>OZ012689.1:31090174-31128701 GCA_963942565.1 Maea johnstoni
GCATGTTCAATAAACTGACCATTCTAAAAGAGTTATGAGAGACATTAAAGGAAATCATTAGTACACATCACACAGAGATGTTAATTCTTTAACACATTATTAAAATCTTGTAAATCTTGTAAAAAGTTTATAAGACACATTCAATGGTTTATTCACTATGACGTACGCATACGTTAACTAGCACATGTAAGTATTAACTAGCACATGTAAGTGATATTGCATGTATGCAATATCACTTACATATGATATCATCATGATAACATAAAATATAGAAGACGATCGATGACTGATTTTTCTATGGACTAATACTAGTAAGTAAAATGCGTTATTAAATGTTAATTCAATAATGTGCTATTTTTGTTCTATGACGCACAGATACGTAAACTAATACATGCAATATCATATAAAGTAGGTATAATATCACCAAGGTAATATGAAACATAGAAGACGGTCCATGACGAGTCATAACTGACTTTTCTATGGACTCATAAGTTTAACGCGATATTAAATGATGATTCAATAATGAATTGTTTTTTTTATTTGGGGTCTTCCTCTACCTTGCTTTTATTTGACTAGTTGGCCTGTACAAAGTGTATATTGCCAGAATGGACTTCTAATGAGGAACACGTTAAACAATGATATACCCTCTCATCAAGGTATACATTTTGGGGGAAATTTAAAAACATAAACTCCCAAACACAATTATAGACCGGGAACCATCGAATTTAATACACGAGAAGAATATGAAGGGAAGCATATCACGCTTTTTTCAGATTTTCGTTCCGTTCGAATTTTATGACAATTTCTTTCCCAATTTATGCACCACACTTTAAATTTCAATTCTAAATTCCATAACTTCAGATCAAAGTCCAAATTAAAAAGTCTGTGAAACGCTTACCTGTGGAATACTCTTGTCTAATTATATACCAATGTTCAAGCAAATCTGTTGCCATATGATACCTAAAGTGCTGGTTTAAAGCGACCAACATTTGGTAACATCCAATATGGAGAAAGGAGCCAAAAGCGTTTCGTGTCTGTATACAATCCTCTAGCAGATTCTGTGATCGTTGGTGTATAATGCTGTATAATGCTTTGAAATATATAAAAATCTCAAAATGGCCCTGTACTCACAAAGTAACCCCATAAACCACCTTAAGATATATTTATCTAATCAGATCCTGAACTACCCGCTCTTGAGCACACACTTATCCTATGAGCTCCTGAACTATCAGTTCCTGAGTTATACCGTGAATAGGATCGCGGGTTTGACAATATTACCTGCGGTAAGACAGACTGGACCTCGTATATTTAAGATAAAATTATCTTTTGGAAAACATTTGCATGATTCCTGTCAATCACAACCAAACCAACAACTCTCCTGCAAGCAATTATCAAAATCAATTTTCAGAATTCCAGTAATTTTACATGTACAGTATCATTGTATCCGGACCACACAATTGTTTGTATGGTTTAGGTAATAAGAGTGACTACTCCTGGAGTCCTGGTTCATCCTATTCTGACCCGTACTAACTCTTCCGTGGATGGGTAGTGTGATTCTAGTACTCACAGCCTGACACTTTTGATTAAATTTCTTGAGTGAAATTCAAAGTATTATAACTTTATAAGCAAAACATTTGGAGGAAAAATGTTAAATGGAACATTACCAACAAGTCTCCCTCAAGTGTTTTGGAAAGTCATTCTCAATTCCAACTTGTGAAAAATGCCAAAGACTCCAGGTGTCAATTTATACAGGAACTCTTAAGCATTTATAGGCAAATTTGGTATATTGGAATTAGAAACCAACTGTACCACATTAATCAATTGAGTCTCAGGACGGACTTGGATGTTCTAAGGATCTACAGTTTTACTTGAGCAGGTACTGATAATCGCCCGGATATTCGGCACATTCGCTAGGAAATGTGACAGGTTTTGTGTAGCTCTTCAGATCAGTAGGTTCTGTTTCCTTCAGTACCTGGACCAGCAGATCACCCACGCCAGACCGGAACTTATCGCCCGAATACGTGACAATGCGACACATCTGCTTGCCGCCGTTCAATTTATCGATGTACTCTTTCACCAATTCTGAAATGAAGGGGACAATATGCACTCAAATCTTACTCCCAAATACATATATGATCATAATTCAGGGAGCAAATAAATTCAAAAGTCTATCTTAAAGGGCGATACAATTGGTTCTGTCTACGTATGGATACAGAAGGTGTTTGAAGGGTTAAATTTGGCACAAGGCATATGAGAAAGTTGCCAATAGCATTTGGATAGGCAGTAGTTTTCCGATATTTACAAACAACCGTCTAGTCACGATTATTCCTAGATTTGGCAGGAAAATGAGGTTAAAGGACATATCAAATTCAGACATGCGTGCTTGAGGCAAGTAGCACCGAACTGCTAACGACGAACCCGAAGTCAAAAGCAACTTCTATACATGCCTATTTCAGGAGCGCATAAGTATGTATGTATGTATGTATATATCTATCTATATATACATATATCTATCTATCTATCTATCTATCTATCTATCTATATATATATATATATACATATATATATATATATATATATATATATATATATATATATATATATATATATATATATATATATGTGTGTGTATATATGTATATATATATATATATATATATATATATATATATATATATATATATATATATATATATATATATATATATATATATATATATATATATATATATATATATATATATATATATGTGTGTGTGTGTCCTTATCTGCATGTGACCCTCAACAACGACTTGGAACAAAACCAATCAATAATAGAACTATTTTAAAAGGAATTGGGTAACATTACGTGAAGAGCAAATATTTCACTTAAATATTTTTCTCGGCCTATTGATATCTATCAATCAAGATATTTTACACTTTATTATGGGTTAGCGATACATACCACGTATTGTTCCAACATACAGCTTCAACTGTTCTTGGAAAATGTCTCTTTCCAACAGACCTAGCTTGTCCATCTGGTAGAAGGTGTCAATAGCAGTGATATTCTCGCAGCAGCAGTAGTAGTACCTTTAGATATAGCAAAAAGTAAAAAGTCATTCGAATAATATACATATGGTTTTATACATAATTACCTACAGTTGCAAGTCCAGGTTTTCTTTTTGTTAAGTGTTTGCTCCCATTTGAATGCAGTACTTGCCTTACCATGTTACCCTTACCTTATTATAACAATGACGATTAACGAAACAAGATTGTGGAGGGAAAGTTAAAAACCAACCGTAACATGTCAAGAATCCCTCAAAACATTAGTTTGTTTATAGGGTATTGTCGTGTGGGCCAGGCGGTGAGTACCCTCCGAATGCGAAGGGATGTTCTCACCAAGTAAAGAAGGTAAAAGTTATTCGAATTCCACACAAATTTTTACCCCTATAGTCGAGTGGTCTAAAACGTTGCAACCGGCTGCTCACGGTCTTGCACAACACTCTTAGCCGGCTCGGTGCATGTGGGAAGATTACCCGGAGTGACTTGCTTTATAATTAGATGGTGAGGTTTCGAGGTACTCTGGTTTCCTCCACCATTGATCATAATTCATGGAGAAAATAAATTTCAAAGTCTATCTTGAAAGGTGATAAAATTGGATTTGTCAACATTCTCAATTTCGATATATTCAAAAGGTACCATGCTTTCGCCCGGTTATTTTTATAAGTCTGTTAATATCAGACCACGTTTCATATAATATTGTCTCAAACTTAAAGCAGACAAGCGGACACTTAACACGTGCTTTACTTAAATAAGGATTTCTAACACATGCTTTTCTCATAAGGATATCTCCTTTCAAGGATGTTGACTCCACTTACCTCTCTGCCCCTGTGGAATCTTTGTGATGTATTTGATATATAGTTTGTGAGTAGACGCGATTTTTTACACCAGCTCTGTCCAATTCCTGACTCTTCACCTTACAAACTGCTTTTATATTTCCGTCCGTTTGACTCATCTGCAAACAAATACAAAATAAATACCTGTGCCGCTTTGAAAGATATTCAGATATTCTTGTGAAACACTTTATACCATTGTCACTATATTGTCACTATATAAAGCCTATTTCAACGTACGAAACTTTCTTTAAGCGATTGATAGGTGGCGATCAAGAGCTACCTGTTGCAAAAACTACACTAAGCAGAGGCGGTATTTGGGGGGACAAGATCTCAAGTATCTACCAATGGCGTGCATATGCAGTCATCGTGTACGGACAGAAACAGCATTCGCCAGGACAAGACATTTGGTATTTAGTAACCTACCAACAGTGGGTATGCGAAGTCATATGACACGAGGAGAAACAGGGTTTTAAGGTGATGGGTACCATTGCAAGCCAGTTAAAAGCCCTGTCCCAAAACACACCTCAAAGCAGCATAATCGTATAACTAGGTGTATCTCCAGGTTCCTGAGTGTTATCAGGTAGAGAATATCATCGCCACCTGTCATTATTCAATCCATATTCTGTTTTATTTCAAAATTTACAACTTTTCTTTCAAATGACATATTCTCAGTAATTACGCAGGTGATGGTTACTGCAGGTTCAGAGTTACTTTAGGGATATCATTGACTATGCCCAATAAAAAGTATTTTTTTAATTTTTTACTCCTGAAGATTTTTACAGGCCATAACATTGAAAATTCTAGTGAGAAATCTCGTGTGTGGAGGCATGGGAACCCCTTTGATAGTAGTGGACATGCCTCGCTGATCACTCCTGAGCACTCGAAACAAAAGAGAGTTGCACAAAGGTACACATCGACGATCTCAAGACAATGGCTTGTGGTCAGGATGCTATAAATAGGTGCTAGCTATGAGCACGTGAGGTCACCAAGTGAAGTTGGTGTGGAGATTTCTAACTAAAATTTTCAACGTAATGGTCTGTAAAAATCTTCAGCAGTAAAGAATCAAAAAAATACTTTTTATTGGGCATAGTCAATGATATCCCTAAAGTAACTCTGAACCTGCAGTAACCATCACCTGCGTAATTAATGAGAATATGTCATTTGAAAAAAAAGTTTGAAATAAAACAGAATATGGATTGAATAATGACAGGTGGCGATGATATTCTCTACCTGATAACACTCAGGAACCTGGAGATACACCTAATTATAGAATTATGCTGCTTTGAGGTGTGTTTTGGGACAGGGCTTTTAACTGGCTTGCAATGGTACCCATCACCTTAAAGGGCAAAATCTTCCCAAGGTACATACGCCTGGTTGGCAATTCAAGATCTTAGGTACCTACCAACAGAGAAACAGAGGTTTAGGGGACAGGATTTCTGATACCTACCAATGTATTATATTGTGCGTATTGGGCGTATGCAATCTGTATAGCAGATACAGGGTTTTAGAGGACAAGATATTAGGTACCAATCAACAGAGAAACAGGGGCTGAGGGGACAAGATCTCGGGTACCTACCAATGGCGGGCATATGCAGTCATCTGGTACGAGCAGGAGCAGGACTTGAGAGGACAAGATGTCGGCAATACCAACTCTTTTGAGGACATTGCGGAGGCTGCGATGTTGGATGTCGTCCTCCTTGTACTGCAGGATGAGCTGCAGGTAGCCGGTGAAGTAGTTCCAGGCCATGCCCGTGGCGATGTTGTAGTTGTTGCCCTCCAGGTTCTCAGAGCGCTCAGCCCGCGTGGGTTCCGCCAGACCCAGGATCAGGGTTGTCAGGCTAGAGATGCTCACGGCTCCCAGAACTGACGCCAGGGTCTCCTTATTGGCCTCACCGGGAGCCGCCACGAAGTAGATCAAAATTGCCAAACCGCCAAAGAAGATGAAGACAGCAACTAGGTCCCCCTTGCCGTTCATCATGGTGGAGTCGAACAGCATCTTGAGGCTCCTGTTGTATCGACTCTCATAGAACAGCTTCCCTTCATAGCAGAATCGAACAAAACGGTAGCCGTATATTGCAAGTATTGTGGCCATTTCAGCAATCAACAAGACGGCTATTTTTTCAAGGATTTTGTTGCCAGGGGTTGTAGTTTCCTCCTGGGCATCCTCAGATCCAGTGGCTGTAGCATTGGCAGATGGGGCCGCCTTTTCCTCTGCTGGGCTGTAGGCGCCCACAACTATGATGGTTATGTAGGCGAGGTAGGCGGCGAGCGCGATCCCTACACAGATCTTCCAGTACCCTCGGCCCCTCTTCTCTGGCACCACCCCCATACCCTGGTCACTAATGATGGGGACAGGGTTTGGCCCGGGCATGCGCAGGGATGTGGAAACGGACGCCATCCTAACCGTGTATCAAATTGTAGACCTGAAATATAAATGTAAAATATCTACTCATATCAAGCGTGACTTATTATATCTGTTGTGACCCAAAACGAATCAAACAAGGGCGGAGACGCTTGGACCTTTAAAAAGTATACCCATCTCAAATGGTCCTTTGTTAAACATGTATTATGCTTTGCTATGGAATAACCATATCTTGCTTTTATCTATATTCATCTCTATACGTTTATGTCTAGGTATTAGTTTCTTGGAGTCAAGATACATGTAAATGGTGATATATGTGGTTAATTGGTTAAAGCCGAGAAATTGGAGTAAGTACTAAGTGCAGTACTAAATGAGGATAAACTTTTTTGAGTGTTTTTACCTTTTAGGTAAGATATAGAAAAAAAGAAAAAAATGCTTGGCCTGGAAGTAGACTAGAGCTTCATTATGTCATGGGTATTGTAGGTGGCAAGGTTAGTTATGAGTCAAATCGAGTGCAACACCGAAGGCAGGTATCCTTGCATAGATGGTCGGTGGCCTTTGAATCGGCTTTGTCATTGGCGGGGCCCTCAGGCCGCCCCTATCTGGGAAGCCGATTTGAAATGTTCATGGGCCAGACGTCCGTGCTCAAAATCCTGAGGCCGGACTGAATATAATTCTCTATTCTGATTGGTTATGATATAAATGTTGCCTTTGCCGCGGAAAATCGTGCCTTCCTTATTTTAATTTAGCATGAAGTTTTCAAATATATAAAATATTTTAAGCGGACATAAAGTATATTTTCAGTATAGGAAGGAAAATTACTAAGAAAAAATTACTATGTGTATAGACTAGCGCCAGTCTCACAATCACGTCACAGATTAGAGACTGGTATCGCCCACCATCTATTGTTGGCGTGAAGCGGCTCATAGGACTGGCACTAGTCTACTATGTGTATAGAATGAAATCAGGAGACTTCGTAACCAAACTAGTTCGTAACCAAACTGATGCGTATCCACGTAGCTTCGCACCCAAGAGATTTCGAAGTCTCTAGCTTGCGCCTAGAATTCCGATATTTGATTCATTTCTACAAAAATGATACAAATCTAGTCATTATAAATTATTTTCCTCTATAATGTTAATGTTCTTTATACATCCGGTTCCCTCACAAGTTCATAAATAACTTGGCCCCGCCTTTTGACTATTGATGCTTTGCATCTACAACCGTACTTGTTTATGATGCATTGCCTCTCTATTTGGTCACAGGGGTGTCAAAGTATATTAATTACGAAGCACATAATTTTAGTGACCGACTTCAAACAAATGGTTTGAAAGATTGCCACCAGGTAGCAAAATTATACAAATATACCACTTCATATATATGATAATGAATAGAATTGATAAACAAATTGGTGAAGTTCATATGTTTAATGTAGTATGCATCAGAATAATACATACAAATCCCCGCCATGGCTGTAGGTGCAAGCTGCATAATTGAGTTGTAAACCAGTCTTTATTACGGTCCAAAAAAAAAATATGAAATGTACAAACATTAAGAAGACCAGGGGGTTCCTGGAGATTTCGTCACCTTTAGACTTGGTCATGTGATCATGCAACTTCGACAATAAGCCCGGGGGGGGGGGGGGGGGGCACTTGGGTATTTAGGGGGGCGCATACGCTCGTTATCAAAATTGAAAAATACCCCTAAAGCACTGATTTCTGGCCAAAAAAGCACCCATATTTTAATAGAAACACTTACTTTTTCCACTTAATAAACACCCCTTGTTTTATCAAAACGCTGACATTGGATGGACGGGAACACATATTTTAACTTCAGATTTTATAATCCTCTGCGTGTTTAGCGGCAGCAAGTGGCGGCAGCAAACTCGGAAGCCCAGTCACTTCGGGAGTCACTCGGCGTCAGAGCCGCGTATATTTCGTGGATTGTTAGGGGATTCTTACCCCCATACTTCGTACCTAGGTACCAAAAAGTACCCTTCTTTTACAAAATCGCGGACATGCGGAGGTCTTTAAAAAAGACCCCTTCTTCCGCGAAATACGTAAAGCGGGTGCGGCCCCCCTCTGTACCTGAGTGCCCCCCCGGGACAATAAGTCATAATGAACCCCTCTAAATCCCCGAATAATGCTATGAAATATTTTGAAGGGTTAAATACATTGGAAGTGGCTGCGTAGCCGGCTGGCCGGCTATGCTTCAGCATTTGGCTGCATAGCCGGAATATTATCAATGTGTATAGTACCAGACATGGGGTAATAAGTAATAGGTTATAGAAAAGTAATAGGTAATAGACCAAATTTCAAAGTAATAGCATGTAATAAGTAATAGACAGGCAAAATCTTTAAGTACAAGTAATTGTAATAGACTGATCCCAAAAGAAATAAGTAATTTTCTGTCACTTTTCTATTAATTAGCAAATTTATGACCAAAAAATCATCTGTAAAAACAGTCACTTTTCTATCTTCATGACTCTTTATGACTAATTTTTGTCACTCCTTGTCTCAAATGACTTGAATTTGAAGGATAAATTTCAGTAATAAGTCTGTGAAAAAGTTTTGTGAATCATCTGAAAGGCAGTAGAATTTTTTCACTGCATCTCCTTAAGAGTGTTGTTCTTACTGCCAATGTCTAGGTACTTCAATCTAGGTCAGAGGCCAGGGAAAGTTGATTTAATTGCAATTTGGTAAAGATTACCATAACTGCCATCAGGTGTACCCATGAGAACAAGAAGGCACTCTGATTAGCTGCCCATCCTTATGCTCACTACCTTCCATAAGATGAGTATAGATGCCTTTACCACAGGGTTTAGATAAGCAGGTTTCATTGGTAATAGAAAGTGTATTGTTGCAAACAAGTACAATATATTTTTAAAAAGTGAGCCGCACTTTTTGAGTGATTAATCCTTTATGATGCCGGCGGTTAGTTTGGTCATCGGCGATTGTTTGACCGATATTCTCTCGTCTTTTATCGATGATTTTGTAATGAACAAATTAGACACCAGCACTGTGATAGGAGGGGGGCTGGGCAGCCGGACCAATTAAATAGGGACGGTCATAAAATCCAGGGTCTCGACAGGACAACGAACAGGCTACTTCATTAAGATGGTTTTATTGGTTGCAACATACATCCTAGTTCATGGTGTCCGTGAAAACTAAAATAAAACCAATAACTAGTCATATACATATTCTAGGGTTAGACACATACAATACAAACTGGGCTAGAGATTATAGAAATGACTTGTTGAATCAATTATAAATCAAGAACTTGTATCAAAGGTATCATAATTGTATTACTAGATTGACCATTTCTTATAAGCATCAGTACGAACCATTACTTGTCTGGATATCTACCAGAATCAATAACCTTTATCAATTACACTGAATGCATTACAAATTAGTATACATAAAACTCTACACAAATGACCATTATTAATTACGTAACAGAAACTAACCTTCGTGGTGTCTCTAGTATCGACTGATACCAGACCTCCCTATCGGCTGCCCAGGCTCCTTCTGTCGGAGTCTAGATAACATACTGTAGTTGATACAGGTAATGCACTGCGTAACACTGATAGTTAATATGTAACTAGTGTCACCGCACCCAGGAAATCCTGTACCTTATCTTAGTACATAGTCATACACTTGACTTCTTAGAATACTAGCCCATAGTTATCACTCTGTACTAGGTAACCTATCTATATGATGTATAAACTGTATTAGACGTGAAGTGGGGACAGCTTCATTACCTTCATGACAGGATATGGTCACACAGAACCTTTTAAAGTCACTTGTTACAACTTTCAACCATCAAGAGTATGCTAAAACTCCTATATTAAGCTGCACGCCAGAGTATTGTATACTTCCTAAACTAAATATACCACTTTCTTGTAGTCATTTCCATGAAAAACGCTTTTATACTCAATTTTCTGCTGCAAGTGGAAATCTGTATGGCTGTCACATCTAGCGTCAACACTCCATCGTATACTGCTACTAGCTGGCTGCATTTGACCCATATAGATAAGGACCTGCACGCCAGTGCCGGCCAGGAGGGTAGCGCTCTCTAGGGAGTGCGAATGACAGGAAGCATTGCTCCCAACCGTCCGGGCCACCACGGTACCGTGGTGGCCAGGACTGTTGGTACTGTGGCCATATCCTGTAATGTTGCACTGAGGTGCTAGTGAGCCTGGTTTACTCATCATACTAAATAACCCTACAGCAGGTCATTGATCCTACAAGACAAAACCTTATAAAATTCCTACTCAGCTGCAGCTACAAGCATCATACGGCATAATCACTCAGTTCAAACCACCGATGCCTATTTTCTGGCCCATTATTAGTCTTGAACACTACAGAAAATCAACTACGCCCTGCCACTCAGGCTCAACATGGCACTACCAAATCGCACTCCACCTTCCTTACTCAATTTTCTTACAGATTTGGTCCAGTTTTCTACTTGTTTGCAACTATACAAAAAACTACCTATTACTATTTTTTAAATAACTCGGAACACAGGAGAATGCCTTAATTAACCAGGTCAATGTTTGGGATCACAGGCATGAATGTGGTCAAGGTTGAAAAACGCGCCCTTGCTCGAGATTGTGGTATCTGCGGTCAGGACGGGTGCACTCCATCTGCAGCCGATTGAAGGACCAGTGGCGCCGCTATGCTGTACTGAAGCACCTTAAGATGGGCGCGGGAACGAGGGAACAGACCGGCGCTGTGGGGAGAACGGGAAATTGGACACTGGGTTTATGCTTGTCTCAGCACAGGGTAAGGTATTTTGATTTCCCTTAATTATCATTGCCACAATTGGCTTGTTGGGCGAGTGGAGGGGAAAAGAGGAGTATGAGATGAGACCGCCAGCAGCCACTGCAGTTGTTTGTACACATGTACGAACACTCGGCTATCAGGGCAAGCCCTTCATGCTTACATCAGCACTACTTCAGAAAAAATGGCGGGGGTGGAACGCGCTCTTAAAAATAAAAGGGGGGGGGGGGGGGGTGGGTGTAATAACGCCGCTTAAATTCATAGCGGTTGGGGTTTGTCTGCAAAAAATAAACATGGGGGTAGGGTTAGCTTTCTCATCTCCAAAGGACTTTGTCACTAGGCAATGTAAATTGTGACTGTCGGTACTTTTCCGATGAAATTGCAAAGCCAATCAGTATATTTCTTCATTTATTTTCGTTAACAGTAAAATCGCTTTAGTTTCATTCAGTTTTTTAAATAAATGTACTTGGTTTTTATCAAATGCAAGTGACTTAACTTTTACCGATCCCGCAATGTGAAAGATCAATCGATAGGAATTGAAAAATGCAAACTAAACCACTCAGATAAGTGCCTAGAAACTAAGTTTTGATCAAGTCACTAATGTTTTTGGAAGTGGCTGCGTAGCCGGCTATGCAGCCCCGGGAGCTGCGTAGCTGGTCAGCCGGCTATGCAGCCTATCCTTCAGCATTTGGCTGCATAGCCGGAATATTATCAATGTGTATAGTGCATGTAATATTAAGAAAAAAAATCATTGGTAATAGGTAGTTTTTTGTATAGTTGCAAACAAGTAGAAAACTTACCCCTAAACTACTTCATACGTCGGCGAGAACGATGGATGGCAGGACGTTGGTACGATGTGGCTGAGATAAGCAACCACAAGGATGTGGCCGCACAACTTTTAACACACCTGTGATATACGAGATTCCTAACAATAGAACTTTGACCTACTTACTGTAGGCAATGCCATTCATCCATAAATTGTCGATACGCCTCGCGGTAGGAGGATGATATTAACTGGGATTAACGGTATTCCAGTGGTGTGTTTTCTTCGGTCGCGGCCGCTTCTATTAGTGACCATTACTCAGTTTGTAAAACTGATGGTTTCTGGTAATGGTCAGCTCATTCCATAGCCATTTCAAAATGGCCGCCAAAGCTGACCTAGGGCATTTTCAGAGTGCCTCCAATCTTTAAAATAGTTACATTGCCATAAACTACCACGGTACCAATTTTGGTGCTTTTATCGCAAAGTGCACGATTCCACCCAAAACTGTCCCTTATCCGCTGGACTACTTTGCTGAGACAAGCATAAACCCGGTGTCCCATTTCCCGTTCTCCCCACAGCGCCGGCCTGTTCCTTCGTCCCCGCGCCAATCTTAACTCTTTCTACTCAGATTCTCCCTGACCCTCTCGACATCATTTTCTTAACCACTGACCCAGAGTTCTTGCTACATGTAGCTGTACTGAGGGTTCTCACATCACTCCTACTTACCCCTAAACTACTTCATACGTCGGCGAGAACGATGGATGGCAGGACGTTGGTACGATGTGGCTGAGATAAGCAACCACAAGTAAATTGGTCCAAGGATGTGGCCGCACAACTTTTAAAACACCTGTGATATACGAGATTCCTATAAACAATAGAACTTTCCCGAGAACTTTGACCTACTTACTGTAGGCAATGCCATTCTGTTGTGATTTGGTGTTAACCCTTGGCGTATGGATACGCCTAGTGAAACATGCAGTGCCAGAAGTAGTACTACAACCAGCAGCAGTACCCTAGACACCCTTCAAGCAGTAGGACCTCTTTTCCTGGCCTCCTGTTTGGTGTCTTTGCTGCTCATGTTATATCATTCATGTGAGTATTACTCACCTGAGATGTAGTCTACAATATTGGTTCATTGTAACCTAGCAAGTTACAATAATTTATCCATAAATTGTCGATAAGCCTCGCGGTAGGAGGATGATATTTTTGGGGCGCCGTTTGTAACATCACGATTTCTGTGTACAGAATGTAATTCTGTCACACAGAATTCGTATTCTGTGTGACAGAATTACATTCTGTCGACAGAATGTAATTTCGTCACACAGAATACGAATTCTGTCACACAGAATTACATTGTCGACAGAATGTAATTCTGTCACACAGAATACAATTCTGTCACACAGAATTCGTATTCTGTGTGACAGAATGTAATTCTGTAAACAGAATATAATTCTGTCACACAGAATTCGTATTCTGTCGACAGAATGTAATTCTGTCACACAGAATACGAGAACACGAATTATGTCGTAGTATCATCCACCGTTGATAGATGGCGGTTTGTTCATATGTACAAATGTATATTATATTCTGTCGACAGAATGTAATTCTGTCACACAGAATTCGTATTCTGTTGGACAGAATAACATTATGTGTACAGAATGTAATTCTGTCACACAGAATACGAATTCTGTGTGACAGAATTACATTCTGTACACAGAAATCATGATGTTACAAACGGCGCCCCATAGATATTAACTGGGATTAACGGTATTCCAGTGGTGTGTTTTCTTCGGTCGCGGCCGCTTCTATTAATACTCAGTTTGTAAAACTGATGGTTTCTGGTAATGGTTCATTCCATAGCCTCAACAGCTAGAGCAATAAATATCGGGGTATGGTCGAGTTATCTTTAGTGTTTATCTTGGTCAAGGTGGTTGACCTGGCTAGGCTCGTCTGTGTTGACCATGAGGAACCAACGCTCATATTAGGCAATAAGTGAAAAAAGTGATCATAACAATAATTGAAATATTGATTTTCCTCGGACTAGGGGCTAGTGCAGTCCCATAACTGATCAGATGACCTGTTCGCCAACTGAAGTCTCATACGAAAACTCCCTCATGGCAATTCCAGAAAAGAGGGAGAGGACGAAACGCACATATCTTCTGACAGTGATTTCTTATTTCAAGAACCCCCCCCCCCCCCCACAACTAGTGACTTTTAATTGTACTCTTTAGAATACAGAAGATGCAAGACACTCAAGTAGGAAGCTAAAACAACATAAATTTCTAAGAATCTAATGTTCATGTATTGGTATCAAAGTGGGAGGGAATGAGGTTGTAACATACCTGGGGGCTCAACTTGACCAAGACCAGTCAGGAAAATCTATAGCTTAGAAAATCATCCCTAAGGCTAATGCCAGTCTCAAATTCCTTTACAGAAAGATATTGTTCTTAAATTAGTACTGCGGGAAAACCGTCTGCATGGCAATGATTCACTTGAGCCAGCACACTACGCCAGCAATTTTTATTACCGCGGTCTACCAATATTTTAACAGAGTCGCCTTCAGGTCTTACAAAATAAAATGTTTAGATATGTTTTAAACCTTGGATGGTCATCTAAGTTTAAACTAATAAAACAGAACACTTGGTAGCCAATGACTTTAATAAGGTTAAGTGGATGAGCATTGAAAACAATAAAATATATGGCCGCTGAAGGACAGGCTCCAGAGTACCATCAAGTTTTTGAGAGAATAAATGAATCCCACCACTAGTACTATAACACCAGTCACAGTGTTAATGCTCTGATTTTACCAAAGGTTGGTTCAGATGGTATAAAGTCCTTCCACTACATAAGTGCCAAAATCTGGAACTCTTTGCCAGACGAGATTCAGGCTACGTTCGGTAAATCTCTTTTTAAAGTGAGATGCAAGAAACATTTCATGTCAGTCCTCTCTGACTCATAAAAAAGAACTTCATCAATTCTAGTCCGAACGTTTGTATTATACTATATGTATATGATATTATTGTTATGTCAATCTTGAGCAGTGGAGTTGATCATTACATGTGATGCCATTGGACTCCGGGCAGACTGGGACCACTATGGAAATAACTTTTTAACTTAAAGTGTATATATCCTGTGTCTGGTTAGAATTCTATTGCATGGCAATTAATGACCTGTCAATCTAGTCACCTTTATATATGATTTTTTATGTGACAAATGCTATGTAATATACATCTTACTAGACCGAATTTACGATTACGTTGTAAATCAGTCTTTATTACGGGAACCGGAGATTTTGTCACCAATAGACTTCGTCACCATGCAATTTCAATTGTGGACACAGGTACCATTCCGATGAAATTGCAAAGCCAATCAGTATATTTCTTCATCTTTTCGTTAACAGTAGAAATTCGTTGAAGGTTTATTCATTTCTAAATAAAGTGTACTTTATGTTCATGAAATGAAGGCGCCTTACGAGAATTTATTACTGATTTCGTTAGGCCAGAGTAGATCGATCGAATGGAAATGTTCTATAGATAAGTGCTCCTAAAATAAGTTTTGATCAAGTTAGCAATATCTTTATAGTTTCACGATATTCAATGCGATTCATAGCATTATTCAAGGATTTATTTAGAGGTGTCTATTATGTCATGTTGACGAAATTGTGTGATGACGTGGCCAACTTGAGTCTCTTGGTGACGAAACCTCCAGGAACCTTTATTACTGTCAAATAAAAAAAAAAAGAGTATATAAACATTGAGAATACAAGGCAACAGCCATATAGACCCCCACGGCGTTACCCCCACCCGCAATGATTTTTGGGAGCTCGCCCCCCCCCCCCCCCCCCCCACACACACACACCATTTCTGGAATAGCCCTCACCCGCACAGATAGTTTTCAAATCGCCATGGGTAATGATGTAAGTGATGGTGTGTTTTATTTATCCCAACTGAGAAGATCATAAACGAAGTAATGCACCAAACTCCTGCATTAACCCACTTGTATAAATATGAAGAGCAGCAGCAGCAGCAGTAGTAGTAGTAGTAGTAGTAGTAGTAGCAGCAGCAGCAGCAGAAGCAGCAGAAGCAGCAGCAGCCGTAGTAGTAGTAGTAGTAGTAGTAGTAGTAGTAGTAGTAGCAGTAGTAGTAGCAGCAGCAGCAGCAGTAGTAGTAGTAGGAGTAGGAGTAGTAGTAGTAGTTAAAGGAGAAGTTGTACCAACAATTACAATATACATGTAATAGTGGAAGGAAGAGTGTTAGCCCCACAATGTACTAGTGCTCTCGCACACAGGCAGGGTTACATATAGTCACTACTAAAAAAACACTCGTCCGTCGTAGCACTCGGTTATTACCAACCAGCTAGCACTTACCACTGGAATAAGTTGATTGTCAGTGGAGTCAACAGCGACCGTGTTTTGGTGAAAATTGATATTGATGTGATAAGTGCCAAAGCATTTCCTGCTTGTGTGCAGCTTGTATAATACATGTAGATGGTTTCTCACTCTGATAGGTATTAAGAGGCTAGGCATTTACAATTGATCTGATTATGAGCAAAAGGGGTCTAGGCTTTAGCATATGTAAACATCTCAGGATGACCCTTTATTAATAAATTAAATTACCCCCATAATCCACTTTAAGTATGCATAATGCAACACAGAAACTACAGTTGCACCAGTTGAGCATACAATGGGAGTTCACAGGCTCCGATGAATATTGATTTTTTGCTAAGAATTGACGCTTTTCATTCGCTTGGCTTAAATTATAGCATTCGGGCATAGAAAAAAACTGCTCATAATTGACTACAATGCTGCAGACTGATCCGGGTTGCGAACCCGGCCTAGGTCCTGGTTGGGATTTTGGAATTTTGCAAAACCATTTTTAATGACTTAGACAGTGATTTTAGTTATGCAATCAAGTTGATGTGATTAAAAAAGTGTATTTTTAGTTAATTAAAATACCCAAATGCATAGATGGCCTGATAACTACAGCACAGGATATTGATTCCAGCCTGCACTCAGTGACCCCATGGTTGCTGAAGCGAGTATCAGAGCAGTTTGTGAAAGTGGAGTAAGTTTAGTGTTTCAAGTTTATTGTTTCTTCTTTCATTATGCTATAATAGTGATTGAGTTAGCGGTGGAGAGCCATGTCAGCCCATGTGGCGACGTAAGGTCTTACGACACTTTTAGAAATCTCAGTTTAATTTTCCTGAAATTTTGCCAGAGGAGAGAACATAGCACAGTGATGTTCAAAACAACTTAAAATCATGGGGTTATTATATGGATATTTCACCCATATAATTTAGAGTAGTTTAGAATAATTGAGAGACTCTGAAGAGTTGGTTGATGTGACTGTCTTTATTGTCAAAACCAAAATTTACCCTGAACACCAGGAACAGGGCTAATATCTTACAGGGTATAATACAGATGGACCAATAGGGTCGTAGGACATATAAAAACAAACATTGACCCTCCAATGAGGGCTAGTTTATTTAGTACCTGACTAGCTTGCTGACCACCCTGGTTGCTAAGGATGAAGCTTGGGTAGCCTAACACTTTCCTTAATTAAGGGAGTAGAGGTGTGGTGCCGCTATGTCTGGCTATCCCAGTAGAGACAATGCCTACCAATCTGTGACTTAACAAAGGGGCTAGTCACTGCTACTGTGTAAGCTACACCTGAACAAACTCACATCAATTGTAACAGTCACTACAGTTATATCTATCCCTATCCTATTGTTCTAGGTGGTGTGGGAATGTTAACAGGTCCCATACCTTGTCTAGACAAGTGGCTACCTCTATGGGGTTAGCTATGGTCAATTTCTATTTCTAAAAGCTAAACCCCTGGATCTTAGTATTAATAAATGTAATACATATAGTGATATAGTGTACAGGTCTAAATATTCTATTTGACTAACATTTCCACATAACAGGGTCATCAGCTTAGTTTTTTTTCACAGATTTTTGAAAATTTAATGCAATTTATGTCACAAACATCACTTTCTCCAAAATTGGAGTCTTTTTTTGCTAAATTTATCCCTTCAAAGATACTTACACAGCCTGTAATACTGTTCTGCCATGTTGAAATCATTTTTCTGCTGTTATTTAGGAATTATTGGGCAAAATCAAGGAATTCGAGAAACAAAGTTTAAACCCAAAATTGATATGTCAGAATTGCCTAGTTTAATTTTCACCAATTTTTGTCTACACTATCTACACAATGCTCTTAATAAGATGACATAAAGAAAATGATAGGTCATCATGTTAGTTATCGAACCACAGATGGTCAAAGTTTGTGAAATAGGACTTTTTTGGAGCACATTTTTATATTGTTGAGCAAGGGAACCCCATTTTATGCACATGAATTATCACACATTATTCCTGAAAACGTGTCAAAACATCAAATTCAATGAATATGGAAATCACTGTAGCCAAAAACATAAAACTCATAGGATACTGTTTAAAATAGGCGGGTATGATCAGAATTGGTACATATTCAATATAAATCAATTTCCTTTCAATTTTTCCAGTGATGTCAGGTAAATTGTAAGAAATTATTTTAGTTTGTCCAATACCCAATAGGTGTCACCGGTATAGAGTATCGTAAGACCTTAAGCTTCGGACCTGCTGACAACCCGTCCGATGCGCTTCTGGTCAGCAGGTCACCCGACTCTCCACCGCTAACTTAATCCCTATAGCAATTATGTCCGTCTACCTCTTTGTTAAAGTAAACTCCGTACGTATACACAGAACTGCTGGATCCCCCGTTAGCACTTATGAACAGTAGAGCTCTTTGTAGTACATCAGAGACATGGCGAGACCTCTCAGTGGCCTTGACACGGTTAGTACTGGTAGTAGCCTAGTCCTAGGCCAAGAAAATTTATCATTTCTTTAATAACTCACCTAATGTTTATATACCATTCTAAAATGTCTACCTATATTTAGTTCTATATTGGCTCACCAGGCGGCCAGCAAGGGTCTATGTGGATTTCTTGGTTCTGACTGACCAATGTGACCACCACTAGAGCCATCTATCAACAGCAACTAAAACTAACACCTAAATATTGAACAAAAGATAGACCAGAACAGAGAAAAACACAATATAAGTAAATCATAGACTAGGAGCTAGTCTATACTGGTAGTAGTACATCATGTATTTGATATTCAAGTCTCTGCTCAGAGTCTAAATTTTCTAAAGACGCCGAAAAAAGCCCTGATATCGAAAAGTAACAACTCGGAATTTCATTGAATCGATTATTCATATGTTGCCCTTCGAAAATCGCCTTGTCACCTAAAAGCCATGATAAATATAAATACACATACCCAACTACCCTCCTCGTCTAGCGTCTCAGCTAAGGATGCCCTATTCTAAAAGTGACCTACTTGTTTTCTAAGGGCAGCTGAGGACGACCTGTTTTTTTAAATGTTTTTATAGCTTCACGTCTTTCTGCTACCGGCCTGCGGTTTATACAGAGCAAGCGTATAACCGTAAGAATTCAGTCGCTCCACATACAACGTGTAACCTGATTTTATGTTTCACGTCTCTCAGCTATTGCGGTTATAGAAAAGGCGCACAGCCGTAAACATTCAGTCACTCCACATAGTATGGATAACCTGTTTTTCAAAGCTTCACGTCTCTCGATCAGCTAAACCATAAACATTCAGTCGCTCCACATAAAATGTGTAACCTGTTTTTATATGCTTCACGTCTTTCAGCTATTGCGGTTATAGAGAAGGCGCACAGCCGTAAACATTCAGTCACTCCACATAGAATGGATAACCTGCTTTTCAAAGCTGCATGTCTTTCAGCTACTTTTTACAAAACTAATTTTTCCTATTTGCCAGAAGATCAGAAATTCAAAGTAATACTAGGCAATGTTAATAATGTACAAGCTTTCTTAAACCACCCTCGAGATTAGAGGATCTGAATTGATGAAACCAAAGGGATATTGAATGTGTTATATAAACCTGAGATGAGTAGATGTATTTCTCTGTATAAACTTATTAAAGATTTTAGCGTGTTAATGAATCAATATCTGTGCATGTGATGTGCACTAATAATTTGCCTTGATGTTTCTCATAGCTCTTTCTAAAGTGGTCAGTATATTGAACATGCGTATGTTCTACTTGTCGGTGATATGTTTATACGATGGTGCAAGTGTGAACAGCAGAAAAAAAAAATTTAAATTTATTTTCTCCACCGTTTTTTTTACCAAAACAGCAGAAAAAATATATTTAAATTTATTTTCTCTAACGTTTTTCCAAAAACAGCAGAAAAAAAATATTTAAATTTATTTTCTCCAACGTTTTTCCAAAAACAGGAGAAAAAATATATTTAAATATATTTTCTCTTACGTTTTTCTAAAAACAGCAGAAAAGAAATATTTAAATATATTTTCTCCAACGTTTTTCCAAAAACAGGAGAAAAAAAATATTTAAATATATTTTCTCCATCGTTTTTCCAAAAACAGCAGAAAAAAAATATTTAAATATATTTTCTCTGCTGTTTCAAATAGTTTGCCCTTCTCCCGCTAGATGTCCCCCTTCACCACTTCCAAGGGAGCACTCATTATTTGAATTTGATAGTATGTGGTGACCAAAATGGCATGTAAAAGTGGACAAAAAAGACATTTTGGAACATTCATAATTGATATTGAATATTGATAAATGAATGAGGAATTTCATAGTTCATTTATGAATTGCAAATATTCACTTTTCATTATGCGAGCGGTTTGAATTGTTGTGACCCAACTTCCGTGTCTACGACGGTCATGAGAGTGGCATGGGGAAAGATCGACTCTGTATTAAAGGAGCATAGGCACGGCCACTTTGCACCTTATCAGTTACTCAGGAAATCACAAGTTTACCTGAGGGGGGGGGGGGGGGGTCTAGTATTTAACAAATGATAAACATGATTCGAGAACGCCCCGACCAACTTCCAGTTTGGTACGACATTTGTACTTAGTGTTATAAATTCGCCGCCTATCCAAGTATTGGCTTCGTAGCCTAGAGGTTAATTGTCCGGCTCTCACGCGGACGATACGGGTTCAATTCGCCGACTCGGATGACCTTTTTTCATAACTTTGTTTCTTTTTTATTTTTGAAGATAGAAAATGAAACAATTTTTTCTGTCTATATCTGACCCCAAATATATATATATATATATATATATATATATATATATATATATATATATATATATATATATATATATATATATATATATATATATATATATATACAAATATATCCAGTTTCTTCTGCCCCCACACGACCCCCTCCCCCCAGAGAAAAGTGAATAAGTATGTATGTATGTATGTATGCATGCATGCATATATATATATATATATATATATATATATATATATATATATATATATATATATATATATATATATATATATATATATATATATATATATATATATATATATATATATATACTTATTCACTTTTCTCTGGGGAAGGGGGTCGTGTGGGGGCAGAAGAAACTGGATATATTTGTGTGTATATATATATATATATATATATATATATATATATATATATATATATATATATATATATATATATATATATATATATATATATATATATATATATATATATATATATATATATATATATATATATATTTATATATATGGGGTCAGATATAGACAGAAAAAATTGTTTCATTTTCTATCTTCAAAAAAAAAAGAAAAAAAGTTATGAAAAAAGAACATCCGAGTCGGCGAATTGAACCCGTATCGTCCGAGTGAGAGCCGGACAATTAACCTCTAGGCTACGAAGCCAATACTTGGCTAGGCGGCGAATTTATAACACTAAGTACAAATGTCGTACCAAACTGGAAGTTGGTCGGGGCGTTCTCGAATCATGTTTATCATTTGTTAAATACTAGACCCCCCCCCCCCCCTCAGGCAAACTTGTGATTTCCTGAGTAACTGATAAGGTGCAAAGTGGCCGTGCCTATGCTCCTTTAATACAGAGTCGATCTTTCCCCATGCCACTCTCATGACCGTCGTAGACACGGAAGTTGGGTCACAACAATTCAAACCGCTCGCATAATGAAAAGTGAATATTTGCAATTCATAAATGAACTATGAAATTCCTCATTCATTTATCAATATTCAATATCAATTATGAATGTTCCAAAATGTCTTTTTTGTCCACTTTTACATGCCATTTTGGTCACCACATACTATCAAATTCAAATAATGAGTGCTCCCTTGGAAGTGGTGAAGGGGGACATCTAGCGGGAGAAGGGCAAACTATTTGAAACAGCAGAGAAAATATATTTAAATATTTTTTTTTCTGCTGTTTTTGGAAAAACGATGGACAAAATATATTTAAATATATTTTTTCTCCTGTTTTTGGAAAAACGTTGGAGAAAATATATTTAAATATTTTTTTTCTGCTGTTTTTAGAAAAACGTAAGAGAAAATATATTTAAATATATTTTTTCTCCTGTTTTTGGAAAAACGTTGGAGAAAATAAATTTAAATATTTTTTTTCTGCTGTTTTTGGAAAAACGTTAGAGAAAATAAATTTAAATATATTTTTTCTGCTGTTTTGGTAAAAAAACGGTGGAGAAAATAAATTTAAATTTTTTTTTTCTGCTGTTCACACTTGCACCATCGTATGTTTATCAATAATGAGTATGACTTTAAAGAATGATTATAGTATCATAATTTATAAAATGGATATCCTGTTTTTCAAAGCGTCACACGCACCTCTTTCTGCAACTGCGGTTTTAAGAAAGGTACATGTACAAACATTCAGTGGCTCCAAATACTGGTATTCTAGTATCATGAAGAAATATATATCTAGGAATTATGAGATCAAGGACTTATAAACTTTCTTTCAAAGCAGCACACCCCTTTTTGCATGTATTTCCATTTCATCTTTCACGTGTCTTATATTTTTTTCTTGATGGAAACTCGTATCCTTTTTCGCACCATATCCTGGTAGAGATTCGATGCTTAACTACAAGTACATGTAGATAGCTGTACAACTGGCCATTCCATACAAATATTGATACTGAGAAATCGATAAAAATAATGGCACTCAGAGGTGTTCAATAGATCCTCAAATGTAAGTGTGTCTTGGCCAATTCCCTTTACCCATATGCACCTGGAGTGCGGACATGGCCAGACAACTTTGGGCATAACTCTTTAAAAATTATATGTGAAGAGGTATGGCTGGACCCGACAGAAATTTCCTTACCTTCTGTTATATTCACTCAATTCAATGGTTTGTAATCAAGATAATTCCACATCTTTAGTGCATTACAGCATTAAGTAGCTTTATATTATTATTTGTATGACCCACCTGCACGATATGATAAATATAGGTTCACTACATTAACCGTATCTGTTGAAAAATATTTCTTCTATTTTCAATAGGCAATCAATGCTAGTTGAGATACTGTCTCAAGCCATGTATTTAATAGCTCCGCTTTTCAAGTCCTCCTGGAAACGAGTGCCTAGCTAGGGTAGGTGAAAACTATCACCTTTAAATTTGAATGACGTAGTAAGGTCAAAGTAGTATTTCTAGTCATGTTGTTAAGACAGCCTCCAAGGTTTGCATCTACCCGAGTTGTGCGTGCCGGGAGAAAACAACAGCTTACCCGAAATTCCCAAAAGATTAACGCCAAATCCCAAGCTTAGATGAAGAGAACAACATTCGTGTCCGAAGTTACTGACTTCTTTCTTGCAATAGTTCGATTATGAGTCAAATAAAATGCTTCTTCATAGACCAGCTCAACTAGTAACATAGTAAGTAGACTTTTTCTTTTTGACAAAGAGACTGACAACCTGCTCCACTTACAGCGATCACTAGTATAAAGCAAGATATGGAACCCAGGTTCAAGCAGAGAGGTCTATTTATTTAATCAACGTCTCTGGTTCAAGTAACCTTTTCAGAAGATACTGGTGAAGCAGTGCTGCCACCACTGGGAGAGTCTAAGAACTATAATGTCCATTTCTGTCACTTGATTGTGAGTGATGAAATAAAGCGTACCCTTAATTATAACAATAGTGATACGCTAGAGGAAATCCTGATTGGATGTTATGCTGGTGATTTAATATCCATGTCACTAGATATTCCATGTATGCCATTATATGAAGGCGGTCTTAGAGAGGTGTGTTTTGGGGTTCTCTTACAGATGGCATACATTCTAAGTCGTTCAGTTCCTTGAAAGTGGATAAGTTTTGTTCAACATCCCACTTTTATATTTTCAAAACAGCATCCTAATGGGAAGGCATCACTCAGAGTTAACTTATATATATATATATATATATATATATATATATATATATATATATATATATATATATATGTATATATGTACTGTATATGTTTAAATTTATAAAATAAAATAGGCATAAAATTTAGAGCACAATTTGAAATTTCAGTCGACTATTGTGCACAATAGTCTTTCTTTAATATCACCCTCAATACCCAAGTGAATTTCAGTTAATGGGGCTCGTGTATTTTTGGACCTTTTTCAGATTTTTTTGTGGTTCATTACTGTTATATATTATCCATGTATGCCAAGCAAAATGTAGGTCTTCTCAACCAAATCAACAACACTGTAGAAATGTCAAATTGTGCTCTAAATTTCATGCCTATTTTTTTTTATAAATTTAAACATATATACATATATATATATATATATATATATATATATATATATATATATATATATATATATATATATATATATATAAGTTAATGCTTGCCTTTCTTCTTTTCAAACATCATCTGCAACTATACTTTGCTAGAAAATAACTAGGGGAGTAGCGAAGAATTTTAAAATATCTTTAGGTAAGGCTTGGTAGTCGACTCCAAGCAGAAATGAGTTGGTCATGCTACTTCACTCTTGCAATGCTGAGGCTACATTCGTCTAAAGCACAAGGACACAAAGATTTTTGAAAACCATCTAAACACTGTCATTTTGGTATTCATTGCAGAGCTCTCAGACAAGTATCATGGGGAAAAATGGGAAGTAGTTAACATATATCAAGTAGTAACAGTAGTTAGAACAATTGGAACTACAGGCCTATTGTATTAAACATGTGTATGTTGGTTTAGGGTGACGCTGCTAAATGGACCTCCCTACATTAGGACAATATTTCAAGTCCTAGGGAAGTAACACACAATGCGAGTTTATTTAGAGGTGCCGAACAGTCTAGCTCTGGTTCCTAATTGAATGGTTAAGAATTAGCACATAGATGACAGTTTATTTAGAGGTGCCGAGCAGTCTAGCTCTAGATACAATTTGAATAGTTAGAAAGTAGCATATGGGTGATAGTGTATTTACCGGTGACTAGCAGACTGCTATTCCCTGACCTGATACAATGCCTAGATGAAGGGAACAGTTGTATTAGGGTTGTTTAGTCGTTTTTTCCTATTGTTACTAGTTTAGAAGTAAACTGTAGTTAGATGGGAAAATTCTGTATGTATTTTGGACTGACCTCACCAGGGACATCTCAGTGACCACTAACCCTTTTCTAAAAGAGTGCTCTTGATTGGATAAGAGCACAGTAGTACATATAGTCAATAAATTCTGATTGGTTAATTGATTCAGGGGAATGAATCCTGGAATGGATATGGTCACTGGGAGGGACCTGGAATGGGCAGTTTCAGTCTGGGCAGTTCAACTGACCACATCTCTAATTGAATAAAGACTGAATTACACATACTTCAAGTTGTCACTTATATCAAACACAACACAAGTTCACAATATGCCTGGGTTTCATTTTTTTGCTTAAGTGATATTCCTTAATAATATAACATCTAGTGTGGACTACTTGTAGTAGAAGACAATTCAGTAGAAATTTCCACCCATGGTCCTAGGGGAACAAAACCAATTACAGAGACGCACTGAATAGGGCTATTTTATCTACAACTAATATTAAAACGAGATTAAATTCCTGCATAAAGGCTTGCAGTGGTGGCAGGGGCTTAGCCGCCTATGCGTCCAGCATGTCATTTGGACACCCCGAACAGTTTGGACACCCACAAGTTTGTGTCAGAATTTGCTGATGATGACTTTTCTTAGGAGCTGTAGTGTCACTTTTATAAGACACACAAAGCAGTTATGGCCTAAAAAAGCAAAATCTCTAAATATGTAGGATTTATTTTTTTAGTAGTACTTCGTACCATACTTTGGACATGCAAAAGTCTATAAACCCTCTAATTGGACACCCTGTTTTCAAATATTGGCGAAGACCATGAGTGGTGGGGACCTTTTTTATTCATTGAGTAATTGTCCCTCAGTCATCTCCCACATAACGCAGGATAAAGATATATAAACATACTAATGATGGCAGTCTTCAAACTGTCCTGTATCCGATCCTATTGAGGATATATATATATATAATTTTAAGAGGAATATTGTTCAAAATCCAATCAAATAACCTGTACCAATTTTCTTACCAATGCATGTAAAAAATTCTGGTCATTTCCCTTGCTAACAGATACAAGAACACCAGACTAATAAGTTGCCAATCCGGTTCTCCAACTTTAAAGGAATAACTTGCATATTTGATTATTTTAACCTGATGGAGGATGAATTACGATGGCCGACTACATATGGTTTAAATAAACTCACAAGCGAAAGAGGGGACTAACTGGAAGTATAAGTACAACATACAACAATAAATCATATTCAAAATGTTTTTATTTTTTACAATTTACATGACTGAGTATGTACATATGCACTTCCTGTATATACAAGCATCACATGTTTACTTGTGTAGAACTGGACAATCCACTAGCGTGAAACTTACCTGAACACCTCCACAATGATTTCAATAACACCCAGAGAAATCATTTATTTATGATACAGAAACAATTATAAGTTTTGAAAATTACAGGAATTTGAAGAGAATAAGAAATCAAATAAAGGGTTAACCTATTCATACCCGTATCAGCCAAAACTGCTACTAGTCAAGTAAATCTCCAGGTATGAAAGGGTTAATTGATTCCAAAGTTTGCATAGCAAACTCTAATTGGTTCCACCAAATACAAATTAAGGATTTGAAAAGATAGCTGAATGTTCCAAAATTAAACGCTCCTGATTTTTGACAATATTCACTTACACTCTTTGATGATCCTATTCAGTTTACTTGCAAAAAAAAACTCCTAAACATGTAACATAACAAAATGAATGGCACAACTTAAGTGTGCAAGTTAAAACCTAGATAAAATACACCTGAGGCTGTCCAGTTCTGCTACAAGTGATGGAATAAGTACAGAAAAAGTGGGAAGACATGAAGATTGCACCTTCCCAAATTTGACATGAAGGTGAATTGTATGTACAAATATGCATTAATGATAAATGTTAAGTAATGACAATATTTTATGACAATGGTGATAGGAAATGACTTAAAATCCAACCTTTACCAAGCTACAACAGCTCCTGATTTAGAAAGCTAACACTTTTCTTGTAAATGTACAGAAAGTTACACTGTCCTCCAATGTATAATGCCATTAATTTTCGAATTGGGATATAAAAGTAACACCGAAGCTATTAAACATGTTGCCCCCAAAGCGGTTACAATTTAAGCAATAAAAGGTAAGATGTCTTTAAAAAATTGTTAAAATTACTGAATAACTGAAAATAACACCTAGATAGGTCACATATTGAAAATTGATGAATAGAAAGTACTTGACAATACACACGAAATTTGCAAAATAATATATTGAGCAGACAGACATCAAAGATGTAGAGCTTTCCGAACATACACAAATAAAGCACTAGCTTATCAATAAGAAAACATACTTTATCTTTAAACTATACTAAATAAAGAACCCCTGTTTCAATCATTACACATTGAGTGCACTTTCTTAAGCAATGAAACTTTTGTCTCAATTCTTGACAAAAATAACTCCCTTAGATCCATCCTTGTCCTCTGATATGATGCGCATGTATGAACTGCATTGATGTACCTTGTGTGTTGTTAACAGGTACGGTTCCCCGGCCAACCAGCACAATCCAGCCTCTGATCACCAGGTGAGGAGAAAAGAAAGAAAGCACAATAATCAGTACATCTGCCATAGTTAGACTCGTATTGTCATTAAAAAGCTCAACACATCCATGCTCAGGGATAAGGAAGTTAGATAAATATGTATGATGTATATACAGATGACATTAAATTAATGAATCATTCTAGCAAATTGATACCCAATATTGAGATTTTAATTGCAGAATTTAATAAATATGTATGATGTATTTACAGATGAAATATCCAATTTATGACTATATAATGAAGCATTCCAGCAAATTGATACTGCATATATCACTGCCGGACTCGGTGTATCAATTGAATTATCCAACTGCAATATCTGCCAGATCCTTCCTCTGCACTGAACATGAATGCAAGTATAGCTCAATGGGCGGAACATGGATAATGCCCATTCAAATTATATATATGTATATATATTCCAGAACAAAAACCTTGAAAATGTTTGTCTCAGTACATGAACCTGCCATGAATTCACTTAGTAGACACAAGTGTTAAATTCTCAGTCATGGCAGCATTCCCAAATTGCATACCTCTCCTACACAGCAGCCGATGATCTTAAAGACACTACACAGGAATCAAACACTTGGGGTACCTACTAGTCCCATGCCCTTAGCTTACATGGTGTTTGGGCAACATATGGACACTAAATATGGGACCTTCTTATTTAAACCCCAATCAATTATTATCATCTAGGAAATGTTTAATGATATCACACACTTGCCCTAACTGCCATCAAGAATAGGAGAGTCAGCTTATTTAAAATGGGGGAAAGGGAGTAATTTATGTCAATGATGCCCAGACCCCAAATTCTTGCTAAGGCCCTAGCTAGTCCCCAATGTCAAATGTTGTTATCAGGAAGTCTTGGCAACCCTACGTGTACGAGTGGAAGCTTCACAGCAGTAGTTTTCCTATATAATGTTGTCTTGCACATCATTTCCGAGGACTAGTACCATGGACACAATATGTCTTCTTAACTTGATCAGAACACCTTTAGAGAGCCAGTCAAACACCAGCACGGTAAAGTACAATGAAAACTTTCCCTCTTATACTGTTCAATGTGGTCGCTGTCATTGCCACAACAGGCACTCGCTTAAGGACTCGATAATTTCTCTTACCATTTCAACTAGATTCAGCAATCCAGTCCAGCTGGGGAATTAGGGATGGACTTCAGGAGCTGCCTTCTCAGTCATAATAACTAGTCTGGAAAAGAAAGAACTAATGATAAAGCAGTTGTCTAGAATATCTTGACCAGAAACTCGAAGTTGTAGACAAAAAAATCAATGCCATCAAAAACGAGTATCAAATACTACTGAATGCATTCAAGCTGCGGTCCTCTCAGCAAACTGACAATACCAAAGAAACCACCTGGCGGGAGAAATGCTGGCTGCTGCACGTCACAGGAAGTATAATACAAACCGTTCAGCTGTAGAGATGTCATGGTTCATGGTGCCAAGATATACAAACCATCTGCACTTTGCACCAAGTGGGTACTACCGGTCTTTCATTCCTGCCATCCAGTCATCCTGGACAGCGTATGTACATATATAGACTATATACACAAAATTATTTACAGACCAAGAGGATCTTGACCAATTCACACATCCCCGCCATGCCTGGATGCTCCATTTGACATTCTGGAGCAGGTGGAACAGAACTCCATGGAGACCCGTTCATTGTCAACTACATGTAGACAGATGCCACCAGTGTGACTTTGCTGTGGTAGGGGTTTGTTGCCTCTGCTCTTCTTGCACTGCTTCTGGTTACTTTGAGCAATGTCATTGGTTCTTTTTCTGCCAGATGCAAATGAGGTGCTTAGAGTGACACCTTTGATATTGTCCATGTTTCGCAGCAGCCCAGACAGTGCACTCTGGTTTGCGATAACACTTTTAAGGTACAGAACTTCTTCCTCCAGGGACTTTTGGATGTTATCTCGCTCTTCTGCTTCTCGCTTAAGTTTTTCGTTTTCGGTTCTTAAGCTTGATGCCTCCTGCTCCAAACCCTGGATGTACTGCTTTTTCTTCTCGCGATTTATCTTTGCCTGCTGGGCATTCTTCTTTCGCAGCTCTTCTTCACTCTCCACGGGTACATTGTTTTTCTTCGCAGTCCTGACAACTTTTGCAACACGAGCATTGTTGGTGGAAGCAGGTGTTGTCACTGCAAACTTCTGGATTGATTTTTTGTTGCTGGAGATGTTGCTTTGAGCCTGGGAGGCAGGTGGGCATTGCTGAGCTGCTGGCTGTACGTTGCAGCTTCTGTTCTGTTGAGCACCTTGGAAGGCAGTATGAAGAGGCACTTCGCTCTCTGAATTTTCATAGGTGAGCAAGTCGCCGAAGTCGACAGTGCTGTAGGATTCGATCTCGTCAACTATGCTCTGAGGGCTTCCGGGCCCATCACTGCTTACTCCGGAATCCGATTGCTGGGAAGGAGACCTTGCACCGTTGTTATCCATGCTGTTGTTGAACAAGTCTTCCAAAGCGTCTAGGTCTAAGAGATCAAGCCTGGATTCATCGATACTATCGGGACCTACGAAAGTCGTAGACAACAATGGATCATTCATCATCATGGAAGACATGGTATGACAAAGGAGAGACCTGAAAGAAAAATACTCCCTGAACAAAGGTGAGGCGTTGGACTTCGCCCGGACTTGATAACGATGTCGACGATGGAAGAAGGGTGTGGGAGACTCCTGTCAATTTCGCCTGCGACCTGGATCTCGAAATTATAAAGATGGAGATTTTGGGATCTTCTTATAATTTTCCCAAATATTGCAGAAATCTAGGATCTTCTTGTGAAATCTATGCGGTAAACAAACACCACGATTGACACTTACGAAGCTAATTCTTGCTGAGACGATGTGTATACGTCTTGCTCCTCGGACGTCTAGTGTACGAATGGCTTCAGTGGGTGAAACTTGCGTGACCAGTGATTGGTCGTTTTAGATCATGTGATCATATCGCACGTTGCGCATTGGCTGTCTATTTTTAGACTATGATATCAACCTCGAGGAATGTGTACGTTCTGAAAACGTCGGTCTTTTCACCGTTTCGTCTCCCTCCGCCTAGTGCCATATCCCACCAGAATATAGGCCATGCATTTTAGCCCATAACACTGTTTTCGTCATTCTAAAACCGTCAATATTAACCCTTCTAGTATATTTATGCAAGTGGTGTACTTTATATCGTTGTTTGATATACCAGAAGAGTAAAGATTCACTATAAAACCGAATTGAGCGTATTAATACATTATTTGCTATTTACCTCGGGCCTGTTCAGAGCAACAAATCCTATCAGTCAAAAAAGCTTGAGAAATGTCCCCAAAATGTGTAGTTTATGTATGTGATCGGAGTTCTTGACTAATTTGCTGATAGCCGTCAAATTCATACATCTATTACTATTGTTTGGCTACAATTGAAAAGTAAAATGCCGTAAATTGGATTGTCATGATGCGCGCAGTACTGCAAATCTGAGTCAAGTCTTGGCCGAAATCACGCAAAGTGTATATTCATTTATAATCATAATTGCAAAAAAGAACACCAAAAAAGTATGATGATACTAGTATAAGGAAATAAAAATTAAACAAAGTGTCAACTACTGCTAGAATTGACTTTAATCTGTGTATCATATTATTGCGACACTGTAACTTCACTGTAACAATAATGGCAAATAAAGTATCAATAATACCTTAAATAGACAAACATTACGCGGCGTCTACCTCATATAAAAACGATATAACATCATACATGCACCTGCATTCGAGGTCTTTTTAGTTCAGGTTCCTGTTGGGCGTTGGATCTTTAAACTCTCGTTTTAACTATTCAATTCACTTCAACACTTTATTTCAGACACAGGTGGTCCATATACATAGGTACAATATTGACTAGAAGTTAGTTATACAGGGAGGTCTCCCAGTGTTTGCCTACACTACTATCTCTAATATTTATCAGAGACATGTTGTGAGGTCGGTATACACATTTCGGATTCGCTCCTGCTAGCCGGATCATTTGCGTCAGGATATAGGGTGTTCCAGGTAATGGCACATGATTCTGAATAAACCCTGTTTTCACAACTTATTTTTGAGAAAGAAGTGGTAACAATCTTAGATACAGTACACATCGCTCTTTATACCAATGTGGCGTTTGTAAAAACTCAACTATTTAGAAAAACACAACTTTTAGCAAATCCCTTAATACACTGGCTTTCAGGATCTTGCCTTTTAAAAACTCAACTATTTAGAAAAACACAACTTTAACAAATCCCAAATCTCATACACTGGCTGTCAGAATGTGGCGTTATAGAAACTCAACTATTTAGAAAAATACAACTTTTATCAATTTAGGGATTTGCTAAAAGTTGTGTTTTTCAAAATAGTTGTGTTTCTGAAAGGCTCTTTCCTAAAGGACTACAGCACAATGTGGATGGGGATTTGCTAAAAGTTGTGTTTTTCTTAATAGTTGAGTTTTTAAAGGGCCAGATCCTGATAGCTAATGTAGAAGCTTCAAGGTTTTTACTAAAAGTGTGTTTTTCTAAATATTGCAAGTTTGCTGGATCGGTATAAAGCGATTGTCCATTGATTGATACTGAGATTTGAGATACAGTGTACTGTATCTTCATTCTCAAAAATAGGTTGTGAAAACAGGGTTTATTCAGTATCATGTGCCATTCCCGAACACCCTATATCCTGACATGTTTCAGACGGATGGCCAATCAAGGGTTTGCGCATGTACAGTGATCGCTCTCTTTCATAGACAGGGCCCGACCTGGGGTGCAAAAATAAACATGCGGGATAATTTATAGTAGCTTTCCAATTAATTTAGTTTTTCAGTTTGGACATCCTATAGTGAAACTTTCCCGGTACGGGTTCCCGGCAGGTTTTATCGCTGCGCAGAGCATTTTAAAGCAGCCTAAAACACACTTGAGCAGCGCAGCGCAGCAAAACAATGAGCAATTCACACTGCAGCAGCGTTTTGCTGTGCACAGTAGTATGCCTTGCTGCAACAACTAGCAGCAATAAGAAAAAGGAATTGCCATTTTCACAGAGTTGTAAGATAATTTTTAAATACTCAAAACCGCTATAATAGCCATTAAGACCTACCACTGATCATTGGTGCAGATTTATAGCCTCGACAAGGATGTTGCTTGCAAAGGTTCGGCCTTGGCGGCCTCATTTTTGGCAACAGACACCTACGTCTCGGCTAGAGCTCGGGGGCGGATCTTAATCCATATATTAAAATATTTATCCAGAGAATACTTCACTGCGCTGTGCTGCGCTTTGCTGCGCTGCGCTGCTCCAGTTTGTTTGGTCTAAAAGTAAGACCAAACTATAGTTTGCGACGCTGCGCTGCTCAAGTGTGATTTAGGCAACGTGATGTCTGGACGTAACTTGCACATGAGATAAAGAAAACAGTTAGCAAGCATGTCCAAAAGACGTACACACAAATACATTGGTCCTGATTCTGCTTCTGTTTTCACTGATTTTTTACAGCTTAACTAGACACATAATCTGAACAAATATGAAGGCACCGGATCTCGCTCCGTGACCCTCGCTACGGACAACAGCAGTCTATCAACTGATATACCCTGCTTGCAGCCAATAGGCATGCGCTATTCTATGTAGCACTAGCCACTAATTAATTACCCTGCGGGCTCGGAAAAACCGGTGTCGCTACACGTTGGGCCTAATGTGATTGTATTATGAATGCGCCCGCTATACGTCTCTCTGATATCAGATATTTTGATTAGTAATACAGCTCTCTGCTGATATCTACCTCTGCGCTTCGAGGTTTTCGTAAACAATCGGCACATATTGTTAAAAATTCTTGAGTTGCCGCATAATGTGCCGCATAATGAGCCATATTTATATATATATATATATATATATATATATATATATATATATATATATATATATATATATATATATATATATATATATATATATATATATATATATATATATATATATCTACATATATATATATATATATATATATATATATATATATATATATATATATATATATATATATATACATATGTATACATATATATATATATATATATATATATATATATATATATATATATATATATATATATATATATATATATATATATATATATATATATATATATATATATATATATATATATATATATGGGTACTTGTCATGTGCAGATCATATATTTAATTCCTGATAAATTGACGTTTAAGATGTCTAGACGTTACAAGTAGACAGTTTGCGGGTGTTGAAAGTTGAGTACGAGGCGCATTATCGACAGGAATTCTATACCGAAGTGGCAATGGCGACTGCAGAGCAAGCTCTGGAACTGTTGGCCAACGAAGTCACAGCCCAGACAAACACATTATGGGATCCTCATCTCAGCAAAGACTGGGATAAAGAAAAACCCACACAGCAATGTATACTTCGAATCAAGAGGTACCCTTTTAGTTGTTAGATCAGAAAATGAACAATGATTATTATGACTGCTAAGTCAGTGTTATTTATGTTTTCAATCATCAACATCATCAGAACGTGCATCACGTCACACAGTTGTTTATTATGGATTGTCATACAGTGATGATCAGTATACTGTGTTTGGTCGAGTTTGCAAAGTCGATTTCCCTAGTCCTGTGGAATGTGATTGTTTGCCATTAAATGGGAAGTGATCATAGTAATTATAATGCATGTTATCGGATGTTATTGATTATCAGAGAATTGATAATTAGGCATCTATATATGGATGGATGCATCGGGGTGTCCAAGCCAATGTATGGAACCCTGGAGCACAGATTATCAACCATGGAGCACAGCATAAGTTCTACAAATGCAGTAATTTATCCAAAACATTATTATACATGTATATGCTCCTATAAAAATGAAGGCCCAGATAACTAAATCTACTGTACAATATAAAGGACAAATGCACCATCAGAATGATTTAGGTCAAATATAGCTAATACAGCATGCCACCTTTCAAATATGACCTCTCCCCCAAAGATGTCCTCTTCATCAGTGCACCACTCAGGGGCATCCATCTTCCTAAGGCTCATGCATCGCCTGAGCACCTGCTGTGTCACCAGTGACCAAGAGCAGTAGCAGTAGCAGTATCAGGAAGCCTGGCTTTCCCTTTCTAGTTATTTTTTATTGCTGGATCATCCCTGATCACAATTTTTGGAACCAAGTTAATCTTCAAACAGTGAAGCATATATAGTATGGTGGAATTGAGATATCCAGAATCTGGGTTATTTTGAAATTTCTAAATCACCTCGGGATCTTTTCCCTCAGACCCACACAATCCTTTAGTCAATGGTTGTCAGAAAATAGTACATGTATCTTGATAACAGGAAGTGAAGGAATACACATAACACTTAGTCCTACACTGTTCCCAAGAGTACTTGCATGCCAACTGACTCAAGTGATTAGCATAACCTAATATCATTGCAATTAGGAAATAATGGTTTCTACCCAAAAAATACAATACAAATCAAAGACAAGGCACATAGTATAACTTTCTAGGCGTATTGGAGTATAATACAAAAGAGAAGTGAAGAAGTATAATCATAGGAAATTGAAAACCAGGAATGAAAATTAAAGCAGAAAGGGGAAGCGTTCTCTTGAGGACTGGTGGCACAGCTGGTGCTCAGACGATGCCATGAGCCTTGGAGGATGGATCCCCCCACATGGCTGTCTCAGCCCCTGTTACTTACTCACTTTTGTAAGCCATAACTAAGTAGTGCACTGCTGAAGAGGACATGTTTGGGGGAGGTCATATTTGAAAGGTTACATGTATTTGCTTATTTTTAACCTAAATCATTCTGATGGTGCATTTGCCCTTTAAGAAAGTTGCGCACTAACATGTGCAGAACACACCTCGAGCAGTTCTTGTCAACATCAGGGCTATGAGTTGTGTCCAGGCTGTTTTAAAGCAAGACTAGCTGATTGCGTATCCAGTGTTTGACATTCGTGATAGATGTCCCTAATACAAGAAGTGCCTGAATGGCTCACCTGGCCATGCTTGGGATGATTTGTTGAGTTTAACAGTGCTGGTTGAAATATAGTACCTTACCCCCGGGAAGATGTATATGAAGACAATGGGGATGCGTGTAAGCTGTATCAATATATATTTGGATCAATATATATTTGGTTAGGTGATATATGCATTTGAATAAATGTCAAGGGATGAATCCACCGCCACCATCATCATCATTATCATCATCATCATCATTATCACCATCATCCTTCTAAGCACCATTACCACCACCATAATCAAAGTTAATTATCACCACCTGCTTTGTCAACATCAAGGTTTGGGATTGGCACATTTTTGATGTCCCCCCCCCCCCCCCCCACACTGCTATTAGTTATCCTTATTGTGAAAACGGTATACAGCCATATGTCTGTGAGAAGCCAATGGTATCTATAGAGTGCCATACAACTGCAGGAAAATTTTCTATTACATATCTAAAGTTCAGGAGGATGTTAGACTCAATTTAAGTCAAGTTTAATGCCAGGCACACTTGATGTTGGGGAATATGTCTGTCAAACTTAACATCAAGTATGAAAGAGAGCCACTATTGCTTTGATTTAAATAAAATGGAGTATGTAATGATTCTATCAAAGCTACTTAGTTTGGCTGAATTGAAAAAGTAAAGTTGTGCATAAAATTTCCAAAATTTGAGTTCTTTCTCAAAATCCCTTTTTTTCTCTATTTCAGAGACATAATGAGTATCTACAATGAGCCACCTCCAGGAATGTGTGTTGTGCCTGACAAAGATGATATAACAAAGGTATGTGAATTATTAGATACCCATATTTATCTTACAGGTTACTCTGTGGTAAGGATAGTTCTGAAATGATTCAAAATACAGTAAAACCTTGCTTACCTTAGGACTGGCCTATGTCAGATTTTATATATATATATGAAATATTGTTATGGAGTTAAATTGTAAAAAAATACCTCAACTGGTCCTACAGGGCCAGTAAACATTTGGGGACATTCTATATATGTATATATATATATATATATATATATATATATTATATATATATATATATATATATATATATATATATATATATATATATATATATATATATATATATATATATATATATATATATATATATATATATATATATATATATATATATATATATATATATATATATATATATATATATATATATATATATATATATATATATATATATATATATATATATATATATATATATATATATATATATATATATATATATATATTTATATATATATATATATATATATACATATACATATATATATACATATACATATACATATACATATACATATATATATATATATAAATATATATATATATATATATATATATTTATATATTCACATGTAAACCTCTGTTAAGCATAAACCTTAAGCTTTTGATATTGTTTAAAGCTGAAAGTGTCCTTGTCTTTTTTCAGATCCATGCATTGATAACAGGACCATTTGACACGCCGTATGAAGGAGGATTTTTCTACTTCCTCATACGATGTCCTCCTGACTATCCTATACGCCCTCCTCGGGTCAAACTCATGACAACGGGAGATGGAAAAGTCAGATTCAACCCGAACCTATATAAAAATGGAAAAGTCTGTCTGAGTATTCTAGGGTAGGTTCAGATTTTGTCAGTTAGATCATATTGGTATTCATAAATGTTTATAAATATGTTAACCCATTTTTGACTGTACCCCTCAAAAACCGTCCATTTCAGCATTATTGTTTTACCCATTTATGCATGTAGCACCCAAAAAAGCTTCACAATTTTGGTGATATCTTTATGATCAGAGTATTACAGAAAATATTTGAAAGAGAAATGTGGAGACCACTCTAAGAATCTATTTGGGACTATGTTTTATTCAGCGTGTAATTGTTCTTTAAGTAATTTCCAGAAGAGCCTTAATTCCAGATAATACTTGTCAGGGGGAATTCTAAGCTTTAATGTGTTTAAATAATCGACAAGAAAAAATATTGTTTGTTCCCTGCAACACTCTGAAAAAAATAGGGTAGGTAGGTCGGTAGAAAAAATATTTTGCTTCATTTTTTTGGTCAAAAATGTGCGTTTTATGCATGGTTTAAGTTAATTGGGATTTGGGAGGGCAAAAAAAAAGCTTTGGGGTAGGGATTCTTTTGAATAAAAACTTGTTAGGGTAGGGTTACAGGCCTTAGATAGGTTTTAGGACTAGGTTACTTGTTTGACTCGTGTGAATTGCTTCACCTGTCAGAATGTTATTTGCAGGACTTGGACGGGGCCAGCTTGGAGTCCTGCACAGAGCCTCTCCAGTGTTCTCATATCCATACAGTCCCTCATGAATGAGAAACCCTATCATAATGAACCAGGATTTGAAACCGTGAGTTGTTAGATACATTTGTGTTGAATTAAACTGAGTGATGGGATATAGTCATTGCTAAAATTTATTTACTCGATGCTTTTCTTGGAAATTTTGAGAAAATTTAATTCTTTTATTCATTCAAGTGTTTTTTCTTGGGGACACTAATTTTTCTAATGTCATTCAAAATCTTTCAGACCAAAAGATATTGATTTTAAATGTTATTCACAATCTTTCAGACCAAAAGGTATTGGTATTTTTTAAATGTAATTCACAATCTTTCAGACCGAAAGGTATAGAAAAGAAATGATATTTTACCTTCACAACTGCAAAGGTTATCCTTTTTTACTAGCAAC
>OZ012689.1:31128901-31151401 GCA_963942565.1 Maea johnstoni
TATAGAATGTCATTCCTTTGGTTCCAAGCTTTTCATTTATCCCAGTGGGGGGAGGCATTTTTAAACTGACATTCTAATATGTCATACTTTTTTAGGCTAATCTTCTACCAAACAATTTTTTTTAGAAAACTGTATTGCTATGTTCTTCAATAACTGTCATTAAATGGAATTCAATTTATTTTAACTCCTGCTTTTTGTAACTATCTTTGTTGTCTAATTCAATAAATTTAGCCTGTCCTATCTTTCACTAACTGACCAGGTCCCTGCTTTAATATCCCTTCTTTTGTTTGCAGGATCCATTTGGAGAGAAACGGGGAACATATGACTATAATAATATACTTAAAAGGCTACAGGCTTTAAAAAATACCTTAATATTCGATAAAGACGTAGTCTCGGACCAGGACGAACTCAGTGACTCTGACCAGGAGACTCCAACACCATCAACCAGCTGATTTTCAAAATACCATATAAGCGAGGGTACAGCTGATAAACATAACCCTTTCATGCCCGGAGATCTTACAGGAGAATGTTGTCTGGACCTCTGATACTTTTGAAAATAACTTACGAATTTGCCATATACCAGGGTTTCAGTTATTTCAAAGTTATTTTTTGTATCATTTTGTATTGGCCAAATTAGCAGCCAGCAGCGTAAGGGTTAAGTAAAAGTGACAGTTCATGGTAAAAAATCAACTGACTTATAAAGAAGGATTAGTTTAACTTCTTGAACCCAGTTTGTATCCACAACTGACAAGTCCTCTTCAAATAGTTAGTATAGTCATGCTATATTCTAAAATCGTTTTCATCAAGTATCACTTAACCTAATGGTATTTTTTTAGGAGAACTCCAGGCATGGCAGAGTTAAAGCTATTGTAGACAAACACCCTGCGTTACTGAAATGAAGAAGTTACAGGTCAGCCGAGTCACAGTGCCATATACTCTTGTTGGATCAATAGTGTTAACCCATTAATGCTCACAGCAGTCAAAAAAAACTGACAATTTTGATGAAATATTGCAGGTAAAAGCATATTTAGGAAAATATTTGAAAGAGTAATGTTAATTGTTACATTACCAACAACTCTCCTTCAAATGTTTTGTTAACCCTTATGCTGCTGGTGCCTACGTAGGCTGATATAAAAGGATGCAAAAATCATGAAAATTTATTGAAACCTTGACAAACGGGTACTCATCTGAGAGTACTCAGCGAGTGCTTTCCAATGAATACCAACATGACAGGGTTTAGATGGTTTGCAAAAATCTTTGCGTCCTTAGCCTTGGACGAAAGTAGCCTCAGCATTGGAAGGGTTAAAGCATTCTTAATTACAAAGTTATTGTCAAAAGTACCATAGTTCCAGACTACTATTTCTGGAGGAACTCTCAAGCATGAATTGGTGAAGCGTCTCCCTGTGCACTGGGGAAAGTGCCATGTACACCCACAGCCCATGTAGCAGTTCTGGACCACTGCAAGGACATCATGTGGACCCTGATACTATCTGTGTGGAATCTGTACTTTCAGGATCCATTCGGAGAGAAAGGTGGAAAACGTATGAGTATATTTATGTACCCAATTGACTTCACTCGCAGCCTATGACACAGTTCTGTACCAGATGAATCATGATACTGCCTATTTAGCATTTGTACTTTCAAGATTCATTTGGAGAGAATTGAGGAAACATTTGAATATATTAACATATTTAAGGGACTTCATGGAATACCTATGTAGCAGTCATGAACCACTGCCGGTTAGATGAAGCACGATACTGCTTATATAGTGTATGTTCTTGCATGATTCATTTGGAGAGAGAAATCTGGAAACTTATGAATACTAGTATATAAACATTTAAGATTTGACTTGACCCAGGAGCAGTTGTGAATTACTGCAAGGATGTCAGATGAAAATTGATACACCCTATGTAGCATTTGTACTTCCAGGATTCATATGTAGAGGAATGTGTAAACGTGATTGTATTAGATACTGAAGACTTGACTTGACCTAGAGGATATGAATCAGTCCTGATCACTGCATGGAGATCAACTGAATCTTAAAACAGGTTATTGAGTATTTGTACTTTCAGCACCCATTTGGAGAGAAATGAGGAAGTGTGTGACTTTATAAACAAAATATGGACCCCAAGAAAGCTGTGGTGTATGTGATATACCTAGGGGCACTGCAATATGTTGTCGGTAGTCCTAAATCTCTGCATTGCGAATAGAATTTGAATACTCCTTTTCGTTGCAGTGGAATTTAGCAAATACAACTCAAAATCTTTTCTCTTTTAATAAAGGAATCAACATTTCTACATGAAATTGTGTTTTGGCATCAGAAATATAGTTAAATGCAACATTTCTGTAAAGTTGCTCTCTCAGCATGGGTGGGCGGCAACAGTACAGGTTGCACACCTTTTTTGTATTTGGACCTATCTCATGAGAGTTATAGAACCATATAAGAATGTTAGCTTATTTAGTAATATTTACAGATGAATAACTGTTTAATGATAAATAAAAGAGCATATATTTTGGAAAATGAAATGAATCAAAACTCATAGGGTAGGATTTTGAGACAATTCAGATGAATATATCATTAAAATGATATCAAATAAAAGATCTTAGGGATGTTTGTTATGAAAAGATAGTACATGTTTGTATCTTTCTTATACATTTGATTCATATTCTAAAGATATATAAATGAATACTATGTATTCATCTGCAGGCCTTGTATTTGTAAATACATTCATATTCACTATCTGTGTTTGTGCCACCCATTGATTTTACCCAAGGTGTTAAGTGGCAAAATCAAGTAACCACAAGGGGTGTAACATACAGTACAGCTTTCGCAAGGTCTATATTGCTTGTACCTCAGTTGAATGACTTCCACCAATCACAGGCCTAAGAAAAAAACTACCTGAGCTCTCTTACTCAATACCTTTGGGTAAGACCTTTGTGGTTTCGGCAGATGAGGGAACAAAGACTCAAAAAGTATGGGTTATGCCATATACCATATGCTTTTGAAGATCTGTGATGGGTTATGTCGTATACCACACGCTTTTGGAGGTCTGTGATGGGTGGAAGGCAGCCAACTGTTTTACAAATATTCTATGTAAAAGACTGCCACCCAAAGCTCATGTAGAAGTTGTGGATCTCTGCAAGGAGGTCATTGTTAATGCTGAAGAAGCACCATTCAAAGTCTTTTCCACCAGAACAAGTGTTAGCAGATTTAAACCTGGGTCTTTAGAGAAATACAGACACTCTATCATGTGACTTACTATTATATAGATTACTGGACTTCCCTCACCCCAAAATGCGATGTGTTTTTGTGACTGTATCTAAATACAAAATGTACAAAGAAATAAAGAAAATTGAGTAAATATGTTATGTTGAGTACTAAATAGAAAGATAAAGGAAATATGAATAATATAGACAATCTATTATAGAAACAAGATATATGATACAAAGAAAAGACAAAACAAGGTAAGCTAGAGCTTACAGGCGAAGATGCATGTGCGTAAAAATAATTGATTGTGTGATTCACAATAAGACTTCCCTCTCCCTGGAAGATGATATGTATACATGTAGTACCACATTTCAATTATAGAGGGCACTGTGTAATGTCTGCCCCTCTTGGTCTGGTTCTACTTCAACCCTTAGACATCTCGTTTATTTGCATGGTCTGACAACTTTGAAAATAAATCATCAAGTATATTAACAAACAAGTATTTATAGAGGGATTGTAAAACCTGACACTAACAGAAATTTATGGAGATTTATTTCTATGTATAAACCTTATTATCAGGATATTTTCAGGTGTCAGACCGAGTGTAAGCTTCAGCTGTGAATGGGATATACATAGGTCCAAAAGCAAAGTGCTTGAGCTTACCTATGAAAGTCGTAAGGACCAAGACACAGGATTTGTTAGTAAGAGGTTCAGCATAAAAAAGGAGGTTTGTCATACACCTATATCAATAAAAGTATATATTTTACCCAGAATAAAAAAAAGACGTGATTCATGTCTGGATGGTTCTTCACATCCTGTAACCCACCTTCTGTGTTTTAATATATTCCTGTTTTAATGCTGGGGCGTCCATATTTATTTTTCAAAGTATACGTCAGGCTGAGACGTACACACAGGTAATCTTTTTGCTTCCCATTCCTTGAGGAGGGGAGGGAGGGGGGGAGGGGGGGAGGTGAGGCCATCAGGCTGAGAGGGTCACTCACAGGTGGTCAATCACCACCAACAAACACAAACTCATATTAAGCCAATAATGTGAGATCTTTCAATTTACATCACCGACAGATAAGTTGGAAATATTGGCCATGTAGAGCTGAATTTAATGGTATCATTACAGGAAATGAGCACATAGGCTACCATTGCGGAGACCCCACTTGTGGAGTGGCGCTGGTGATTGCACACTGTGCTGCCCCTGTGCTTCCTGCCGTTCGCTCTCCCCAGAGAACGCTATATATGTTGGAAATATTGACCATGTAGAGCTGAATCTAATGGTATGTGTGTGTGTTTACTGTATCATAATTCATGCTGCAATTGTGGATTAGAATCTATGTGGTGATTACAATACACACTGCATACTTTGTCAACAAACTAGTTGTAAGACATGTCTATGGTTTAATGGGATGTTTATGGTGTTTAAGTCTCTGTTACCATTGGACTAGTAGATTATGGACTGTGAAAGTCATATAAAGTTATCATTAACTTGTGAATGATAAATATATATATATATATATATATATATATATATATATATATATATATATATATATATATATATATATATATATATATATATATGTTCATACATACATACATACATATATACATACATACATATATATACATATATATATATATATATATATATATATATAATATATATATATATATATATATATATATGTATATATATATATATATATATATATAAGTTCAAAGTTGTCTGCCCATATGTGGAATCAAGATGCATATCGGTTATCCCACTTAATTTCCCCTTGAAATTGTTGTCATGTTATTATGATACTTATGTAACTTGGGAATAAAAAACAAATAGAAAAGTTTTTGTGAAAAAAACAAACTATTTCTCCTCATTTTTCAGATGATACTTTATATATATATATATATATTATATATATATGTATATGTCGTGGTAGAAACTGCGATCTGGTAGGATCGCCGATCCTACCAGTAGAAACTGCGATCGCAGTTTCTACCGGTAGAAACCACGATCGCAGTTCCCACCAGGATTATGCTGGTAGGAACTGCGATCGCAGTTCCTACTGGTAGAAACTGCGATCCACTTTATCACTATTTAAGGGTTTGAATGAGCAGCTGAGTTGCACAACACTACAGGCATTCATTTAAACCATTCGTTTTTGGAGTGTGTGCATGGTCTTTCAACTTTTAACAAACCTTATTTTAATTCAATATAATTTGAAAAATATTTGAAGAAGGATTGTCAAACCAAACAGGATCACCAACTTTCAGTGAAATATTTCTCGAAATGTTGCTTTGATATCAAAATATTTACACATACAGGAATTGAGTATTTGATTGAGATGATTTATTGCTCTGTGATAAGACAGTTTCAGGTTAATTGACTTCCAATCTCAATCAACATTTTGGGTGTGGTTTATTGCAATTAATTTGATGCTGTATTTGTCAATTGTATTAGGTTGATTTGGAAACAGTTTAAAATTCTAGGAATCTTCTCCCCTGTATCAGTCTGGTATGGCCATTAGCTAGTGTATGATTGAACAAAAAGCAGAGCCTGCCAGAATGTGATGTATATATGTGACAACTCTCCTTCAAATATTGTGTAAAATCATTCTTTATTCCAATTGTCAAAAGTATCAAAAATCCAGATGAAAATTTCAAGTGTAACTCTCAAGGAATAATGATTTAATTTACTTATGAATTTGCTTAAAGTATGAAGTGAAATTTAAAATATTTGCTACTTTAACAATTACTAACAAGCAGGTAAATTAATAGATATGTATTACTGAACTGGTGCTGGGTTTTCTAACATCCAAATACTGAGAAAAATGTGCAATTGAGGTAATCCTAGTAATCCAATTGTTAATATAGAAAATATGGGCTTAGTTCTATTGCGCTTAAAAGTTACCTATGTAATTATATTGAAATTAAAGTTACAATATAGACGTCCAAGTATTAATTGTTGGGTATGGGTATTATTGAGTGGTCATTTGCTAAAGTAAAGCTGATAGTTATCAAATGTTTTCAATTTGACTTTTCTAGGATTGAAGATGAATATCAAGTTCAATAACTTAACCCATTTACACTCAGAGTGACCAAAACAGCCCTGACAATGTTGGAAATATTCTACTTACAAACATTTTTCTGGAAAACATTTGATCGAGAAATGTTGATCACATGCCATACACCAACTCTCCTTCAAATATTTTGTGAACTTTAGCTTTATTGCCAAGTTATTTTCAAAAATATGAGAGTAGCAGACTACTTTCTACTTTTTAGCGAACAACTGAATGAAGAAATGAGTACTTGGAGACAAAGTTTTATTCAATACTTTGTATATCGAAGTAAATAGATATAGTATCTTCATGATACTGTATAAACAGGCTACACTATTGTGTGACTGTGTTAAAAATATTTGAAGCCTTTTCATGATGTCACATTGTACCAGTATCTGTTGGGGGTTAACTTTGTATAAATAGTTAAATCTAACTGTTGAATGATAGGTGATTATGTTGAAAGATTACATGAAAGATTGCATAAGGGAGATTTGGAGAATTCATGAAGTAATGTTGTGCCAGAATATGTTGCATGTTCATTATATTTAAATGGTGCTATTCAAAGGTGAATACTCATAAGCTATCTATTATTCATATTAAAGTCTCTTAATGAAGAAATAAAGATGCTTTTTGCTTTGAAATTCTCACAAAAAACTTAATATCTTACTACTGCAACTATGGGTTACCATAGATTGCTCAACATATCAATACTATCACAGCCTTTACTGAATCGCAGTTTCTACCAAGGTATGGTAAGATTGTTCTGGTAGGATCGGCGATCCTACCGGTAGAAACTGCGATCGCAGTTCCTACCAGGATTATGCTGGTAGGAACTGCGATCGCAGTTTCTACCGGTAGAAACTGCGATCGCGGTTTCTACTGGTAGGATCGCCGATCCTACCGGATCGCAGTTTCTACCACGACATATATATATATATATATATATATACATATATATATATATATATATATATATATATATATATATATTATATATATATATATATATATATATATATATATATATATATATATATATATATATATATATATATATATATACCGTAATTTCGCGTGTATAAGAAGCACTTTTTTACACTAATTTTTACACTCAAATCGGGGGTGCGTCTTATACACAAAGCTCGAAATCTAGGGTGTTTTACATCGAGTTACCAGGCCACTCGGAGATCACCAATTACAATTATAATGCGGCCAAGACAATGCCCATCGATGTCTGCCTCGTCATTGATGAATTGTAATTACCGAACCACCCTCCGCTAGAATTTACTGATTACAATCCATGTGACATGCCAAGAACAATGGGTAGTGAGTACCGACACGGGGTGATACGCATCGATGTCATGGTGATGTCACATTTCACTCATCTCAATATGCGTTTTACTGGCTTTCTAGCGTTATTCATGAGGAGTTGATTTCCTACAATAATTCCGAAAAGGGGGTGCGCACTATACACAAAGCTAAGGCCTATACATCATTTTAAAGGCCTCGACAAGGGGTGCGTCTTATATACGGGTGCGTCTTATACACGCGAAATTACGGTATATATACTACAGACGTGCTGTTCTAGTTCAATCTTTCATTCACATCTTCCTATCTGGACTGTACACATGGTTCTGATACTTTCAGAAATATCTTGATAGCATAGCACTACTACAAGGAACATTTGTGTGGATGCTATTGTTCTTGTTGGGATAACACTCCCTCTTAGTTAAGTTCAAAGCTGTCAGACCAAGTTTGCAAAAAGGTTAATATTCAAATGATCATTAAGGAGGTCAGTTTGTTTGGGGAAGAGATATTGGGGAGAAATATGTAGGAAGCCGTCAGCAAGAAAAAATGCATACCGCTAAAAACTTGCTTTTGTTGTTGCTTTTATCTACTATTGTATTTTATGTTAGATACTTATATCAAGGACTTGTATATAAATGATAGGAATTTGGTATCTTGATTTTTCGTCACTTTTCTGCCATATTGTGACCAAGTCACTGGCAATATATGAATTATGTATAGAAGATGTTCCTACCAATTAACTTTCAATCAGATTTTTCCTTCTCTACCAATATTTTACCACAATAACTTATTTTTCCATAGATTTGTTGAATTACTAGTATTAACATTTTGTCAATTGCAAAAACAACAACATTTACTTTCAATGTTTTTCTTACCAGTCCAGTTGATTGGTGGCATCAAGCTTTTGATCATTAATGACTTCTTGGAATTTTAAGAGTGTGTGTAGCATATTAATTGTTGCCACTCCCTGGGAAGGGCAATTATTGGAATTGGCCAATCAGACCTAAGGGAAGGTATACCTCTAAAAGCAATGTAAGGCCACTCCAATTTAATTACTTGTCTTACGAGCTTCAGAGTCTGGAAATGAGCCATTTTGGAATAAAAAAAAAGTTGAAAATGTGTTTTTTTTTATTATCTTTTTTTTTTTTAGAGTCTGCCGACGAGGACTGGTAGCGAGATGTTTCTAACATCCTATTCTCAACTAAATAAAATCAATCAATCCTGTAACCTGAAGGCTGGGAGATATACATCCTCAAATATGAGGCTCTGCTACAGCATTGATAAATCCCTGTAGTTGATTGAATCACCCTTACAATGAATATTCTTAAAATTTGCACTTTTTTTTCTTTTTTTTTGGAGTCTGACAGAAAATCTCCAATCCACTTTCGTCCGTATGACACCAGAGTCGACTTTTATTTTTGGAGTCTGACAGTATTTTTTGTCCACAAAAAGCTCGTAAGACAAGTAATTAAATTGGAGTGGCCTAAGATGTAAGAAAAAGTTATATGACTAAACTTGTGAAAAATAAACTGAAAAATGAAATATCACTAAGATTTTTCTAAAGTTTTGATATCCGTTTTATAAACAATGGAATGACATACTGTAAAACTGGTAATGTTTGCGTGTAGTAAATATTGCGTTTTTTTCATTTTCTCTTTTATGCGTGTTTTAATTAATGCGAATCTCCACCAATAAACAGAAGGGAAACAGAAGGGACAGATTTATGCGTGTTTTAATTATTGCGTCCTCATGCATTCGCATTAAAACGCAATAATTAAAATCACGCAATCATTACCAGTTTTACAGTAACTCTTACTGTAATTCATACTGTAGATTATTAAACACCTTCGCCACATTTTCCCTTCCATTCTGAATTAAACACAACTAGGAGGCTTGTCTTCCATATCTGTAATATGTTGATCCTTTTATATCTTTAATGCATGTATTGCCCTATATAATAATAATAATAATAATAATAATAATAATAATAATAATAATAATAATAATGATGATAATAATAATAATAATGATAGTAATAAAATAATAATAATAATAATAATAATAATGATAATGATAATAATAATAATAATGATAGCAGAGAAGTTGATTAGACTAATGAACATTCCTGATGATAGTAATAAAATAATAATAATAATAATGATAATAATAATAATAATAATACATTATGACAATAATAGTAATGATAATCTTTATTTCAGGAGGGTAATACAGTTAAATGCAGCATTTGATTTTTGTCCATATACTATGTACTGAGTGTCTGTCAGAGATCCTTACCACCTGTCTCATATGTCTGTGATTCGGATGACACGCACCCTGAGACTTACATATGTCTGCAGATAGACGTGCCTCATGAGACTTTGATGCAGACAGAGAAATACATCCCCTTGATCCGCAACCCCATAGGTACTGCATGCTAGCCTCTACGGCATCTGCGCCTCGGGTTACGCGCTGTAGCCTGGTGTTGTATTGGTCACGTGATCTGTGCAGTAAGCATGCTGACTGGCTGGCTGGGGGATGTCATCCTATCTAGGTCAGATAGTGAGAGGCAGCGAAATTTGATGATGCAAGACCAGTGCCCACTCCCTGTCTACTACTCTCAGGATGCAGACTGCAATATAGAAGGGACGTAGATACATATATCCATTCTCCCTGAATGTAGAGGCAAACACATCTTTAAGACGTGCCTTATAGAAATAAATGCCGTTTGCTATAGAAATAAACACAAAATCTAAAGACTTGCCCTATGTATCTGTAGAGGTAAAACGTTAACACGCTTTATAAGTGAAGCTCTCATCTTTGCGGAAAATGAAAATTGGATCTGCCATATCCAGGCGAAATGATGACTAGCTAGTGAGTGCTGGAGGAAACCGGATTATCCAGCGAAAACTACCGCATAATCACAAGTCACTGGTAACTTTCTCACGTGTTAAAAGGGAATATTCAATTTACAAGATCGATGAGTACGATGGACCAAGTGTGAAAGAGAAAATAAATATAAAATTATTTTCACTCCCGTTTATTGGGGAGGAAATAAATAAAAATTGATTTTTACTCCCGTTTACAACCGCGGTTTCTCCAATTAAGACCTCTTCTGAAGGTAACTGACTCCCACAATTGTGGATATACGTATGAGCTGCGTTTTTCAAAAAATCATATATCCTGCTGTGAGGCCAAAATGTATTTATCAACAGAAGACCCTTCACGCAATGATTACTTTGTATCGGATAAATTGTCAAAATGTTACTACAGTACTTGTTTCACCTTCCCCGGTTCCCAGTGTCATTTTCTTATTTCAAGATAGCACCCCATACCAATGGGAAAATGAACCAGGCAACCAGTCATTGCTTGAAATATATTTTCCTTCCTTTTCTATAGTGGTCGGGAATAAATAAATTCAAATTCATTTTCTCTAACCAATAAATGGGAGCGAAAATAAATTTAAATTTATTTTCTCTCCCCAATCAACGGGAGTAAAAATAAATCTAAATTAATTTTCTCTCCCCAATAAACAGGAGTGAAAATAAATTTACATTTATTTTCTCTTTCACACTTGGTCCATCGTATGGTCCATCGTATTTATCTCTTAGAGTTTAGTGATATTTGTGAGATGATTTATTTCTTTTCCATCTGACGTATTACATTTATTTTATCTCCCCAATCAACGGGAGTAAAAATAAATCTAAATTTTTTTTCTCTCCCCAATAAACGGGAGTGAAAATGAATTTAAATTTATTTTCTCTTTCACACTTGTCCATCGTATGGTCCATCGTATTCATCTCTAGAGTAAAGTGATATTTGTGAGATTGATTTACTTCTTTTCCATCTGACGTGCGGTCGCGGGCGCCCTGTCTCCGCACAACTTCGCATGTCCTAGCAAAACATTACACCCTCAATCCTAAATGTCACCTCTTGAACTGAGTCTTTCTGGACCCTCTGAGTCTCTCCTCTTTCCGATCCGCAGCCCCCTTCCAATTCCAAAAAATGTCCTTCTACGACTAAGTCAAACCATAGGCCCTTGTAACAGTCTGAAAAAAAAATGAAAATAAAGATTTACTGTGGTGTTTACGATGATTACTGTTGTCACGCCCCCCCCCCCCCCCCCCATACTGACTACGCTTCGCTCTTTAGTAAACACCACAGTAAACCTTTATTTTCATTTTTTTTTCAGACTGTTGCAAGGGCCTATGGTCAAACAACGCATTTACGGCTGCTAACCCGGAAGTAAAGTGAGCGACTTGCTACTACTTATATAACTGTGACTGTCAAGTTCATATCAGTGGGAATCTTTACACTACTGTGAGCTCTCTACTCATAGGCATTGCTGTTATGGTATATTATGAATACCTCCATTCTCTGGCAGTGGTTACACACTGCAGTTACCATAGCTATACATGTTTGCGTATCTAACATCTGAACCTCGGCAAGCAAGAGTTGTACTATGGACTACTAACCAGCTAACAGTAACACAATCGCACTGAACAATTATCAGTGGAGTGAGTTATCTAGGTCTTTCTGATAAGGCTCCATTACTGGCTGCCGCTCAGATATATGTGGTGCTGTGAAATGGGGATGTATAGTTTAGCCTCAGAGGGCGGTCAAGGTTGCCAGTAGCAGCAGTACACGGGGAACCCTGCTGTGACATTACATCGCTAAGAAACGGCTGCATCAATATTCTTAGGTGTACCTATCAGGTCCACAGGTGAGCTATATTTCTATTGGACTACTCACATTTGTGCGTCACACCTATAGAATTATTACTTTCATATTATATCAGCAGGTAGTTCCCAGCTCATTCTGCACAAGCATAAACAAAACCTGAGACGCAGGTTAAACCTGAGGTCTGGCAGATGAAACACACAGATAGGTAGAACATACTTAGTCTTATATATATATATATATATACTCTACCTTCTTACATACATACACGCATTAATGTATTCATGCAAAGATAAGTCAATGTGTACTCCTACATACTATGTGCATTCATTATACATAGTAAAGTTACATGAATACATTCACACACACATATATATATATATATATATATATATATATATATATATATATATATATATATATATATATATATATATATATATATATATATATATATATATATATGTATATACACACACACAAACACACACATACATGTATATATATATATATATATATATATATATATATATATATATATATATATATATGTATATATATATATATATATATATATGTATATATATATATATATATATATATATATATATATATATATTTATATATATATAATTATATAATTATATATATACGCACACACAAATGAAATCTTGTAATTGATATACAATTTTGTGATTGTTTCAGCCATGACTGATATTGATGTCCTGGATGAGCCTGTAGGAGAGGGAATGGCCATGCAGGCGCTGGATGTCTGCAAGAAGTATGGCTATGGTAAAACAGCAGTACCAGCTCTCAGCAACTGTGATATAGCAGTCAAAGAAGGCATCATGTGAGTACATAGACAACCTTACAAGTCAGATCTATATAAATGACATCTGTTGTGGAAAGATGGCGCTGTGGTAATCTAGAATATGTAATTGGGAATTTACTGCATTTACATCCCCTTCATGTGGCAATTGTATGAACTATACAGTGAACAGAAAGCTATCACACCCTTGTGTGAATGTGAGCATTGATGTATCCATAATAAGGTAAAACATAGTAAAGCCTAGTCACTAGGCTGGTGAGTTGATCTTAGGAACTTCTGCCCATAACTCTATGCAACTTCCACCCATTCACCTTCTATCTGCCCTTTCATACGTTCCCCCTTATTGATCAGTGCCCTATTTATGCACCTTCCACCTGTATTTTGGGCTTGGATCCATGAGCCCGCCACTCACTTTTTGGGCGCACAGATCCTTATTACACTGTCATTTTCTTCTCATTCTGTGGCATTAACCGCCCTGCCGCAACACTTGCCTTCCCTCTTCTCTGTAATTGTACTGTCCTCTCAGTACCTCTTTCAACGGGGCCCTATCTGGGTTTTGTATATGGGGAGATTTCAGGGGATCCTGGGGGATGGAACCCCCTCCTTTGTGACATAAGTAATTGGGGGGGGGGGATATTCTGCATAGCATACCGTCACTAGTATATATGTGCCTGATGGTTCTTGTTGATCTGTTTCTCTAGCTACGGTCTGCTGGGACCCAGTGGCTGTGGGAAGACAACCCTGCTGCGCTGTGTCCTGGGAAGGCTGAATGTGGACTCGGGCCATGTGCTTGTCCAGGGGAAGAAGCCAGGGGTCAGAGGTCATGGGGTACCAGGATCACTTGTTGGGTACATGCCTCAGGTAAGGGTAAAAACACACAAGTTAGCTTCCTAATAGCATGCAGGATGTTTGGGCATCATTTAGAAACCAAAATATGTTTAAGTCACACTACACAACACCAAAATGTTTAGATCTTGAATTTTCTAACACTTTAATGTTAAGAACATAATTGAAATGTTCAGTAGAATAAACACCCTAAATTGGGGTTTTATGCCATTCATGCTTTAAGTGTTCCTCTTGATAAGCATCTTCATCCATGGTACTTCTAAAAATACCCTTGGAATAAAGGATTGATAGCCTTAATATTTGAGGCTGTTGGTTGATTTCTTTTTTTTATTTCGTTCTCTAGCATGTTGGTTGATTTCTTGATTAACATATCTCCTTTGAACGGTTTTCACAAAGTCCTGGGTTAACTAGCAGTGTGTTTGGGCAGTATTTGGACAACCAAACTCTTAAAAAACCTCAGCACCCAAGTGTTTGAATTTGGAAATTCTGAAAATGTCAATTTCAAACATGTTATGAAAATCAATCAAACTTGATGCAATGGTATTATAGGATTTATTGCCTTTATTATACAATGTATTTGTTTGGAAAAAAATGATTGATTGATTGGTTGATTGATCAATCAATCGATTGATTCTTGTCTTTACAGGAGCTCTCACTCTATGGCGCTATGACAATAGGAGAGACTTGGAATTTTTTTGGCTTAATCCATAAGATGAATTATCGAGAGATTAAGGAAAGAACAGAATTTTTACTGGATTTTCTGAATCTGCCCTCTAAAACAAGACTTATATCGCAATTGAGGTAAATACGACATCACTTTTTACTCACTTTTTTTGCATATATGGGCCACTTTGTAGGTGGTGGAAGAAGACAGACAAAAACCATCACCTAATACCAAGTCACTAGCAACTTTCTCACTTGCTGTGTGCCAGGTTCAAATCCTAGGCAGTGGTGAGAGACTGCAGTTAATGGCAATAACGCCATAGACCTTTGAGCTATCAGGTCAAAATAAGAAATGAGGATTTTGCAGGTGGTCTGATGTTAGTCAGGAAAACAGCAATTACTGGAAAACTGTTTGAAGGTGCAAACCAGCGACGTTGTCTTCTGGCCCAACGCCTCTGTATTTCATGCTTTTTCAATATCATAAAGCTTCACATATTTGTATTACATGTTTTCTTCTGATACAAAACATTGAAAATGTTTTAAATGATGTTTCATATATCAGCTATCAGCAAAGTGTCATTATTCAAGTGGAATTTTTATTTTAGAAGCATTATTTTTTTTGCATTGATTCTGACAAAGCTTTACATAGGAATGCATAAATGTGATATTCTTTCAGTGGAGGACAGCAAAGGCGGGTATCCTTCGGAGCGGCCTTGCTCCATCAGCCCCCTCTATTGGTACTTGATGAACCTACAGTTGGGGTTGACCCAGTTTTACGCCAAAGGTAAGTAGTATATATATATATATATATATATATATATCAGGCATGGGGTCAATTACTTTTGAAAGTAATATATTACAATTACAATTACTTTGTACTGGCCCTATTACAATTACAATTACAATTACTTTTGGAAATTACCATCTCTATTACAATTACAATTACTTTTGAAATGTAATATATTACAATTACTTATTACTTTTCTAGCTGGTGAATGTGACCCTTTGTCAAAATGTCATGTAACTTATCTTTTATTCAGTATGAGTATGTTTTATAGCAGCTGTTTAATACTTCTTAATGTGTGTAATATGCTGATAGTTCTGAATTGCAGAGTTTAATGTAGATAAACACATATCAAAAATAGAAAGTGGTTCCCTACCTGGAAAAGGGGACTTGTCTTTCTACACAAAGATTCCTGAACCCAGTAATGATAAATATTGTGTCTACCGTACACAAGGTGGACAGTGGACACTGCTTTGTATAAATACCTTGTTGACAAGAAAATATGTTTACTTTACGCAGGAGTTCATCTAATAAATGGTTCATCTGAATCAAAGGTACTAATTAATGAAGGCAAACATGGGTGTCCTAGTATTTAAGTCCTGGAGCAAAGAATAATGCACAAATCCATCAGTAATTCAGTATAGAACAAATGTGCACCTCGCATTCACAAAATGATTTAGAAAATGTTCTACCTAAGGAGGTCTGCTATGCCTTTGACAATAAGAGAGTATGTGTAGCTTCAGTTGAGGCAGGCCTCTTGAAAACCTAAAGCCTACAGAGGTGTTTAAATTAGAGATATTAAAAAATACTAAACCCACAATACTTTATACAGTATAATCTGATAAACAACTTAAATGCTCACCCATCCAAAAGCTTAAAAGCCTTTCAAATGAGCATAACATTTAGTTTAGAGTATGCTCAAAAATCCTCATGTACATGCATGTGCAGGTGAGGATTGACAGTCCGTGGCTACAGGAAGTTATAATTGCAATTTTAATCACCTGGGGTTTCATCGACCTAGATCATTCATGGAAATGATGATACCCCTAAGTCTTGAAGTCTACCAGTTCCAACTGGAAATCCACATATAATTATTCCTATCTCATAATAACTATTTGTCACATACATATAGTCAGAAATAAGCTGGAATGTATGTTGAGCAAGTTGTTTGTACATGGGAGACCATCTAGTCATTTAAGTATTAAATAACACAATATGACAAAGGGATCATTACTAAGTCACCATGATTAGAGCACAACTGCTGAACTGTGCCTCTAATGAGGTCTGATAATATTGTTTAAAAGGTGAATATGAAGGCTATGAAACAGAGCTTTCAGGTAGTCTTTAAAGTTTCAAGAACCATTCTGAGAAATAACTCATACATTTTGGGGATGTCTTGAGCTTAGAAGACCAAGGTCTTGAGGGGTGATTTTTGAGGGTTAGAGTGTCCACATAACTCTGACACCCTGCTGTCTTAAATCCTGTAGGTAAGGCATCAATACTTGTCCTATTGGAGGAATTGAGAATAAGGATGGGCAGCTTATCTCAGAGCCTTCTAATTCTCATTGGGGATTCTACAGCTCTTTGCACGGAGTTCCATTGTACGCCTAATGGCAGCTATTCTTATCTTTATCAAATTGCAATTAAATCAACTTCCTTTGGCCTCTGACCTAGATTGAAGTACCTAGACCTTGACAGTAAGACAACATTACCCTCTACTGCCTCTCAGATGATTTACTAAACCTTTTCACAGATTTGTTACTGAAATCAATCCTGCACTTCAAATTCAAGCTATTTGAGACAATGAGTGACAATCTGTATCTGTATGGATAGGACTATGGAGTCATATGGAATAGTGACTTGTTTATACTGTACAGTTGATTCTTTGGTCATAAATGGGGAAAGTAATAGGAAAGTAATAGAAAATTACTTATTACTTTTGGGTTCAGGCTATAACAATTACTTATTACTTGAAGATTTTGACTATCTATTACTTATTACAGGCTATTACTTTGAAGATCGGTCTATTACCTATTACTTTTCTATTACCTATTACTTATTACCCCATGTCTGATATATATATATATATATATATATATATATATATATATATATATATATATATATATATATATATATATATATATATATATATATATATATATATATATATATATATATATATATATATACACATATATATATGTATATGTATATGTATATATATATATATATATATATATATATATATATATATATATATATATATATATAAATATATATATATATATATATACACACACATATATATATATATATATATATATATATATATATATATATATATATATATATATATATATATATATATATATATATACACATATATATATATATATATATATATATATATATATATATATATATATATATATATATATATATATATATATATATATATACACACATATATATATAAATCAACATATATTCTTGATCTCTCTACCTCCTTTACACACACACACACACACACACACACACAACAACAATAACAACAACAACAACAATAACAACAACAATAACAACAACAATAACAATAAAAACAACAAAAAAGCAACAACAATAAAAACAGTATTGCTCTACAGGCCTACTCATCAGCTACTTCCATGCATGGTAGGTAGCAGTCATGGACTGTCATTATCTGCCTAGATATGATCACTCATCACCCTGTTAGGTGTGTCTAGACCAGACAGCAGCAAAAGGTGGTCACATCTTGATCCACATCCACATTTAATGAAAATTAAATGATAATAACAAATAAGAAGAACAAATATTTACAATAGAAATATAATATTAGGCGCTTTATTTCAGGTACATTGCTGAGGTAAAAAGATAAAATTATTTCCATTCCCACTACTTATATTCTAATTACTGTCCCAATAAAGATCAAAGACTCCACCACTTATCAATCTTCTGCTTCTCATGATGATAGTAAGGATGGAATTGGGTTCTATTTTGAATTGAATATTATATTTATAATGTGTTTTAGGATCTGGGGCCATTTGTTGGAGATAGTATCCATGAGTAAGACAACAATTATCATAACAACTCACTACATAGAAGAGGCAAGGCAAGCTGATATGGTAATTATATATATATATATATATATATATATATATATATATATATATATATATATATATATATATATATATATATATATATATATATATATATATATATATATATATATATATTTATATATATATATATATATATATATATATATATTTATATATATATATATATATATATATATATATATATATATATATATATATATATATATATATATATATATATATATATATATATATATATATATATATATATATATATGTGTGTGTGTGTGTGTGTGTGTGTGTGAAAGCTTTAGGAAAGATAATATTCATATATCAATAAATTACTTTCACAAAGAGTCAATTGAAAGTTGTTTGGTTTGTTTCCTCGAAAGATTCTTTACAAACCATTCCATTCTAATTTGTGTTTTAATGAACAACATTGAATGACCCATTTGGGATGTAGGGGGTGAATGAGTTACAGTTGATATGATGATTAATAAGTTGTCTAGAGTGAAAGTAAATTATCCGAGGAAGGTTGGGTCAGCTAACTAATTCATGAACTTTGAACATTGCCTTATCATAAACCATTAAATATCAACAGAAACAAGTATCATTAATATGTCAATGGTTCAATTTGAATATATATATACATATCATCAATTACATTCAGGAATGTATGTGATGGGCCCTTCAGACACTTTAACCATCATCGCCTTAGCACCCAAAAGTGTCCCATTTAAAAATATATCTTTTTTTACTTAAGTACTTTCAGAAAATAAGTGAAGGAGAAATATTGATAAGAACCTAACCTACAACTCAAAAAAAAATCTTTTGAATGAATTTTTTTGCTGCTGGTGACTAATTTGGCCATTACAAAATGATGGAAAAAACATGAAAATGACATACTCTGACACATGGGTACTCATCTAAGATTACTCATTAAGAGCTATCTAATGAATACAAACATGACAGGCCTTAGAATAGTTATCAAAAATCTTTGCATCCATGGGCTTTGAAAGTAGCCGCAACATTGGAAGGGTTAATTCAAAAGTGCCATAAGTCCAGACGACATTTTCAAGGAATTCCTCAAGCATGAATCAATGAGTTCACTGACTCATGCTTAGAGTTGTCATGATTAATTACCATCTGGGATTATTTATAGAGGAAAGAATGTGTTTAAAGGAAAATTAAGTAGGTTTTCTGTTAAACATGATTACTTTAATTGGATACCAAAGGATGATTTCATTTGAAAATTATTTTAAAAATATTTAAGCATTTTTGGTGTTGATTGTGATGAATTCTATACCTGAATTAGAGAATAACAGGTGAATTAAATATTTTTTCTCCTTAGGGGTTTTGCTTTTATTATTACAGGTTGGGTTGATGAGAAATGGCCGTCTTTTAGCTGAATCCCCTCCAGGGGATCTGATAGAGAAATATCAACTAGAGGTAAGCTATTAACACAGGATCCGATAAATATGGTAGTCCTACCAGCCAAGACTAGTAACCTTGCAGAATAGGACCTGCCAGGCAAAATATTCCACCTAACAGACTAGTGGGTGTGAAATTAATGATTAAAAATAATACGTAACTTAAATCATGTATTTTGTTATGATATTTCAGCTGTCAGGTTTCTTCACTTGGTTGTTATACTTTCATTAACCATTTTGTAAAACAATTGAGGTCTACTAGAAATTTGATTATGGCTGCATGTGTTTATTTATGTCATTTTTTATCTTGCAGAATTTGGAAGCTGTGTTCCTGCGTTTGTGCATGACAGATGTTGTTAATGAAGAGGAAGAGGAGGAAGGACCACAATTTCTCAATCATGTGAGCATATCTACTCCTTTGCTAGATTAAGTTATCAATTCATCATTGCATATTATTATTGTTGTGCAATTTATTTTAAACCAAATATCTCCCTTCTATATTCAATAGATACATGTTGAGAATTTCATCTGTTGATGAGGAACTGGAAGCACTAAGATTTTATTTGAATTGCTCAAAAGTGTATCTGTAATACTTAACTACCGTATTCGCCCGATTAAGCGCAACGTGCGGGTGCAAGTTGGGAAATTTTTCTGTAGAAGGGTTTTTGTCAAACATTGGTATTTAACCGCATCCCCCAATGAGTGCCGATCGCGGTGTTACGTACCGCATCAAGAAATGGCCGATAGATGGCACTCATGGCAGTTATGTTCGCCATCTATATACCTTCTCGTTCTACTAAAACAGTAGAAATTTAACATGAGACGATCTTTGGCGCTTGCTGGTCCCCCAAAATCAGCGAAAAATTGGGGGGGGGGGGGGGGTTTGTGCGCTTATTTAAGCTTAATCGGGCGAATATGGTAATCACTTGTGGAGCGTGCAAGTTTACTGCTGGTAGTTTACTGTGGTTGGTGGAATCAATACACAACACCATATGAACAATGAAACACAGAAGCTTTATTTCTGTCGAAACCACGATACACCGATCACTTTTGTGATTGACTGAAAATAATATGAACCTCAAATCACTCATCTGTATACATAACATAGGCCTCTCAGTGACACAGATCTACCAAAAACACTCATTTCTCAATTACCATGCAAATATATCCAATACCAATATAATTAGGACTGATCAAATAAGATTAAAGTTCACCAAGAATTAACCATCAAAAATAACAAAACCTCAGAAAACAGACATCAACCGTATTCGTTTGTACTAGATAACTGTAAACAATAGGCCCAGCACACTAGAAAATTCTCCAAGGCAATTGTCCAACAAATCTCTAAAATTACAATGAAGTTTCACCTGACAGGTAGCTGTACTAAGTACTAAGTCTAGGCCCTATACAGATTGCTTAACATGACTCTAGAATCAAAGCTGCAATAAAATATTACTTACAGAACTATTCACCTTCCAGCTCACAAAGTAAACAAGGACCATTGCTCCAACCTACATGACCATGAGCGAGTTTCGGCGGCGTCGGTTGTCGATTGTCACATGCTCTGGTTCCACCCAAAGTCGTTTTCGCGAGCAGTTTCTCGCCTGGTTCTCACCTTGACCTTGCCGAGTGACGTAGTCTGGTTCAAAATCGGCAACCGACGATTGACAGCGGTTGACTGTGGTTCGCGCTATGAACGATGGGAGATGGACATTTATTTTTTTATTCACTGAATAATTCAGTCCTCAGTAGGCCTTAACATAATATAAACAATTACGGTAATGATAATGAAATGTACTTGGGTAACTATAGGAAACACGTAAAACTTGAATTACTAAGGGGACACATAGCGTCCAATCACAAGCGAGAGCTAGGCATGCGACAACCACAGTCGTTTTGGCGAGCTGTTTGTGGGTAGTGGCGTAGCTTGTGACTTCGAGAACCACAAACTCTCTCGCGGAATCACGCCCCATGTGCTTTCTCCACAAGACTGAAAATATGTTACACAAGCTCTGATTGGCTAGACACACAAAAAATAGACCAATCAAATTTCACCTTATATCTGAGATGAAAACTCAGACCTGCCACCCGTTATCTGTCTGAGAAACTAAAATGTCAAATAACCAAAAGGTGCTGCCACCTATATGCATCATAATGAACCAATTCTACAATACCACAATGCAGTCTAGCATATCACATAGTCAGACCTCAAATACCTTGTAACACACAAATCGGCTCCTACATCACTTTAAAGTTGACTTTCTGTATCCCATTTTGTATCCAATGATTTACTGAAATCTAATAAACATTACAAGGACATGTATGTGGAACTGAGTATTGAAATACACTACTTGTATGTCCAACTGAGAAGAATTAAAATGGTTACAATTGGAAGAGGGCCATATCCATGGCTTGACTGATTAAACAGATTTGCAATCAAGATAACCAACTATTGAAAAAAAGATAATTATAAATTTTACAAAATATTCAAAATATGAGTGTTAAAGATAGTGTTAATTTTAGAAAAAAAAATCAAATGAAAAAACCAAAAACAACTTGAAATAGCAG
>OZ012689.1:31156401-31206401 GCA_963942565.1 Maea johnstoni
AGACTTTGCGGAGGGCTTACTCAAAATCTTCCATTTCAACCCAGCAACTGCTGAACTCCCCATCCAGGTAATAGAGTCGCCACTCTATATGTTTTGTTTATTTGTTTGTTTGTTTATTTATCTATATATTTCTCTGTTTGTTTGTTAGATTGTGTTTTTTTCTTTGTTGGTTTGTTTGTTTATGTGTTTTATTTTTTGTTTTGTTTATTCATCTTTTTCAAAGCTTATTTTATCTAAGAAAAATGATAGGAATATTTGGGAAAAAGATAACAATACAGTACAACAGTGGGTGATTTGCCATTGATAGATCCTAGTGCTAAAAAGGCTAGCAATTTTACATCTTTCAAATACATTCTATGGATTTGGTAAATTTTTTGAAATAATCCATTTAGTGCTGATATTTGCAAAAATGGTTTCGCGTGCTTGACAGTTTTGATAAAAATTATTGTCTGATCCATTTCATATTTTTGAAAGTTTACTTGTGAATAGAGCAAATATTAAACACAAATATTTGAAGAAAAGTTATAGGTTTATATCTGATTTATGGTTATACTTCAAACAGTTTCTGAAAAAATCATCCAGTCAGATCCAAGATTGATAAATTGTATTTTTATTTTTTTGGAGGGGGTGGGGGGTTGATTAATCAATGAATTATCATTGTTACTGTATAATAGAAAAAATTTCACCTTTTGAATTTGTCACAATAACCTCATTTTTTGTATTCTCATAGATAGGAGATCCAGTCTATGGAGAAAAGAACCCAAACTTCACCACATTCATGGCACCAGGAATTATCATAAGGTAAGACATATAGGGTCCTACTTCATAAAACAAGTTGACTATTTACTCTAATCTTTTACAAAATCATTGTGTGATAACTCCTGCCAAATACCTGGGAAGTCGATGTAATACTGCATATACTTGTCTTGGCATTACTAAGAAATAAATTGGTTTTAAATATTCAAAATATTTCAAAATTCTTTTTAACTATTTCCAAAGAGAAGGAATCTCCTCCAAGTTATGAGTTTCTAGCTTGTAACAATATGTCAACTTGGCTGTTAACCTAGTCTTCCTCCTCCTTACCATTGACTGTTTCAACCACAAGGATGCAGATTAACCCAGGGTCTGACACTTAGTTTTCAGGCTAGGGGTCCGAAAAGGCCTTTCGATAGAAATAAGTGGTCAAAAACAGGATTTCTGGTTATTATGTATACTAGCTATTACGGGCCCCTAGCCTGAAAAATCTAGGGGCATATGCCCCTGGACCCCAGGGAAAGTCGAACCCTGTTAACCCATTAGTGCCTGGGCATTTCTCTTTAGATAATTACTGTCTTGTACCATGATACTTATAAATAATTCGGGAATGATACATGGAATAACAAAATATTTCAAGGATAGCTAAAAGCTGACATGTTCTGGTGAACATTTCTCCTTCAAGTTATTTTCCAAAATATGCTTTCATCAGCAAGTTATCATCAAAATTGTCAGGCCATTTTGGCTCTACAGGCATGAATGGGTTAAGGGGCATAACGAGAAATATATTATTCTGTAACACAACTTTATTCATTCCCTTACTTTCAAAGCATAACTTTCTTCATGGCGTCTGGACTGACAGCGGTTGCGTTTGTCAGTGATCGCAAGGAGGGCCTGCTGGAGAGGAGCTTTGTCTCAGGCAAGTATGCATATACTGTAGATTCATAAAAGATTGTGTAGAGTAAATTTTACGAATTTACAGAAAATTGATTTTTGCATTTTTTAACTTTGCAAATTGGCCGCAACATGGAGTGCCAGCTATACACTTTAAGTGGCAGATTTAATCATTGCGAATTTTGATTTTGCGTCAGAGGCTAAATGCGAAAGAACGCTAAAATTAAACTAACGCAATCTTTTCCGAATTTACAGTAGTCCTTGTTGATAGTTCATTGTAATTTATCTATTTCTCTTTGTTATTTATGCAATGCATTACTAATGTCATTACTCTCAATGTTACAACAGTTTGGCCTGAATGAATGGAGACAATAAAAATAGCTGTTTACAATTTTTTTTTTTTAAAGAAAGAAAAGTATGCACCCGCATATAGGGATGCGCAGGCCTCCAGCTCACCACTTATATATATAGCCCCATAGCTTGAAGCTACAAGAAATCATGGCTTAACAATATTTGCTTTTCTAGCAATTTTAGAAGACGTTGATGATTTCAGACCCCAGTGACAAAATGATTTTGTGTATTGTTTTTAGGTGTGAGTCCCGTGGAACTGATGGTGGCTCATATGTGGACACAGTTGTTCATCCTCTTAGTTCAAGTGGGACTTCTTCTCATCTTTACCCTACTCGTCTTTCAGGTAAGGTTGTCAATATATTTACTTACATCTTCAGAGCACATTCAGCGAACTTGTAATTTTGATTTTCATCACTTTTTCTGCCATAATGCAGCTATGTTGCAACTAGACTGTTGTACAAGTGGTAAAGGAAACCTTAGTACCCGGCGAAAAACACTGCATATCTACTTTCATCAACAAATTGAACTACTAGTATAAAAAAATGGCTTTTGCTGTCTTGTCACTTCAAAAATATGGATGACAAAAATGATCTTGGCTTGAGATGTATAGGACTTTTTAGCACTAAAACTGAATGATATAAAGACTTCTATTGACTTTTATGAAAAAAAAGCTTTGGAATTCCCTAGAAAATGTGTAGCCTGTGAGTGATATTGTCTGTATGTAATGCTATCAATGTGGTGTCCCATTACAGGTCCCTTGTAGAGGTCCTGTCATACTGGTCATCATCCTGGCGGTCTTCCAAGGCTTTGTGGGTATGGCACTAGGTATGTATCATAGGGTTTGGCAAGTGTTTATGATATGATAGAATACAATATCAAGATTTCCTAAATGATGCAATATTTTAATGATATTTAATTTTGTTAATTTGGCACTACCAACTTCAAAACGTTCAATAGTAAACAGACATCCAGGCAGCATGCAAGTCAGTTTTATATGGAAAACCAATACAGGTATAACAGATCTGAAATGATGCAGTTATTTTCCCAACTTGTTATTGGTACTTGGTATATCTTATTGAGTACTTGTACTTTCTTAGAGTTAAGATAACTGTCATGATGGAGCAGCATATTTTCCAATGTGGAAAGTATATTTGCTAAAAATTGAAAGAGGTGCGTTGGGTAGTAAATTTGTAAAGTGGTGATTTTTTTGATTTTTTTTATTAAATCTTGAATAAGTTGTTGTTATGTAGGATGCATGCAGTTAATACTTTTGTCCTATCCTCCTCAGGCCTGATGATCTCGGCAATCTGTGATGATGAGAAGGCTGCCATACAGATGGCGCTTGGATCAGTTTATCCAAGTCTGCTAATGAGTGGTAAGTTAAGTTTAAGTACTGTTATGGGAGATTCACGTTAGGTTGGTGTCGGCTTTCATCTCGGCTTTTGACGAGTGAAGTCAACAAACAGTCACAACTCAATTACAATTTACCCTTGTACACCCTTTATCTAAATGAAATAAATGTGTTCCACGTATGTGTACTAGTCTACCTCCATTCAGCTTAAAGAACAGGCCAGAAATACCATTCGCCCATTAATGTCGTAGATTTGCCGATCTGAAGCTTTCAGAATTTTCCGATTCTTATTTTATAGATCAATTGTGATCGGTAAATTTTGGCAAATGAAAGATGTTGGTAAGTTAACAGGATTTACGGTATATGTAAAAGCCTGTGTATATCTTTTGTTATTACAGGTATAATTTGGCCACTAGAGGGCATGCCTATCTGGATGAGGTCTGTGAGTCGGGTTCTGCCTATGACGTACGCCTGCGAGTCAATGAGGTCATTAATCAGCAGAGGTGAGTTATGCATAAGGGGTGTTTCTAATCAATGATTTGATTTGATTTTTAGAGTAGGGGGAGGGGTTAATGCGTAGGAGTGTAGCTTACTATGACACCAGATTTGATTTCCATGAACTCTGTTGGAAGTGCGATGCACAACGGTGGTTTGGCAAAAATGCCGATAAAATAGCACAAAGATTGGCAGGCAAAATGTGTGTCATCTCTTCCACACATTTTACCTCAAAAGACTGGAACTGCCTCTTTATTTAAAATATGTTTCATTAAAATAGTGTATTTTACATGTATATTATTTGTAAAGACCACCAACCACAAATATATTATATGAATTATCATATTTGATTAAAATATCGTATTTCATTGAAGTTTTAATAAATGGTAATTATTGGAAAAAATACAAAAACACTGTAATTCAGGTTGGAGTAAGTTAGTAATTAAAAAAATACCAAAATACTATATTTGAGATTGGAGTAAGTTAATTATTGAAAATAATACCAAAAAATTACATTTCAGGTTGGAGTATTGACAACATGACTGTTGCTCGTGGCTTCCTGGTCAGCATTGGATGGGGATGGGGACTGCTGGCTCTGACAGCCATAATTCTCAGGATCAGAGGTTAACCCAGCCACGCCTGCCATGTGTAAGAAAGCCTGACCATTTTTTTTTCAGGGATATTTATTTAACCAAAACATATTTTGGAAAAAATTGGAGAAAATTGTTTGTTAAAAATGAACCAACAACTCTCCTTCAAATATTTTTTGAATTTATATTTTAGCTGGAAGTTATTTTAAAAAGTATTATAGATTGGGATGACAGTATTCAAATTAAGAATGGATTGCTTTGTAAAACATGTTGAGATTACACAGGGTGGGAGATCAGTTGGGACTCAAACTAGAGGACTGTGCCTTACAGTGGACTTTTCGTTGTACAGCATTAATCCCTAAATCAGCATTAACCCATAAGCAACTGGTGTGCACTCATGGTCAGATAACTAAAACATAGCACATCAAATATAATAGAATATTTGATTTGAACATGTTCGGAGAGGGATTGTTGAACCTAACAGTAACAATCATAAACGATATGCTTAGATTTTTCATCAACCTATTTGCATCTGTAGGGTATACATAATTTGGCACACAAGGGAATGTCATTCAAAGAAAATAATATTTTGAGAAATAGTTGACCGTTAACTGTTGGTTAAAACAATGCCACTCTAAATTAGCATTCTTTACCTAAGTTGACAAGTCACATTCAATGTTGTTTGCACTTGAGATGCAAATTGGTAAAACTCAAACATTCCAAGATTTTGTAACGTAGGGAACTTTTTGACCTTAGGGTATAAAGTTATTCACATCTATAGCATACACATGGTCTGGCAATGCTATATAATTTTAAAAAATATGATTAAATTTAATTGTTAATGTTGGGTGTAACAGTACCTCCTCAAATATTTTTCAAACATTACCTCACTGTATTCAATGAATTCTGTTTAGAAATGTCAAAGCAAGTGTACACTGTGGATGCAAATGGGATAAGATATCACTTAACTCGCAGTGCTCAATGTAACAAGGATATGATCTTATTGAAGTGCAAATTTTCTACGCAATATGTTAAATGAGAAATATTTTATTAACATTGTTGATAGTAGTTTTATAGATATATTTGTTTGTATGTTGTAACAGAGACATTGCTCCTTTACAAAATGATGTTAATTTGCAAGTGCAAATGTTCTAAGCAAGATGTAAAAATAGAAACAGCTAATTTTATTAACATTGTTGATAATAAATTCATATATAAATGATATTTGTGTGTATGTTGTACCATATATTGTTTTAAGGGTAACCAGTTAATGTGTAAGGTTGTAAAATGGAAATGCATGAGCTGGTTGCATAAAAAAAATACTTATTTTATCACCCTCTCTGGAGCAATGCTGGTATCATGTACTATTTAGGAGTGTGATCGGTATCCAAGGTTTGGAATCGGAATCGGTAAAAAAAAATTCCGATTCTTTCCGATTCCGATTCCGATTCCTACCGACGTATATAGTGGGAAGAATCATAGCATTTAGGTTTAAAAGTGTATCAGATGCTACACTGTTTTAACATTCCCATGCTAATAATTTCATTTTAAGGTACAGGTGAACTTGGATATGACGGACTCAGTGGGACCAGGAAAATTGGTCCGTCATATGCAAAATCCGTCATATGCATATGATGGACTTAGTCCGTCATATGCAATTGTGTATCTAATTGCATTGGGGACCTCAGTTGATCTATAAATAAAAGTCAAAACAGCGAAAGAATATGCCTGGCTGGACTTTTATTATACATTTTTTTTGTCTGCTGAGAAATACCAGACAATGTGAACTGAGTTCTGTCTGGCCGAACGTAACTCAGCACATGTGTTAGTCTCGGCGAGAATAAGCCGACTGCTAGACACATGTTTGTCCGTCATACACAATGCTAATTACATAGTAAATAGCATCGTGTGTGCTGTAATATTGGTCCGTGGTAGCCGAGGTCCGTCATACGGAATCCGTCCTATGCATGGTAAAATACACGTAGTTAATATGCATGGGACTGGGACCAAGCATATCGTCCGTCATAGCCAAAAGTCCGTCGTACAGTGGTCCGTCATATCCAAGTTCACCTGTAGTAGATTAGATTACCTGGCACACTGAGCTACTGACTGGCGTTGTCTAGTTACTTTGTCATCTTATTGCATTGCAATAATATGACAAAGTAAGCGTCAATTAGTGTCAACATTTTACCGATTCCGGAATCGGAATGATCGCTATGAGATTTTATAGCGATCTTTTCTATGGGATCGTCGATACCATCCGATTCCTTGGTATCGATTACACTCCTAGTACGATTCCATCACAACCTTGTTTGTAACACTTGACAGTAATATAGTGGTTATTTCAATAGCTTTATTGGGGATTTATGTTGCGATTGGTAGGGATAGTGCAATGAGCTATTTGATGAGTGCTTGACAGTAGAGAAATATGAGTGCCGGTTTTGCAAAAGATTTTCAGGTCACAAAACTACTGTTAACATTGAAGTATTCTTTCTGATAAAAGCAGTATTAACATGGTCATTTTTTTAGACTAAGGTATATTTTTACAGATGTAAACTTAAAATGCATAGAAACCCAACTGTTGCGAGATTGTAAAAGAGAAGTGACAGGAAGTGGTCTTTTTCCACTTACTAGGCAGCTAATTTCAAGCTTTTATACAAATTGCATTTCTTGTCAATTTTGATCATTAAAAGCTTTTATGCATAATAAATGATATTTATTATCAATTTTGATATTGCGATGTAGATGCTAAAAATCTCTATTTTTAGCTTAATTTAAAGTCGCCCATACCCTCTAACAGTTCATGAATTATATAATTGTCTGCATATATTTTGCAAACCTTGTAACTAGGGTACAGAGATTATACAAGAGTTGAACTATTAATCAAGTGCTTAACTTTTTAGAAGTAATTAGTTCACAAAACTGAAAAAATGTGTCAATCATGTCAATAATTAGTGGTTAATAAAAACTTTTTATGATTTGAATGCTGCTCAAGACTGAAGAAAATTTGTTCAAAATATGTGAAAAAATGTGTGTGGAAATCATTTCCATGATTGTTGGTAATAAAGTCTTGTACGAAATATTCCAGACTTATTCTTTCGTTTCCTTTTCATTGACCTCCATATACTTATAAAAAGAAAATTGTTGTTTCCTTCCAATACCGAAATCCCTGTATTTCTCTCCCTACTGAAAACACTAGAAATGGTGTTTCCTCCCTATACTGAGATCCCCTTACTTCTCTTCCTACAGAAAACACTGGTATGTATGTACACAAGTATCTTTTATTTGCTTCATGGTAATCAGTACTCCATCATGGTCCTAACTATAGTTTCAAAACAATAACACACAACCACAGGTTGAGTTAAACTTGACATTTTTATTGTGTTAACAGTTTTGAGTAAACATTCCATCTGAGACCAGCTTATCCATGGGACAGAAAAGAAAGGCGTATATCCCGATAACCACTGTAATTAGCAGTGAAGATGTGCTTTTCGTTAGCGCTAGACCTATTCAGGACCATACTGCAATATTTCCTTTGGAACTTCAGTTTATGGACATAGCTCACATGCCTGCAATGGGATGACAAAATCTCCCAGTCCTATCAATTGGTTTAATGAATCAAGTACAGTACTATATGTAGTATAATTTTGAATGGGGAAGATGAATGAAGGATCAATGTTACTGGACTTCCCTATTTGTTGGTATTTTCGTTCAATAGTGAAGAAAAAACAATTGTTTTATGATTGACATTTTCAACCTCAGGGAATGCTGAATAGGTCGTTTAAACAGGTAGCTATTCAGAGTGCTCCTGTAAATACCCACAACTTGCAGATTGGCATCGCCTTTAGTGAAATGGAAGTGCCTCAGATATAATTTGTCTGCAGGTGTTAGGTCTTTATAACAACCACACACATTGTATAGCTTGTCTAGAGCAGTCATTAAATGAACATCAATAAGGCTTTCCTTCCTGTCTAAAACAATATGCTGATATCAGATTCTTTAATACACACGATGACAGGACCCTTGCTCTGGATCCAATTATTCAACTTAAACAATCCCAAGACCTCATTATTGCTAAATAGATTAAATAGTTTGTTTCCTGTAACGGTCCGAAAAAAATAGGTAGGTCGGTAAAAAAAAAGAAATTCATAATTTTTTGGTCAAAAATGTGTCTTTTATGCATGTTTTACATTGATAAGGAGTTTGGAGGGTGGAAAAAACTTTAGAGTAGGGATTTTTTTGAATAAAAACTTGTTAGGGTAGGGTTACAGGGAAACAAACAACTTTTTTTTTAAGCCTAATATACATGTACATACGTCAAGAATTGCAGAGTTGTCTGATGAAACAAAGTATTATTACCAATAAAGGTATGCATAATGGATCTTCAAAAAATATCAAATGCCAATTACATAGAGAAATATGGTATCTCAAAGTAGGGGGTTTGTTTTCAAAAAGATGTACATTTGCAGCTTATACTAAGTATACAAGTACAAGTATTATCATACTTTCTTCTTTCCATACATATACTTAAAATTCGTATATCAAACAACCTTTTGCCTGCATGTGCTTTCATTTCAAAAATGAAAACATTATGGAACATGTTCTCCTAAACATGTGTGGACTTGTGCCCCTTAAAAATGAGGTTTGTGGTATTATGGTGTTTAGATCAATCAGGAAGTATAGACTTAAATTATAAAGTTCCTGGATCAATCAGCTAATATTATGACAGGTGAAAACATGAAAAAAGCAAAGAATATCATATATGAAAATATATAATGCCTGGTTTGGCAAAAAAAATTATAAACTAGAGAAGCTAAAAAGAAATTGAGGTTCTGGGCTTGAAGCCACTTCTAACTAACTGTATAAATCCACCTTTTTGCACAAAAAGATGTTTCTATCAAAAATTATCATGTTACTCTTTTGTGTCAATTAAATTATGCTTAATGTTAGAGTAAACTTAACCTAACTTTGACGAAAAACACAAACAAGATTGATTTTTAGCTGGAATTCTTTCAAGTACCATAACTTATTGGACCCTTAAGAGTACCTTTCATCCAGACACTTATCATTTTCCAACATCAATGCAAAAGATGTGATCTGAGCAGAGATGGGTCTGAGAAATTCTTAGGTAGAATCCTGTTGCTTAGGAGATGAATCCTGTTGCTTAGGGACCAGCCCTCGGATGCTGACGTCATAGACTACCTCCTCCACCTTCTTCACACTGTACTTTAGGGAATCGTAGCGCTTCCTGAGAGAGTCGTTTTTCAAATTTAAAAGACGGAAGCCTGAATCTAAGTCACCAACAAATTTGGCTATTCTGATTGGTCGGCCAAAGTCTCCCGCTGTAACAGCATTGACCGCTAATCGTGACTGGAATATGAAAAGTTAGGTTTATCAAAGGTGTGAAATCTTTCTCAATTTTTATTTAATGTGGTTTATATATTGCCTTTTTGTACAATCACTATCCCTTTTATCTTTCTATGGACCCAAAATGACCTGGCTATATTTCACGATACTATGTTATGATCAATAAAGATACATACATACATATGATGAGAATATTGTCATAGCAAACATGGTATATTTGTACAGGAAAGGTTGATAAAACACCTACAACTCTTATTTAGGAAATTTTCAAAGGTAGCATATATGCAGTCATAATTTTGTAAAGGGAACTTTAGGCATTTTATCTTCTTAAACATCTATTTTGAGGTATGATATGCATTTAATTTTGTTAAACCCACAATTTTCTACTAATGCATTTTATATTCCGTTGCAGGATTTGTGTGTGTCACATCCCTGTTTCATAACTACTCTCAGAAATTCAGTGATAGTATAAAAAAATTGACCAAGTCAGAAAGAAAGCTGTTTACATGAAAATTGCATGAATGGCTTTTCCATCAACTGTTTTGATGGAGGTATTCACAGAGTTCTTTTAGCCTTATAAAGTATATGACTTTAATATCAAGAATTGCAAAGTAGCTAAATCTAACGCTTTTATACAATATCTATATTGAAGAGATGATACCACAATATTGCTATACATACCAATTCGTTTGCCACTTGTAATAGGCCCATGAGGAAGTCATCAAGATCTAAATGGAAACCTTCAGCTGCTTTGCTCTTCACTGTAGAAATAAAATGACACAACAACATCAACCATACGACACACATCCATAGACTGATTCCTGCCCTGCACGAATGCCATAATTTGCTTCTACACGACTATTCTAGAGGACAGGTCTGCACTATATCCTTACTGTCATAACTTTTCTACAATGCTACGTATGGCTAAGCTAATTACACAGCAACACAACACCAATGGTAAAACTACCATTAATCAAAACCAACAACTTTCTTTCAAATATTTTTCTAAAATATTTGTAATTTAAATATCTAATAATGAGATAAAATTAATTTAATAGTTACCCTAAAATAATGAATAAAATAATTACAATTCATTGAAGTCTAATTATGAAATCTAATTCACAAATTTTTCATATAACATATTTTTCCATCACACATTGTAATTTTGTCTTGTGAAAAATGTTTTCAGCTTTTTCCATTTTTATTGATTTCCGCAAAGGCACTTACCGCCCATCATTTCAGCAACTTCATCTAGTACTGCTATCCGCTCAAACTCAAGGTATATTAGAAAGGCTGCAATAAATGTTACCCTTTGAGTTGCAAACCTCCAATGGTCATGATACCTACAAGACAAAATGCAAGCTCTATTATGCTTACTATTTCACATTGAACATGCAAATGCAAAAGTTACACATATCCTTCGATAGATAGGAGTTCTTTAATTCTCTTTGATTCTTGGAATACTCTTCTGGCCCCTTTTTAGACCTACCAATCCTTTAAACAATGATGATCTCGCTGTAGCCCTGTGTTATCGGGATTTATGAATTTCTGAAATATTTACATGCATACCTAGGGCGATTGTCTTTTGACTGCCACTAGGTCCAGGATTCCAAGAAATTTCGTCTCAGACATCCTATGACTGATTCTTACCTGAACTGAATTCACTAATTCCATAATTTACTATCGGTAACTATTCTAAAGGACAAGTCTACACTTTATTTCCCAGTAAGTAACATTCAGTTACCTTACATTAAGTCTCTAGGACCTTGGCTCATTGTGACTGGCAACACTACAATATGCCCTGGTCTGCCAGAACAAGACAAGACAAGACAAGCCAGGTTAGAATGCTATAGCATATTAATCTTACATAGAGCATATTTATATTTCAAATCATCACAAACTTTAATTGTCGCTAATAATGTAATGAAAACCACCTACCTGTAGTACTGATCAGAAGGGACCTTTAGTGAGAGAGCTGTATAGTGTTCTTTGATTTTACTAAACATTTCGTTGGCCTTTTTACAAATATCACCACCTGAAATATACAATGACAATGATGAGACAAACAGGGAAACACTGTCTGCATATAAATCTAGTTTGCGAGAAGATCAGAGAGGAAAAATAAAAACCAAATTGGATTATAGGATTATAGGTATCATTTTTTGCATATATTATCATCTGTGGTCTCTATTGATCAATTGAGGCTAATATTATAGAGCTAACTGATGATTTTTTTTAACCATTTGTCATTCTAAAAATTCTTAGCACCAGACCCTCCTAGCCTGGACATGCAGTCTGCCTCAGGAACAATGTTACAGTCGCGCAGTACGCACCAGGATTATTTGCTCCCAAATTTTAAATCCTAGGAGCCAAATCTGCTCCTGCCTGAAAATGTTTAAGTCAAAGCCAGACAAGTATGTCTTACTTACAGGTTTGTATTCCTTCTGGTTGATGTACCCCTTGTACTACAGCCAGGATCTCCACTGCGGTATCCTGAAGTTCCTTCACTATCTCTCGGATTTCCTGAAAAAATCATAACAATGGAGGATAGGGGAACATGGAATAATATAGCCTTACAATGAGAGTTTGGCAAATGATGGATAAAGAAAGTTATGTCACAGGTCAAAGGTTAATGATTGCCTATTTCAAATCAATTTTTTTTATGCAGAACTCAAATCAATGCATCCAGGCTCCATACATCATTTAATAGTACGGAATTTGAACAAAAAATATATATAATATAAAGTAAGTTGTTATTTAATAAGCTATCTAGAGAAGCAGATAGTGCATGTTAAAAAGTCAAAAAAACAAAGAAAACACATGGCTTATATGCATAACCTTGAATCAGTACCATAAGGATAACAAAATGTCTTAGTTACCATGGTCTTAGCCAGCAGGGCGTCTGGGTGTCTTTTTGGACACCCAAACCCTTAAAAAGCACCCCTCAGGACACCCAAATTTTCTTGTGAGGAATTTCTTAAAATGTCAATCTCAAGCATATAATTGAATTATTTCATTGTCATATAATTCCCATGACCTTGCATAAGGATATTATGCCTTATTTTGATAAATATAAAGATGTGTATAGTTGAAATCTAAGTATATTGTGGTCCCCCTTAAAAATTTGGACACCCAAAAATTTTACAATGGCCAATTTTAGGCACCCAGTTTCCAATTCCTGGCTAAGACCCTGTTAGTTACAGTAGTAAGACCAGCAGCTTCAAAGGAATTGCCCCCTGGGGAGGGCAAACATGTCAAACCACATTCAATGGGTTCTGTTCAGCCATGATAATTTGCATTTAGATCTACCCACAGTGATGAAAGAATATGAAGGTATTAGCAGTAGGGTTGTAGCAAAATATGACACTTTGTAATATTTCTACAAAATGTATCAATTCCTGAACCAAATTCTTTATTATGTTGCAATCTCAATGGAAAGAAAACAACATTTTGTAACTTTTTTATATCTCTAAATGTATCATTTTGTATCTCTAAATGTATCATTTGTCGTAAAAAGTAGTTACTTTATTTCACTTCCTATAAGAAAATTTATCACTTTGTAATTTTTTAGTATTGGTAAATGTTTCACTTTGAAGGTTATGTTATGTGTTACACAGAAGAGTATCATAAAAAGTCGCAGTGACTTTTTTAAAGGTAGCAGGGAGCCTGTATAAAGACAGATTTACAAGTGGTTCTTAGGTTATGATCAGCTTGATTGCATAAAAACCCTTTCATGCCCGTAGATCTCCTTCACTAGTATCGTCTGCATCTGAGATACTTTTGATTTTTGAATATAAATTTTGAAATGAGTATTGATTCAAAAAATATTTGAAGATGAGTTGTGGCAAAAGATCGGCATGCTTCCAGTCCACCTGAATATTTGTCTAAGCTATAGGTAAAAGAAAACAACTGTGTGGTGGAAACACAGGTACTTGGTAGAAACCTAGATGTATAAGAAAATGGATATGCAGCGAGAGACCAATTACTATATGCGCTACAGTGAAGGCCTGGCTATGATAGGGGTCTCGAATCTGGCCTAAGTGTGACATCACTAGGGGGACAAAGACCTATGAGGGCTCTCATATCATTTACATTACAGAGAAGGAAACTTGCCCACCAACATGCGCAGAACACAAAATATGGAGTATGTGCTGCAGCCAGACTGTTCAGATTGACCGGCTGGTTTCATATCCACTTTTTTTTTTATCCATCTCAGCCTGAGGTGGAAACCACCACTTCATAAACATTCCATCAAATAAATATTTTCTAACAGTGCAAAAGCAGCTTTGCTGGGATGTTTGTCGCGACACTCCTGTGACTCGATATCATTGTACACATGACTAAAGGTTTCTGGTGACACATACAAGAACTGTCATATAATACTGAATAATCACCGGTTAGAACAATGTGGAAATGAAACTGAAACCAAAAGGGTTGTCATATAAACAATCGGGTTGCCGGCATTGGAGAGGAACCGGTTTCAATTCCCATGCAAAAAAATAAGATTTGACAAGATCAGGGATAACTCACATCTCTTGTCTGCTGTTCATCGTTCATATTATCCCTGAATGAGGAAAATACCTCATTTATTGTAGTAGCTTGAGACATGGTTCTATTTATTTGTCTTGGTTTGAAACAACGTGACTGAATTCAATGCAGAAAGGGCATACGTGCAAACATTGGGGTACCGAGCATAAAGAAGCAGGGCCGTCGATTTCACATCGCATGCTCAAACAGTGGCTCGCTGTGGGGTATCATCCACGTATGGATTTTTTTGCCGCAGTGCCCGGTAAAAACCGCGTGGTAAAAGCCATGCACTATGTCCGTTACCCATTTTTTATAATCAAGGGTAGTTTGTCCAAGTTATAACATGTGTAACATTCATGGTATTTCTAAATGTTGTCCCTTTATTTTTGTAACCTGACTACATGCATCAGCTGAATAACTCGTAGCTTAGATAAATAAAAACTAGGCTCTTAGGCATCAGCCAGTAGTGTTTGCATTTTAGCTATTGGCAACCTACATTGAGGGACCGAATACGTGTTTAGTGCTGATTTATGTAAAAGTAATTGGGTGTTATTTTTATCTCAGTTTTTCACTTACCATACTTTTGACCATTCAGCATATCAAAAGCACATATCTCCTGATAGGTCCTATAATTTTCAAAACATTGAGCTGTAATTTGAGCATGTAAAGTACCCTCCCAGCAGGGGTTAGGATTTGAAGGGTAACAATGTGATAAAGTAATAAATGAACATAGAAAGAGAAATTAGAGAATATAACTTATATACTGAAAATTGAGCCGGGTACGTGATAGCCTAGGGGTACGGCAGGTGTCATATATCAGGGTGGAATCAGGTCTGTCAGTACACGAGGTGGTCATTAATGTGGTACCTGACTATCCTATTCCACTCTTATATTTGACATTCATTCTGTACATGTCAGTGATACAATCCTATTTAGTACGGTATAGTATTTCAGCGAAGATTTCATCTAGACCATCTATCGATTTGCCCAGCAGTACATATAAAAGGTCATTATTTCCCTCATTGAAGTTAAGGGTCGAGGTTGCCTCAATCTAGCCGAATTCAAACAACATGGCATCCCTTTCGTTTTGAAAGAAAGGACACTGCATTATAAAATGTCTGACATCTTCTATTTCGAAATTGTCACATAGATCACACATTCTGAGAGTGCCTAGTTGACTCTTGAATTTGAAGTCATCAGATCGAAGCGCACTCGAGTGGCAAATCAGTTTACACATAATTTCACATTTCTTCGTGTAATGTGGGTATCTATCAGAAATAGAACACCAATTAAGATAACGGCTACTAAGACATACATTACACATTAAAGTCATACTTCTATGCATAGCTGCGTCAATTCTCCAGTAGGTGTCCTCTATATATATATGGTTATGTATAGAGGACCATCAAATTTCATAAATATGAAAGAATGGTCAATGCAGAGGGAGGCCTGGAAATGGTACGGTATTCCATTTTTCTAATGTTTGCTCTGTTCAAACTTTATAGACATTTTTTTCAATATTGTTGATGCAAATGAGGAAAAAGTACCTTTTTTATCCTATGGAATAATAACTATAGAAGAAAGTCAAACTGTGATACCCCTGGGAGACAGGGGCTTAGCCGCCTATATGCGTCCAGCGTGTAATTTGGACACCTAGAACACTGTTTTTTTTTGACAGTTTGGACACCCAAAAGTTTATGTTAGAATTTGCTGATGATGACTATTCTTAGTCCAATGAATAAGCCTCCTTGCTGGTATGTTTTATTGCTGTTGGTCCTATCTCCAACTACGGAAGGGGGTGAAAAATCAAATATGGACAGAAACGTCGAGCCACCGTCGCCAATACCCGGTACGTTTATTTTAAATGAACTATAGACTATTCTTAGAAGATGGAAGATGTAGGGTTGGGAGGAAAAAACTTTATTTCTTCCCAACCACACTAGAGGGCGGGAAAACAAAACTTTATTTATCCTCCCTCTGCAAAAGGAAGGCAAATATATTTTAAGCAATGACTGGTTGCTTGGCTCCTCTTCCGGGTAAGGGAAACCACTTAATTTGCGAGAGTCGCAAAAAAGACGTGCGTGTCCTTCAGTATGTCGTAGAATATAATTTGTACAAAAGTAAAACGAGCCTATCTAAAATGGAAACACGTATTTATTTATATGTATATCTATCAACATGTAATATATATCTACTCGTCTGTGAAACCCCATACTGCGAGCTAAATCATGATCCATCACTGCGCGCTGTCTCACACCTCTGGTTTTCGCCGGGTACTCCGGTTTCCCTCCACTATAATAACAACTGGCTAATCACGAAGTAGCCACAAATGGCTTAAATGTGACGAAAAACGAAATTCAAAATTCCAGGCTAATGACTGTGATTGTATCATGGCCTATGCAACTTTCCGACATAATACGTTCCATGCGATCACTGCCCAGTGCATATTGCAAGAATACTTAGAGACTCAAGTTTCTGAAAATGTTCCCGTTAGTTTCTATTTGAGATATCATGTATTTTTGTTTTAATCCAGACCAGGGAATGATGAACAACACACATCAGAGGCAATAGACTGAAGTTTCTAAAGCTGTTCTTATTACTTTCTATTTGGGATATCATATTATATTTTGGACCTAAGTTTAAAAAAAAATTAATTCAAAAACCAAGACCACTGAATCATGTACACCGCACATCAGTCTCGAGACTCAAATGTCTTAAACTTGTTCCTATCACTTTCTTATTGGAATACCATTCATTTCTGCACCTAAGTTTTTTTTGTTTTTATCTTTAAAATGCAGACCACTGAATCATATGATAAACACCCTACTATAAAAATGTATAATGGGAAACAAATTCACACATCAGTGTTTCATAAAACTAAGTTTCGTGAATGCGAATTAGAAGCTGTTATTTTCTATTATGAAACAGGAATTGCATTTATCTTTGCATCTTGACTTTTTACTTTTCAAATGTGTCCACCGATCATGGACAAACCACACATTAGGATATTAAACACAGGCGATACTACCATATGGACTAAGGCCTCATATTAGTCCTGAAATAACTTGAAGAGCAGATCCGACCGGTAGACAAACCTGTGTCTTTGATTCGCACTACATGTATGCGTAGTTTGATTATATCCCCGGCTTGCCAGCTAGGGCCATTATCTTTGAAAAGTACATTTCCGAAAGTGGAAACAGTACAAAGGCATGATGTTAGTATGACCTCTCATCTTGCGTAGTAGATTTCTTAGAGGATTTTTTTTAGGAAAATAGTAAGTGTGATATATTCAGAGAGTTAAAGGTGTGCGCCAGTTGGATAATGAAATAGAGGATAATTATGTATTTTGTTGTATTTCAATGCCATTTATTGAAGAGAATATGCCACTCCCTTTGAAATCTTTCAAGTGTGTTGGATATTGTTGCTTTGATTTATTTCTTTTGAATATATTTGTTTTAATAAGTTTTTGAAAGAAAAGGAATTTTGTTTTTTGATGAGTAAATCCTAACTTTTGCATTTAGCAAAATAATAGTAATGATTGTGCTGTATAGATCACCCATACTGATACTATTTTAAGGTAGTTTTTAATCTATTATTCCTAGGTGTTTTATCCAATTTGGAACATATCTTAAGAATTTTGACTTAAAACGTTCCGATGTCATATGCAAGTTGCTGTCTTTTTCGACAGGACACATATTACAAAAAGAATCATTTTTGATTCCGATTTTTGTCAACCTTTCGTTGGCATAAACTCTCTGCTTGAGCGTTCTCAAAGTTTCTGTCACCCCAGCTAAATTAACAGCGATAAACCATTTGCCATCGGTTGCGGAACACGGATTACTGGGTAAAACCATTCATCACAAAGGTGGGAGTCTAACCCATAGAATGCCTCAAATGATAGTGGGATAAAAACGTCTCAGATACAAAATTAAATTGATGTCCAGGGATGCCCATGACCAATCGAGATGAAATGAACCCCTTCGATGTGACCCATCAATTAAGTAAACCAAGGGATAGATTAGTTAGGTAAACATATCTCTGCTAGAGCTAACAATTATCGGTTAAAACTTAGATGACCAAACTCTTCATCCAAGGTTAAAACAACAACAACACCATGCATGCGAATTTGTTTTAAATTATGTGTTCATAGTAAAATGACTTGGAAATATTTGCAGTATTCTAGTTAGGGTGTAAATGTCCAGAATCTCGCTCGCAGAATGTTTTGATATATAGGTTTGCGTCCACCTTGATTTATCACAATTTTGTATACGCCAAAATGAAAATAAAGTTAAATAAAAAAAATGATAAATAAATTTAAATCAATTGTACCTATTCCAAACCAAGAGTCAATGCCGCCAGCAGTTTGACATTTCATAGCCGAATGAGCAAAATGTCAATGAAAGGTCAATATACGCTACTATCATCATTTTATAGGTAGCTAGAACGGCCGGTGTACCTTTTTCTTGATAATATCTCTGTGAGTCTTTATATAGAAACTTTATTTTTATATACCTTAGAAAACATGTTGATTTCAGAAAATATCCAAATTTCTTTTGAGCAGATATTATCTAAGTAGATAAATAAAATATGTATAGTATGTGACAATGGCTGATATATGACAACTTATCAGCTCACATTAATTGTACCACGACGCTATTTCTGATATGCCCAAGGTATTCCCTCAAAAATACAAACTAATAACAAAAAATGAAAGAAACTAAACATTACATGACACAATATATTAAGAAATGCCTACGCCTGCATAAGGTTAATAGGATTGCACCTCGCTGAGGTCGCCGATGGGATGCGGCTGAATGTTTTCATCTGTGACCCTCTGGCGGGCTACCACGCTGCCTTCGTCAGTTCATAGCATTGATCGAAAGCCGAAAGGGGCACTCTTTCTTGCTTTTTTCGGTATTTTGATGTACTATCTCAACTTCATCACAAACTTTAGGATTTTCTTATCCTTCATAGTGGGCGTTCCGATGACTGTTTTGATTTTTTTATACTGAAGGTAAGGGCCTATGACTATGTGGCGCAAAGATGTGAATGGACTGAGGAATCCTGGGATAGTAGGTACTCGCGTAAATAAACCCAACTCCAGGAGCATTGCTATAAGAAAAAAACTGGAGGAAATAAAAATTGGGCAAAAATCCGCGTTTTTTTAAGTGCATTAGGTACAACACATGACTTTCAACTAACTGTGTCAACGGAAACTAGCACATATTGCGCCAACACAAAGAAAACGCACTTTTAACGTTTAGGTCATCGTATTTGGCGGGTAATTTTCATGATGCTGTTGGTGTGGTTGGGCCCTGGGTCGAGCATCCTGAAGATAACCAAATATCGATATTCAGGAAACATACAAAGGAAAGCAGGAAATTTTGTTTCTTTTGATAAATCAGTTGAAGCATTCGGTTCTTACTATTCATTCGTATTCTTAAGTAGTTTTGACCCAAATTCAGTAAGTGCACAGTGAATATTTTTAAGGCTGCATATGTTATACATCCGCCATATTGCATATCCATATAGAGGCTGTTGGGCAATATGGCGCGACTAAGGTTTCCTGGTCGCCCTGGCCAGAGATTTGACCGATTGGGCGTCAAATATGGAATCGACGAAAGTAGATCTGGGCCAGATGCAACCTCAAGATTAATAGACAATATTCATCGTGGATTGCAGTACTTTTACGAGCTATTCGGAGAATCTGATGAGGTAAAGTACAGCAATGTCACTCGATCGTTGCATCCAACATGGCCGATCTCGATTTCGTCGGGCGAAAGTTGTGTTTCTGCACTAAATACGCAAATAATCTACCACATTTTCGACATCTACATGTATCTGGTGATGCATGCTTATGTAATGCTTGAAATGACTGAGGTTTTATGAGACTTTGATTGACCTAATAGAAGTGATTGTTGAAATTGAGGTCGCACCAATTTTATTGCTACGAATGCTTCCAACATGGCGGCCTGAAACAGGTATGCCTAATCCAACCACTGACACATCATTGTGGGGAATAGTCAGAATACCGCGGAATGAATTAAACCAAATACTTCAATTATTAGAAACTGGAAATTGCTTATTACGATCAAATGATTTGTAAAGTTCTGTAGGGTTATGTTACATCAGTTTTCATCGATTTTGATGCAGCCAACATGAAATATTCTTATGATGATAGGCCATAGGACCAGTCAAAATAAACATTATCATGATCGCTCTGACACACATTTCTCATTACTAATCTTGGTGTGTCATGAAATGCAGTTGTCGACGTTGACATAATCCATATGACACTTATGTTTGCCCACAACCCCTGGGCATTATACTTGTTTATTTTTTAGAGGTCAAAATACAAATTTCCAGAAATGATTCAAGATTGAAGATCTAGCTCTACCTGAAGAGTAGGATGTAGAATGTCACAAAACAGTCACAGCTGCTAACTGTTTGAATATGCAGTTGACAAAATAGTAATTTACTCACTTTATATTTAGGGCTGTAGCAAGGATTTTGAAATGTGATGTCCAAATTTATCTATTTTAACTTCATTTTTTAAGGACAAGTATCAGAAATCAATCATCAACATACATCTACTTAATAATGCATAGCATGGCAATTATAAGTATTTGTTATAGCATTCAAAAAAAAAATATATTGATTTTTTTCTTCGAAATTCATAATTGTGAAATTCCTAACCAAAATATGTGCCGTGATGAATTGGTTCGATAAATTCACCTTAAGTCTTAGGCGGCAAGGTGTCTGGGTGTCATTTGGACAGCAAAACCTTCAAAAATCAACCCTTAAAGTTAGGACACCCAGTTTCTTGAAATGTCAATCTTAAGCATATAATTGAATTTTTCACCTCAATATATTTCCCATGACATTATAGTACATAAGGATATTATGCCTTATTTCAATAGGTTTATACATGTTTTTGGTTGTAATCTGGTCCCCCTTGAAAATTGTAGGCCCCAAAATTTTACAGAATTTGCCAATTTTGGGCACCCAGTTTCGAAATCCTGGCTAAAACCCTGTGGTTCACTAAAACTGTAATTTGAAAAATGAAAACTAGTATAGCAAAAATAAGGGCTGGTTTACTACCCCTTTCCTGAAACCATTCATTCCTGTAGCAGTCAAAACCGCCTGACTATTTTGATGAAATCTCTTTGGATAACAAAAGCAATTATTTAGAAAATGTTTGCTGGGAAGTTGTTCACCAGAAGTCTCTCTACAACTGACTACTCTCTTTCAAATATTTTTCAAATCTATGCTCAATTTCAAAGTTATTTTTAAAACTATGACAGATCCAGGTGACACACATTCTTTAGATTTCCAAGCTTTAATCGGTTAAAATATGTTAAAAGAGCATGTAGTGAATCATCTGTCTCCTGGTCTCGTGTCTAGTGAGAAAGGCTGGCCCATGCCTGATGGTTGTGGATTTTTCTTGCAAGCCCATGCATGACTTGAGCTAGTAATCAGAATTTTCTGATGCAATAGTGCAACTCTAAGAGTGGTCCAGAATGTCCTTAGGTTGGATGAGGCCTTCGCAGCATCAGCCAATCAAAGGACATCCAGGCCTCGGCTACAAAAATCAACACAGGGCCATCTGCCCAGTCTTAATCCCCATAACAAAGACAACAATGTTAAAATTGTGTTTAATACATAACATGCATGATACTGTGCAGGCCTCGACATGTAACAGATAGCCCCATAGTCATGACTATTTAATCATGGAAAAACGGCATGTGGGGCAAGCTGAACAATCCTCTGGAAACAGAGTTACATTCATTGAATTCATAACAGGATTTTTTGAATAACAATATAGTTGACAGCAACCTTAAAAAGTCATAAAAGAGCAAAGGCGAAAAAAAAATGGCCGAGAGGAATATACAGAAATAACATCAACCCTAAAGTTTAAAGAATTAAGATTTTTTTAATGTCTTCATGTCAAAGTTGAATAAGGTAATTGCTATCAAACTGGCAGGGCAACCTGAACACCTGGCAGGAGTATCTGATCTATCTGGGTTGGCTGGGTAATGTTGAGCATAGTCTTAGCCAGCAGGGCGTCTAGGCGTCTTTTGGACTCTCATAACCCTCAAAAGCACCTGTCAGGGCACTCAAACATTGTATATGGATTTTAGGCCTTATTTTGATAAATTTATAAACATTGTTGAAATTGAGTATATTGTGGTCCCCCTCAAAAATTTGGACTTACCCAAATTTTACAATCGCCAATATTGGGCACCCAGTTTATAAGCCCTCGCTAAGACCCTGCTGTATAACTGGTATTTTTTACAGGCATTTAATTTTTGTGCTTCCCATGATAGCGCAAAATAACATCCTTCCAATAAATATCCTGCCTTGTGCCTGTTCAAGTTTGAGTGCTTTCATGGGCAAATTTAAAGTAGCACAAATACCCTCCAGCAGGGCTGTAAAGCAAAATAACTAGCACCCCAAATTAAAGCCATATACATTTTCCTGATTACCCAAGAATCATTTGGGCCACTTAATCTGACCTGGCAAGTGAAATTTGATAGGCTTTTCAAAATCAAACCATTAAAGTTTGTTATGGTCAAAAGTATCATAGACCATAGATCAGTCAGTCAGAACTCTTGACCCATTTATGCCTGGAGAACTATTTGACAAGGGTTGTCTTGATGTGTTATACTTTTAGAAATAACTTAGGAAGTAAGGATAAATTTTGAAAAGTTGAAAGACAGTTATAGATAGAGTTCTGATGAACAGAGTTCTGATGAACAACTCTCCTTCAATTATTTCATCAATATAAATATTATTGCTTTTTCAGTTTGTCCGTTTAGGTTGATACAGGCATGGATGGGTTAAGCATGAATTGGGGTGGTGTTGTGACCAAAACTTCAGCATTAGAGGGGGTGGGAGGATAACAGACTACAAAGAAGGAAGGGAGCTTACTGGTGGGTGGTTATGCAGCTCTCCAGGTTCCTTTTTATAACACTGTTAGTGTTAGAGGATAACAATGTTTTGAAACTTTGTAAGAGGATTATCAGGGCTTAACTACAGCTTAAAATACAAACCCTACAGTAGCTTCATTTACGTGAGCCCTCTGTGAAATGCTTGAGGGGATTGTATTCCCATGACTAATTTATTAAACGAAACTGGTGATCAACCTCATTGTCAAGGTCTTAGCCAAGATTTAGAAACTCCAAACCCCAAAATTTGCAATCCTAAAATTCTGGGGTATTCTTTTTCCTAGAGAGACCGCCATATACATATATTTCAACCATGAACATGTGATTACTTATTGAAATAAGGCATACTATCCCTATAAAAGGTCATGGATGATATTATGTTGGGTGTGAAATACATTAAATTACATGTTTGAAGATGACATTTTAAAAACCCAATCCCGAAAATCAGGTTTTTATGACCTTTGATTTTTTCTAGGTCATTTGAGGACACTTTATGACCTAGATAGTTGATAGAAGTATATCTTGTCTGAAAGATATCTATAGATTAGACATTTTTAGGATTTTTTTCAATTGTACAAGGACCCTGATGTCAGACTAATTAGATTTGGTGATCATGGTTGAGTGATTGATTGAATGTCATAGAGGTCTTCTTTGTACTCTTTGTCTGCAAGATGTCTCAAGATCCACATCCGGATTACCTTCCATATGAACATGTGTGTTTTTTAATGACAATATGATTAATATGATAAATAGTCTGTGGAGGACATTTTATCTGTAGAGACAGTTCAATAGTCTGCAAGATATATTAGTAAAAAAAAACATCAAAGAATATATGTATATCACTTTTTGGGTTGCTCTCATATTGTACATTATGGATATAGATTAATTTGACAAATGACATTGCACAAAAAGATTGACTGTTAGTCAGGGTCTTAGCCAGGATTTAAAAAACAAACTGCCTGTCCAAAACAGCATATGCAACATTTCTGCCAGTCCAGAATTAGCTACTCAGCTTCTTCAAATCCTTATACCAACCACATTTAATAGCCTTTTCTTTCAAAAAGGCAATTTTCACTCCAGCTATGTCTTAAGAGATGGGTTGTTATGAAAGGATATGTTATTGGTCCAAAGAAGTAAACATATGAAATTACTCCAACAATTTTTTGCCTGTCCACATATGTTTTGCCTGTCCACAAAGGAGCTTTTCACGAAACTGCCTGTCCAAGTCCCTGTTGTTAGTGTAGGGCAATGCTCATCAGGTTTTGATGAGCATCACGTATAAAATGCAAACAATACTCATGAGTTACTCACAAGCATGGAATTGCTAGCCAATTCAGTTAATTTTACCCCCTTGCATGCACCAACATAATTTTCAGAACTTACTTGCCATGCCGGGCAAGTCGTTAATGATTTTTACCTGCCCGACATAATTTTTGACTTGTCCGAAATAAGTTATAACATAATCTAGAAAGGTATCAGGGCACGACATTAACTTTTGTGGCAACTTGCCCAGTAGGGCAAGTGACACACAACTTCCACTTGCCCCACTCCAACTTTCAACTGCCCTTGAAAAATTGTATGTTTTATAATGTTTTATTTAAAACCAAGTAAAACATGGTGCTGGCATGTGAAAGTAAATTTTCTAGGACAAGTTTTGATGCCAGACCACAAAACCTGTACACATTCTCAAAAGTAAACCTGAAATATATGCAAGGTACTTGCCCAGTGGGGCAAGTAACATACAATTTTCACTTGCCCTTCAGCTATGTACAAATTCTACTTGCCCGGGGCAAGCACCAATGTCGAGCCCTGGGTATTTATTGTTGATCATGGATTCAAAGATTTGAAAACCATTATCTTTTCAGTTTTGTTGGATTGTTTGCACATTTTACATTTGGGCCATTTACAATGTGTTCAGTGTTCAGAAAATCAGCTTGCCCATTCGGGCAAGTGAAAACTGAAATGTACTTGCTCGAAAGCCCTTTTTCCAAAGATTCACTTGCCAGGGCAAGCAGGCTAGTACTTATGTTGGTGCCTGCCTTGGTAGACCCTAGTGATGGGACGATGATCACTGTAGTCGAAAGTCGTCAGCAAGTTAACAGTAACCAATTAATCGGCTGGAGACTTTACACCTAATTGTTAGTCGGTATAATAGCCCATTAAGCCAGCCCACATCCTGAAAGGTCAAAGGGTTCCTTGCCAGATATCCCACAGAGAAAGTTGCTTGTCTCACGTACTGACCTACTGGCCTGTTTATACCTTCTAAGAGCCAGCACTGTAATAGGTCTAGTATGGGTCATGCAAGTAGTAAGTAATAGCATACCAAGAAGTATACCTACTGACTCTGATAAAAACTGGGGTACTGAGCAAACTAGATATTTCATATTCCTTCTAAATGTAGAAATATGAGTTGGATGAAATGTTTCTATGATGTGTCTTTCATTATTTTTCTAAAGACATCTTTTAATGCCTTCATACATATTGTAAAAAGTATTTTGATTTATTAGAATACTCGTAATTTGTCTCTAAGTTACTGAATAAAAATAAGAAAGAAAACATACAAGTATATCTAACCTGCACTGTTTACATGTATAATCCTTCATAGCATAAATCAAAAACACTTGAGAAAGTTTGATGCCAAGATAGAATAGATAATTTGAAATAGTACAATATTATAATAAGTGTTAACATGATAAACTTAAGCTTTGACAAGCAAACATTCTCATGAAAGTGCGATGAACCGATTAATCAGTGATAGTCGGTTGGCCTAGCTGACTGATGATCGGTTAGGAAAATTCAACTGACTCCCACCACTAGTAGACCCTATTATATACCATTTCATATCACCCATATGTTAGGAGATAAATTTTCACAATTTAGACAAAAGTTATCTGAATACCTGAGGTAATTTGACAAACGTTGCAAACAAAGACTTTAGGATGAACAGAACTCGGGTTAAATAGAGGTTAAACCCAAATTATTCTGTGGAATGAAAAACAATGTTTAAGTGATGATTGTATTTAGCTAAATGCTGCTCACCGGTATAGCAATTGTTTTTATGCATCATTTAAAGGGCAAATTCACCATCAGAATGATTTAGGTTCAAAATGAGCTTATACATGTCACCTTTCAAATAAGACTTCACCCGACCCCAGTTATAGCTTACAGAAGTGACCGTGTAACAGGCCTGAGGCAGCCATATGGGGGCCGGGCGTCCATGTATCCCAAGATGCACTCTGTTTTTGGCATCTTTTAAGCACCAGCTGACTGTCACCAGTGCAGAGCTCAACATTAAGAAAAAACTTCATAAGCCCAGCAGGGCTAGTTACCGAAACTTTTACTAGCCCTGAAATATTTTTGCTAGCCCTGATATTAATGACAACTCTTCTCAAACAGTGACCTCTGTTGATAATATGAAAAGAATACAGTGTATTAGTGGTGGGAGTAAGTTGAATTTTCCCAACCGATCATCAGTCAGCTAGGCCAACCGACTATCACCGATTAATCGGTTCATCGCACTTTCATGAGAATGTTTGCTTGTCAAAGCTTAAGTTTAGCATGTTAACACTTATTATAATATTGTACTATTTCAAATTATCTATTCTATCTTGGCATCAAACTTTCTCAAGTGTTTTTGATTTATGCTATGAAGGATTATACATGTAAACAGTGCAGGTTAGATATACTTGTATGTTTTCTTTCTTATTTTTTATTCAGTATCTTAGAGACAAATTACCAGTATTCTAATAAATCAAAATACTTTTTACAATATGTATGAAGGCATTAAAAGATGTCTTTAGAAAAATAATGAAAGACACATCATAGAACACATTTCATCCAACTCATATTTCTACATTTAGAAGGAATCTGAAATATCTAGTTTGCTCAGTACCCCAGTTTTTATCAGAGTCAGTAGGTATACTTCTTGGTATGCTATTACTTACTACTTGCATGACCCATACTAGACCTATTACAGTGCTGGCTCTTAGAAGGTATAAACAGGCCAGTAGGTCAGTATGTGAGACAAGCAACTTTCTCTGTGGGATATCTGGCAAGGAACCCTTTGACCTTAGAGGATGTGGGCTGGCTTAATGGGCTATTATACCGACTAACAATTAGGTGTAAAGTCTCCAGCCGATTAATTGGTTACTATTAACTTGCTGACGACTTTCGACTACAGTCGATCATCGTCCCATCACTACAGTGTATTGTGGTAAATTGAGGTAAATTATCATCCAGGTATGCAGAGCCAAAGGTGGGCTTCATATTTTTTAAGCGCTGATATTATAATTCTATCTAGTCCCTCAGGGCTACTCACAGGTAGAATTTACTAGCCCTGACATTCAATAACTAGCCCGGGGCTACGGGGCTAGCCTTAACGTTGGGCCCTGCAGTGCTTAAGAGATAGCAGCAATAGGGAGCTATTAAAAAAACAAAAGCATAGTCTAAGCCAGTGGGGCGTCTGGGTGTCATTTGGACATGCCAATACCTTCCAAAAATCACCCCTCAGGACACCCCACAAAATTTTGAGTTCTTTCTTATAAAGTTATTTTCGAAGACATAATTGAATTTTTCTCACCGCCATTGTTATTTACAGTTCAGTGCGCACTGTATCTAGCGCGATAATTTCTTTGAAATTTTGTGATATTGGTCATACTATTACACCCAGGGTCTTAGCCAGGATTTTCATAACAGGGTGTCCAAAATGGGGTTTCAAGAAGACAGGGTGTCCAAACCCCTTTGTTGAAAAAAAATAAGTCATACTGACCATGTACATTGACAAATCAAGTAATTATATGGTTTATTTCTTCAACAAATGTTCTAGTTATCATTTAAGAATAACATTTTATAAAATATCTACTTATAATTGATATTTTCAAAAAATTCTGACCAAAAGATAGGGGGTCTTTTCCCCTCAAAATAGGTTTATTTGGTGGATCAGGGTGCCAAAAAGACACCCGGACACCCTGCTGGCTAAGACCCTGATTACACCTTTAGAGTAACGTATGGCCAATGTCACAACATTTCAAAGGAATGATCGCACGCTAGATACAACTTGCGAAGAAGCAATAAGCGCTGCCATTTCTTTGTAATTTGTGGCACCAGAGGGTGGGCACTGAACTGTAAACAACAACATAATAATAATAATTGATATTTGATATAGCGCCCTTTCCACCTATAATGTTCAAAAGCGCTTAAGAGTCATTGGACAGTTGTCATGGTCCATATAGTCAATTAAACTCCTTTCGAAATAGCAATGTTTTCAGCTGTTTCTTGAAGTTTTGCACACCATCAGCAGCCTTGATGTTGTCAGGGAGCTCATTCCAAAGGCGTGGTGCATAGGCACAGAATGCTCTGTCACCAAACCTTTTCAGATTAGTGAGTGGTATCTGTAATAAGTTCTTAGTGTTTGATCTTAGAGTCCATGTATTAGCTTGTTTGACTAACAGTTCCCTCAAGTATAGAGGGGCACATCCTTGCATGCATTTGAAAGTCAAAAGCAGAATCTTGAACTCAATCCTTTTCCTGATGGGCAGCCAGTGAAGATCTTTTAGAACTGGTGTAATGTAGTGATGTTATTGATATGAGATTTTATCGATTCGATTAATCGCTATATTTTTCGATACGATTCGATTCGATTCACCGTAACGTGCTCGTTGGGCTTAATTAATTACCTAGAAATTGCTCAAAATAAAGAACATTCTTGCCTTTTTAATTCATTCATCAAAGATCAAATTAATTAATTAATTCTGTAATTATGCATTCATCAATTTTTATAATCTATCATGATTTATTTTATTCTATTTTTATTTCATTTGAATACATTTATTACTTAATCTAATTTGTTTATCATTTTACTTTATATTTGATTTATTCTTTTATACCTATTACAATTCATTCTACTTTGAATTGAATTCGTTTTGTGGCTGTTATTTGTATTAATTTCATCTATAGCCACATTGTATGTCTATTACGTTTGCTCATTTGAGACACGAACGTTTGAAAGACACGAACGTTTGAAACGTTCGTATCTCGAATACTGCGCACTTGATGAGCAGTACGTTTAGCGAAAGTTTTAAACATTTGTTGTTCTGAACGTTCTGCGATTTCTATGTGCGCAGTAAAATAAAATGGCGCCCGTTTTGGTGAGCGAACCGATCTACCGCTCATGATTTTGCGTGTACTTACGGCTGAGAGCCGTAGTACAACGTAAAACATAACCATAAAAGGTAACGGCCGTTGGTATGTTGAGGCTGAGTGATCGCTCATGATTTTTGGCTGTAGAACTTAACCCCCAAATGTAGCGGCATTTGGGGTTAAATTTTGTTGATTCTGCCGCATCGATACGGTTGCCTTATCGATGCGACTATCGACAGGGTCATACCTAGCGGTGCATCGACTTGGCGTCTATCGATGACATCCCTAGTGTAATGTGATCATACTTTTTGGAGCCACTAACCACTCTAGCAGCATTGTTTTGGACTTTCTGGAGCCTGCATAGCAGCTCATCAGTAATTCCACAGAGAAGTCCATTACAATAGTCAAGGCGTGATGTCACCAGTGAGACGATGGCACTCTTGGTTGTATCAGTATTGAGAAATTTCCTTATTTTCCCAATGTTCCTAAGGTGGTAATTTGCAGACTTGATACCTTTGTAATTTGTGGCACTAACAACAATGGCGGCGATAGTGTTGTCGACAATCTCTTGATCGTCAGTCGGACATCTGCATCGCTTATATATCGAGGGCGCCCTCCCAATCATCCTAGACTTCGTAAGGATAATTCAAGGGCACCCTCAATATTTTTCAGGGAGCCCCCAGTCATGATCTTAGCCAGCAGGGCATCTGGGTGCCTTTTTGGACACCCAAACCCTTAAAAAGAACCCCTCAGGAGTCAGGACACCCAAATTTTTTATTGTGGAATTTCTAAAAATCTCAATCTCAAGCTTATAATTGAATTTTTTGCATCTCCTCATAATTCCCATGACATTGTTTAATGATATCATGCCTTATATTGTGATCTCCCTTAAACATTTGGACGCCCAAAAATTTTACAACTGCCAATTTTAGGCACCCAGTTTCTAAATCCTGGCTAAGACACTATTAATTTGAGGAAGCCTGTCACCCCCTACTTCTAATTTTGAGCCCTGCCTTAGTTCAATTTAGTAAATACATGTTTATGATTGTAATCTGAGAATATTTTAGTCGATGCCATGAAAAAAAGGATGGCCAGAAATTTTACAATTGCCAATTTTGGACACGCAGTTTCTAAATCCTGACTAAAACCCTGCTCAAGAATGCTACATTAGTGTTACATGTCTTTTGCTAGGTAGTAGATATATCCGCAGTTAAGGTTTCACTCAGAATTTCAATCCTCTAGTTAGTGAGTTTTATTCCTCTTGACTGTGAGTTTGCACTTAGCGACAGTGGCCAAACAGTATTCTAAAAATGGGTATCTAAACCTTGTTTGACCCAGGTTGAAAGGATGAGAAATCACCCCTTAGCTCACAGCATCAATAAATATCACCCATCAATCAGCATGTGATGTATTGATTCTTTTAGAAAGTGTGATCCAGCCTGCTATCCATGCCTTGTAGTCCATCAGGCTTGTTGAGTTTGGGTGCCTGTGGGTTGGGTATCAGGCTGGACCACACGTTCTAACAGTAGGGAGTCACTAATAATATAGGGAGCTAAAACACCAATTTAGCATATAGCAATGCCACCAGAAACAAGAACATGTTTGAAATGGCATTAAATTTGTATTTTTTGGGAGAAACTTAGTAATAACTCAAAACTCTTGTGAGCAATTTTCACTTTAAATTGCTTTTTTGACCCCAATGATTGTTGCTTAGCAATCAGTTAATCGATTATACATTTAATTGTCCCAACACTCTTTAAACATAAAACTAGCTTTAAATTATTTCTCTTTTTCTTTCAGGATGAGGAGGATTTTGAGGGTTTCACGTTACGGGAGGTGCGGAAGTGCACGAAGCGTCTGGCGGACCTGACCGCGACTCGGCATGAGAGGGAGCAACAGGCGAGTCTGGAGGCCTCTCCATACGTGTCCGTTGCCACCTCCTCGGCCGCCGGACACAATGATTCCTCTGACAGCCAAGCAAAAATACTGCGCAAACGCAAGGAAACGGTGGTTTACAAGGCTACCCGAGTGACACAAAAGTTAGTTCAGCTGGGAATCGCTCAGACACCCAAAGTCAGCATCGCAGCAAAACAAGTAAGGGAGGTTCAGCGGAAAGAGCGAGAAAAGGCGTTGGAGAAGGAGAGGGTGAAAAATAAAAAGGAGAAAGAGAAGATTAAAAAAGAGAAGGAAAAACTGAAAAAAGCCACAAAAGAGAAGGTGAAATTAGTGAAGGCGAAATTCAAAGTGAAAAAAGGTGAAAAACCATTAAAGGTCAAGGTTGGTAAAAAAAATGGGAAAGCCTTACGTGAAAGGAAATCTTCGAAGGTGTCACCTACAAAACCTAAAATCTCCAAATCCAAACAAAAAGAAAGCAAAGAAAGTGAAAGTGACGATGATGATGATGGTGTTTTGTATCAAATTGTTCCTCAAGGAGAGCTTGACATTAAATCTAAGAAGGACAAGAATGTGGGTAAAAGAACAAAAGATTCTTCTATATGTGTTAAACCTTCGTTGCAAAAAGCAAAACGAGGAAAACAAGCTAAGGTACTTGTTGTTCCAAAGGGTAAAAAAGTTGACACTCGTGCCAAGCAATTACTCGCTAAGGCGAAGAAGGGAAAATCAAAATTTCCTATTTCTTCTACAAAAACTTCAAAAGCTGATAAAAGTACTCCTGTGAAAAGGAGGTCATCTTGTGACAGTAAAAAGACATCAAGTGATAGCCCAAAATCATTGGATAGTGCCAGCACAAGTCCTAGCAAAGTGGGATCCAGCAATAAAACGCCTAAACAATTCATTCTTCCAACTGTGAGTTCTAGATCTTCGCGAGTGATCATTCCCAGGAAGCGCTTTATCGAAGAAGATTTTATCTTGCCTCCAATTAAGAAACCACGGACCGACCAACCTCTCCCACATGGAGAGGTTGAATTAGAAACCTCAGTGGAGGGATTGAAGGGAGGTAGAGTGCCCAAGGAGCATGGTCGCTCCTCGTATCAAGACCGTATTGCATCCCTCGTCTCCAAAGTTGTGAAATCTGGGAAATCCAAGCCTCAGGACGAGGTTCTCCCCGGCTGCAGTGCTCTACTGGGTGGGGAGGATGCAGCACCTGTCCTGGACCAGCCTCTTGTCCTCGAGGGCAAGAGGGAACGCAAACCCAGCATGAAGATGCTGTGGAAGTTTGCGGACGAAGATCAGAGGTCCTACCAGGAGAAATTGCACGAAAAGAAGCTTGAGAACCGGAAGAAGATCGAGGAAAAGAAGCGACAAGGTGTAGATGACGAGGGTTCCGAGGCAGACTTCCAAGGTGAGAGCGGTGGCGAGGACTCACAGGGCATAGACAAGTTCGAAAAGCTACGTCTGGAGAAGCTCCAAAAGCATGCAGAAGCTACGAAGAGAAGTGGTCACAACATCCTGCGGAAAGCCAAGCTCCAGCTCAACCGTGCGGCTCTCAATCGCTCCAAGGCGGCGCTGGCACGCTCGCTCGGGAAACAGATGAAGAAGGCGGAGAGAGAGGAGAGGAAATCGCTGGAGGAGGCGACTTCACCTGTTCACTATGGCAAGTTTCCCTTCCTGGGCGGCGCCACCAGGCTAAGCCCCATGACGGCCAGTCAGGAGTTAGAATCAGGACTAAGAAGTAAGCGGTAAATCTAGTATTGCTGCTTCGCTCTGGCTGCATGGGTGCTTATTCGCTCTTTCTTGTGATTTTATTTTGTTCAGTTTGTTCTCCCTTAGCTTGGTAACTTGAAAGTCTCTTCAGTTCTCATAGTCGGTGTCTTCCTATGCTCACCTCTCAGAGAGGCTTCCTTGCCATTGTGCTTTTAAAATTCTCCTTTTGTGGCGTGCCTTGCATGTTGACTGGAAACTTCCACTTGGTAAGCTTTTATCCTCCCTAGGTGAAGATTTTTTGGTTGCTTTCTTCTGTGTTATTATTATCAGCTTTGGCAGATCAGTATTTGTTGCCATCCATGTTTTAGTGTTTTTGTTGATTTTTGTGACCTCTGGATGTTTTTAGGTTCCGCATATGCCACCAGTCCTGACAGCACATCTATACTTGACAGCCGGTCCTCCTCCTCGCCCCCGCCACCACGGCCGTCCAGCAGCCTGCAACCCGAGTGCGCGGTATGTGGGAGGGAGCCATACAACCACGGGAGAGGCAAGTACTACGGCGTTCCCAGCTGCCACAGCTGCCGCAACTTCCACAGGCTTTGCCTCAACAGACTCGCCAAAGACAGGAAGAAACATCCAATATGTGCAAAGAAAGGTAGGTCGATGCTTCAGTCAAGGGTGTTCTTTTTAATGCTGAATTGTTTCCTCTCGCCAGGAAAGTGTTTGAATATAGTTAGTGTCTTTCAGTGGATGTTCCTTCTCTTATTTCTATTCTGAATTTTTTGTACTTTCTCTTCAGGAAGGTTGTTGACTGAAGTGCCGTGTTATCTCTATTATGAATCATTTGTTCTCTCTTTGTAGTGTCGTTCAGTGGATGTTCCCTCTCTTACTTCTATTTTAAATTTATTTTTTATATTTTTTCTTCAAGAAAGCTTATGGTGCTGTGTTATCTCTATTATGAATGCTTGTTCTCTCTCTCCCTACCAGGAAAGTGTGTGAATATAGTGATGAGTTATCTCTATTATGAATCGTCTGTTCTCTCTCCACAGGAAAGTGTGTGAAGATAGTGATGTGTTTTCTCTATTATGAATCGTCTGTTCTCTCTCCACAGGAAAGTGTGTGAATATAGTGATGAGTTATCTCTATTATGAATCGTCTGTTCTCTCTCCACAGGAAAGTGTGTGAATATAGTGATGAGTTATCTCTATTATGAATCGTCTGTTCTCTCTCCACAGGAAAGTGTGTGAATATAGTGATGAGTTTTCTCTATTATGAATCGTCTGTTCTCTCTCCACAGGAAAGTGTGTGAATATAGTGATGTGTTTTCTCTATTATGAATCGTCTGTTCTCTCTCCACAGGAAAGTGTGTGAATATAGTGATGAGTTATCTCTATTATGAATCGTCTGTTCTCTCTCCACAGGAAAGTGTGTGAATATAGTGATGAGTTTTCTCTATTATGAATCGTCTGTTCTCTCTCCACAGGAAAGTGTGTGAATATAGTGATGTGTTTTCTCTATTATGAATCGTCTGTTCTCTCTCCACAGGAAAGTGTGTGAATATAGTGATGTGTTTTCTCTATTATGAATCGTCTGTTTTCTCTCCACAGGAAAGTGTGTGAATATAGTGATGTGTTTTCTCTATTATGAATCGTCTGTTCTCTCTCCACAGGAAAGTGTGTGAATATAGTGATGTGTTTTCTCTATTATGAATCGTCTGTTCTCTCTCCACAGGAAAGTGTGTGAATATAGTGATGAGTTTTCTCTATTATGAATCGTCTGTTCTCTCTCCACAGGAAAGTGTGTGAATATAGTGATGAGTTTTCTCTATTATGAATCGTCTGTTCTCTCTCCACAGGAAAGTGTGTGAAGATAGTGGCGTGCAGTGGGTGTCGCTTGAAGCGCTGTGTTTTCTCTATTATGAATCGTCTGTTCTCTCTCCACAGGAAAGTGTGTGAAGATAGTGGCGTGCAGTGGGTGTCGCTTGAAGCGCTGTGTTTTCTCTATTATGAATGCTCTGTTCTCTCTCCACCAGGAAAGTGTGTGAATATAGTGGCGTGCAGTGGGTGTCACTTGAAGCGCTGTGTTTTCTCTATTAATATGAATCCTCTGTTCTCTCTCCACCAGGAAAGTGTGTGAATATAGTGGCGTGCAGTGGGTGTCGTTGGAAGCGCTGTGTTTTCTCTATTATGAATCCTCTGTTCTCTCTCCACAGGAAAGTGTGTGAATATAGTGGCGTGCAGTGGGTGTCGTTGGAAGCGCTGCAAAAAGGTCTTCCCCAGCCAGAAGGATATTGAGAGCGGTCGCGTAAAGAAGTCCAGGAGAGGGAAGGAACGGGTCAAGTCCAAAAGGCGAAGGGGTAGACCCCCTGCAGAGGAGGGGACCCCCGTCCATACTAAGGGGGAGAGATTCAGTGAACGCCTGGAACATAGCAAGTCACAGGTTAAGGAAGGGGACGCCTCGCCACAGAAACAAGCACTAGGTAAGTTAGTGGTCGGACGATTAAGCGAGAACTCGAGCATTCGGTTGAGCTGAGGCCGACTCAACCCGTTCGAACGGCATTTGAAATAATCGATTATTTCAAATGCGTAATTTCTGAAGAAATTTTATGAAACTACGCGGCCAAAACTTACAAAAACATTAGAACTTTCGTTTAAGTGACACGGAACGGCTCCGTGTCAACACTCAACAGTAAACAAATCTATTGCGCCATATTTGGTGCACCGATTCATCAAGTGACGCGGTACACCGCACGTGTGCCTGGCATGTGACGGTGCATGCCGCGGCACATTAATGTTTGAAACCGTTTGCCTTAACATTACGACAATGTGGCCGTCAAACTCGAACCGAATCTATTAATTGTTCGAAATATTTTTTCGATCAATCGATTCAAAAAATCTCTACGCATCCGAACCCTAAGGTAAGTACATATCTTCAGTCCAGGTTCTTAGCCAGGAGTTAGAAACTGGGTGCCCAATATCTGTACTTTTGAAATATTTGGGCATCCTATTTATCAAGGTTGACCCCAATGTACTTGGATTACAACCGCAAACATGTTTTTACTTATTGAAATAAGGCATAATATTCTGATACAATATTATGGGATTGATATTGGGATGAGAAGAATTCATTTATATATATGAAAAGGACATTTTAAGAAATTGCTCACAACAATTTTTTGGTGTCCTTGGGAGTGCTTTTTGAGGGTCTGGGTGTCCAAATGACAACCAGAGGCCCTGCTGGCTAAGACCATGCTTAAGTCTAAGTCCACATGGAATGGAAAGGGGCCTGAGTCAGCAGAGTTCCTGGGAATCATTTGGTTTGTCTCCCAGAACAGTTGTCCTCATAATCCTGTTGACTTTGATAAATCGTTGAACCCTTATTGGATGTATTAGCTATATGGTCTCTAAAAAGGAAAAAGTACTTGGGTAGAAACTGTATAGAAACCGTTCTTAAATGGAGTGTTGAATGGGGTTGATGAAGGTAGTCCATAACCTCTTAATATTCTTAGATTTTCTATTGATATTGATGTATAAATGTAGTTTCTTGACCTTGAAATAGGTCATAGAAGACATATGACAGAGTTGTAAATGATTTAGGGTCTGTAGCTCTATGTAAGATATTGTGATTTGATTGTGCTGATCTGTTATACTTCTCAATTCTACCATACAGGTGATGCAGCTACCTTGGCGGATTCTAAAACCCCAGAAAAATCTGTGCATGGAAGTGGAATTGAACCCCCTTCATCAACACCCAAAGCTGCTGGTTCTAGTCCAGAGAAGCTTCCTAACGCGGAGAAACTTCTCAGCCCTACACCAGGTGGCAGTGCAGTCTCTCCTGCAGGTGGCAGTACTGCTGGCTCTCCGGGGAGTGCCACGGCGGGTTCGCCCGGTGATCCGATACGAGGTCCGCGCATCAAGCATGTGTGCCGTAAGGAGGCTGTGGCTTTGGGGCGTCGAGCCATCTTTCCTCCGCCACCAGAAATACGCCTGAGTGCTCTGCCTAGCCTGGAGAAGGAAGAACTGCTGAAGAAGGATGAGGAGGAGAGACCAGGTAAGTTCTGGTGGTAGCAGGAAAAAATAGGAATCACTATCTTTTGAATGATATCATGCCACATTTCGATGAATTTATACATATTTATGGTTGAAATATGAGTATATTGTGATCCCCCTTAAAAATTTGGACGCCCCAAAATTTTACAACTGCCAATTTTAGGCACCCAGTCTCTAAATCCTGGTTAAGACCCTGGATTAGGCTTCTTTTGAATCTGTATCTCATTAGTGTTTGACATAGAGGGGGGGGGGGGGGGGGATTGGGTAGCCTGACTAGCATGTGGCAAAAGTGCCTCAGGGTAGTAAAGATAGGAAGAACTATCCTTAGAACAAATGAGTTCCTATTGGGACCATTGTCAGCCAATATGTCATACCAGGCTGCAGGGATTGTGCCAGGATTTAGAACATGAGTGTCCGACAATTGTAAACTTTTTTGGCATCTCATTTTCAGGAGGGAGACTGTAATATACTCAGATTATAATCATATAAATATATTTGTTTATTAAAATAAGGTATGATATCCATATACTATGCCATGGTGACAAAAATCCAATTATATGCTTGTAGTTGACTTTGAAAAAATTCTCACAAATAACAGTTGATTTCACAAAATATCTGAAAGGAAGTGTTCTGGTTATCTTTTCTCCTTCTAAGATTTCACCAAAATTGTTTTGATGCTGTGAGTACTAATGGGCTGACTTGTATTTTCCTATTTATTCCAGCCACTCCTGATTCAGATGACCTGTCTGTTGACGAGCTTATCAATCGCTCGCGTGATGACAAGGATGAGATTGTGCATATCAAAAAGAAGCCCGCTGTATCCCCGCATAAACTCCCGAGAGTCCATCCGCGCCGAACAGGCGTCCGCCGGATACGCTGCAAGAGATGCAAAGGCTGTCAGTCCACAGACTGCGGCACCTGTACAAACTGCCTGTAAGTGGAAGATCCTCAGTGATGAAAAAAAGAAATGTGTTATTTCAGGTTCAGCTTGCAAAATAACCGCTTGCCCCGCCTTAATTTGAATGTGAATTCGGCAAAAAACGACAATCAGGCAAGCAGAACAACACTCTTACTTGCCCTGCTCGGCAAGTAATGTTTTGGACGGAGTCCTTGCATCACTACGCGCCTTTATTTAACAGAGTGGCGGGGCAAGTGGAAGTGCCAGCGGGGCAAGTAAGCTTTAGGGACAGCTTGCCCTGCTAGGCAGGGAATGTTTTGGAACCTATGTTGCATCTTGATTTATCTAGCAGGTAACATGAAACATGCATAAGATGCATTCTGAAAATGACGAAATTGTTTCCCTGTTATACAGGTGAATTTGGATATGACGGACCACTGTATGACCGATTTTTGCATATGACGGACGATATGCTTGGTCCCAGTCCGATGCATATCAAGTATTCGTCATATGTATACGACGGATTTTGCATATGACGGACCAATTTTCCTGGTCCCATTGAGTCCGCCATATCCAAGTTCACCTGTATTTGCTTTTATCCAAAACTGTCTTTGTGTATTTATATTTTCTATGATGTTTTTCATTTGTTAGATACTTAAATTGGTCACACAGTGCCTGGTGATTGGGCAAGAAAGGAGTATGTGTGATTTGATACAATATAGAATTTCATACATTCACTAGTCTATCAATGAAGTTAAGATTCTGGAAGTATGATAGAAATTTATCTTTTCAGGGACAAGCCAAAATTTGGTGGAAGAGGAGTAGCTAAACAGGCATGTGTGTAAGTATTTATTGTTTATATTCGCTATCAATATGGGGGAAGGGTTTTTTGCACTTTGTTTCTGCGTGTGTGTGGGGGGGGGGGGGGGGGGGGGGCTTATGTATTTAGTACCTACTGCTTGCTATGTTTTACCAATGCACAGGGTTCTGGGTCCCTTTGAGGCGTATGAGGAAGTTGCTAATAACAGGAAATATCATTTTGTGGTAAACTAATTCATTGTGAAATAGGGTGTAATGCATGAAGATAATAGGGCCTCGGGTGAGGTTATTGGGCTAAAACAGCAGGATCTGCAGGTGGGGGTTTATATATACCAATAATCTTACCAATATTGAGCACATTATGCACATAAAATCATTTAACTCTAAATATGAATTTTCAAGAAGAAAAAAAATACATGCATGCAAAATTCAAAAATATTGCCCAGCTAATTATTTTCCCCATTTCTCCTACCAGAAGGAGGTGGATCCCTACCTTTCACAGGTTTGGTTTTGCTTACTTCCACATAATGTGAGTAGCAATTAAACCTGGTGCAATAAGTACTTGATATACAGTTTATGCCTGTTTGGTCTCTTACAGGAATAGGAAATGTTCAAATCCACAGTGGCCATCGAAACTGACAGGAAAACAGCCTCTCTTCAAAGTGAAAAAAGTCAAAGCGAAAGATGACTCCGACTGTGACAGCATGGACTCCTTTAAATCCCGTAACTCTGGAAAGTATATGGACTTTAGCAGTCAGCTGGATATCAAACCAAAGAAGGGAATTTCCCTGGAAAAGAAGAACAAGTGGAAAGAAAAGGTGAATAGAAGAATCAGTCCTGGTATTTATCCACAGTAGGGATTGGTACCGGTACTTGATACAATACCAAATACTGATATCGAATGGGAAAGAAGTATCATTACAAAAAGTTAAGTATCATATCATATAGTTGAGGTTTAAAATATGCCTGTTAAGTCCAATTACACACCGACTATTGGGGAGATATTGTTGGAAAATATTTGATTGAGAAATGTTGATCAGAAATTCAACCCACAACTCTCATTCAAATATTTTGTAAATTTCAACACCATTCCAAATTTTCTTTATAAGAGTCATAAATCCAGATGACAATTACTACAGAGATTTCCAGGCGTGAATGGGTTAAGTCCTGACTTATGTTGACTTATGTTCCATTCCATTCCTGCTATTATTTTTGTATTGTTATGAAAACTAAGCACTTACCTGCTCTATTTCAGCAAGAGAAGACTGTAGGGCTTCCACCCTCTAGACAGGATGCCAAAATGTCTCAGTTATCATTGCTATCATCCTCATCCGCTACTCGCTCTTGGTGTCCTGGAGCCGGTCCCAAACACATCATCAAAGCTGATTATAAGGTGCGCACATTTTTTCATTAACCCTTGTAATGCTGAGTCTACTTTTTGTCCTAGGCACAATATCGTAAAGATATTTGACAATTATCTAAACCATGTCATGTTGGTATTCATTTGAAAGCCCTCGCTGAGTACTATCATATGAGTACCCATTTGCCAGGGTTTCAGTCATTTTTCAGGTTTTTTACATCTTTCTTTATAGGCCACATTAGTTACCAGCAGCATAAGGGTTAAGGAAGTTATAACGTCAATATAAAATAATGCGTTTATAACAAACATTATAACTGAAATACAACATAAATATAACCAACAATATTTTCATATCTTCATTTCAAATATGGTTTATTTTCATAGTATTTTCATAAAGCTCATGTTTTCAATACACTAAATTCTAAGGATAAATGGACGTGTTATGGTGAATTAATTATAAGTAAATTTACAAACTGATAGATTTGTGTGGGATACCATTATTGATCTTCTATTTAAACAGTTGAGCATATTTATTATGCAAATTTCAAGTATTGATTCCTTTATATTTGCATATATTAAGGTTTTGCCATTGCATGTAATATGTCCAAGGAAGGTGAAGTAATGATTGTGATGAAAATATAACATCATTTCAAAGCCCATTTTTATTTTTTTTTCAAGATTGAACTTCTGTTCAAGAATCGAGAATTTTTTTTTTTGTGTCAGTTTTCAAATAAACTTTTTTTATTTCTTCCTTAGCTTCGTAAAATCTATTCACACTTTTGTTTTGTTATTTCAGGGTTCTTATGATCTGGAATCAGTCTGGAAGCAGGGCTTGGCGCTCCTAGCATCAACTCCTATGTGTGTACGCACAGTCTGCTACCTCTGTGGCTCTGCAGGCAAACACGATGTAAGATCATCTTATGATTTATACCACTGTTAAACCCCTTAAATTACATGTGGTGGCAAACACAATTTATGACAAGAAAATCATCCTTATTATTATAGAGTCAACTAACTGTGTAACTGATGGGTTGTACCATTAAGGCAGTAATTATTAAATTCCACTTGTTAAGTTTAACGAAACAGTAGTAACATGATTTTTCATTTCTAATTGTAAAGGTCATTTTGATGCATCAACATTTGACCTCTTTGACACAAAAGATTTAAACTAGCATGTGCTATCTATTTTACTAAATTGAAGCGTATATACTCTTGCACGTTAAAGGCACAAATAGGTTGAAAAGATCATTCTCCTTATCTAGGGATTTTAGCAAATGATATGTTTCATTTTTATCTTTCAAGAATGGGCTCCATAATTAAAGAGTGCGTCAGATATGCAATAAAACTTAGGTCATCATGAGAGTTACCTGTTGATTTCAGCTTATTTACTGTAACGTGTGCTGTGGGCCTTACCAGCATTTCTATCCTCTATGATTATCATGAGAACTATCTCTCTGTTTCAGCTTATCTACTGTAACGTGTGCTGTGGGCCTTACCAGCATTTCTATCCTCTATGATTATCATGAGAACTATCTCTCTGTTTCAGCTTATCTACTGTAACGTGTGCTGTGGGCCTTACCAGCATTTCTATCCTCTATGATTATCATGAGAACTATGTCTCTGTTTCAGCTTATCTACTGTAACGTGTGCTGTGGGCCTTACCAGCATTTCTATCCTCTATGATTATCATGAGAACTACCTGTCTATTTCAGCTTATCTACTGTAACGTGTGCTGTGGGCCTTACCAGCATTTCTATCCTCCATGATTATTATGAGAACTGTGTCTCTGTTTCAGCTTATCTACTGTAACATGTGCTGTGGGTCTTACCAGCATTTCTATCCTCCATGATTATTATGAGAACTATCTCTCTGTTTCAGCTTATCTACTGTCACGTGTGCTGTGGGTCTTACCAGCATTTCTATCCTCTATGATTATTATGAGAACTATCTCTCTGTTTCAGCTTATCTACTGTAACGTGTGCTGTGGGTCTTACCAGCATTTCTATCCTCTATGATTATCATGAGAACTATCTCTCTGTTTCAGCTTATCTACTGTCACGTGTGCTGTGGGTCTTACCAGCATTTCTATCCTCCATGATTATTATGAGAACTATCTCTCTGTTTCAGCTTATCTACTGTCACGTGTGCTGTGGGTCTTACCAGCATTTCTATCCTCTATGATTATTATGAGAACTATCTCTCTGTTTCAGCTTATCTACTGTAACGTGTGCTGTGGGTCTTACCAGCATTTCTATCCTCTATGATTATCATGAGAACTATCTCTCTGTTTCAGCTTATCTACTGTAACGTGTGCTGTGGGTCTTACCAGCATTTCTATCCTCTATGATTATCATGAGAACTATCTCTCTGTTTCAGCTTATCTACTGTCACGTGTGCTGTGGGTCTTACCAGCATTTCTATCCTCCATGATTATTATGAGAACTATCTCTCTGTTTCAGCTTATCTACTGTCACGTGTGCTGTGGGTCTTACCAGCATTTCTATCCTCCATGATTATTATGAGAACTATCTCTCTGTTTCAGCTTATCTACTGTAACGTGTGCTGTGGGTCTTACCAGCATTTCTATCCTCTATGATTATTATGAGAACTATCTCTCTGTTTCAGCTTATCTACTGTAACGTGTGCTGTGGGTCTTACCAGCATTTCTATCCTCTATGATTATCATGAGAACTATCTCTCTGTTTCAGCTTATCTACTGTCACGTGTGCTGTGGGTCTTACCAGCATTTCTATCCTCCATGATTATCATGAGAACTATCTCTCTGTTTCAGCTTATCTACTGTCACGTGTGCTGTGGGTCTTACCAGCATTTCTATCCTCCATGATTATCATGAGAACTATCTCTCTGTTTCAGCTTATCTACTGTAATGTTTGCTGTGAGTCGTTCCATAATTTCTGTCTTGAGGAATCCGAGCGTCCGTCAGATGAGCACCTTGACACATGGTGCTGCAAGAAATGCCAGTTCTGCAATGTCTGTGGCAGGCAGAGCAATGTAAGTTGGACACCACTCAGTTTTACCACTTATCCCTTGCCACGGCCATGATATTTTAGGAGTATCTTACATACGAAAGCATGCTTTGAAAATATTTGCATGAGAAATGTTAAAAAGTAACTCAAATCGCAATTCTTCGTTGATTGATCCATGGTTTTGGAATCTATTGGAAGGAAAGATATGGATTGATTTCTGACAAATAACTAATTACAACTTTTCTAAAAGAAGTTTTCACTAGAAAGAAACCATCAAAATAGTGAGACCTTTTCCCTCAGTATCATCTGATACTATTATACTAATTTTGTGATAAACATGTACTTATATAAAGATATTTGATAGAGTTATAAAAATCTTACCTCGCTATTAAATCCCAAAATTTTATATTTAACTAAATCAAAATAGGTGGACAATTTATAACAACAAAAGTAGTCTTTATTTTGCTTGAAAATTTTTCCAAGGTTTTCCATGGTTAGCAATTATATCAGTAAAGTTGTCAGTGTTTCTGTAGTCTAGCTAAGTTAGATTTTGTTGTTATTGGGTTTGCATATCATAATCATGTGTACTTATAATATTTCCTACCTTTTGTTCCAGTTACTGCAATGTGATAAATGCCAAAACACATATCACCCGCATTGTCTAGGCCCCAATTATCCAACAAAGCCATCAAAGAAGGGAATATGGGTATGTTTCCATTGTTATATTTCCATACCAATTATTAGGATACGCTTTTACAAATATACTACTATAGAACACACATATGACGCGTGTCCCAAATATAACAAATTGGGGAGTTTTCGCATCATAGCGCATCTTTATGTTAGCGACGGTGGGGCTAAGCTAAAGCTAAAGACTAGTAGAAAATAGTATAGCGTTTTTTTTTTATATAGCGAAGCGGAACCACAAGCTATGTACGCTATATATAAACAGATGCGTACATTGTGTGTTCTAAAGTATAATCTTTGATTGTGAATCCTCTATAGTTCTTAAATTAACATATACATTAAGAAGGGAAACTTCAGGTATCTCACTTTGGGCTTTGGCTAGGTTTTGGTAGTGGGTGTTCAAAACGGGGAATCACACAATTGTAGCAGGGGAAATAGCAAGATATTTGCCTAACAATCACACACCCTTATCTTCTGTTCCCTAGTTTGGTACCTGTCTATTAGACCGATTTTTTGTAAGTGTTAATATTCACCATGATGATATGGATAAGATTTTCTTTTATGAAAATTAATAATAAAACAAACTGTCCTTGTTTTAGGTGTGCACCAAGTGTGTGAAATGTAAGAGCTGTGGGGCGACGACTCCTGGCTCTGCTGGGAACGCCACCTGGACCTACGACTTCTCACTCTGCTTCGAATGCGGGAAACTCATGGACAAAGGTAAGTCAGAATATTCAAATATCCCATGACCACCTTTTCTTATAGGCTAACTTTGATAACCACAGTCAGGTAGTGCTATTTATTATTCCAGATCTGCTCTGTATCAACAAGGAAATTTGAGTTGTTTCCAAATTGATCAAAAAACATATTTGATGTTTTTTATTGAAAAAAAACTTATTATTGGGATTTAGAGGTAACAGTTAAGAGGCAACTGAATAACTGTTCAGAAATTATGGCCATTGAACCCTATTTACAACTCTTTCAAATATATTGTGAATTTATGCTTCATTCTAAAGTTTTTCTTAAAAATATGTCAGCAGCTGAATCAGACTTAGCACTCATTACCTTTGTTTTTGTTCTGCACTCATTACCTTTGTTTTTGTTTTTATTAGGAAACTACTGTCCTGTGTGCCATAAGTGTTACGCAGATGATGACTGGGAGAGCAAGATGGTTCAGTGTGCCATCTGTGAAGCCTGGGTCCACGCCAAATGTGAAGGTCTCAACGGTGAGTCTTACAACGGTCACTTTCTTGTGATAATTCAAGTGTTTTATAATCCTAATTCTGAATTTATCTTTCTGGACGCTGTAGATTACAAAAGTATGATATAAGATAAAAATATATATAGATATGAATTGAAAACCTTTTACACTTCCATTGGTTGTATTTGCAGATGAGATTATCGGCAAAGAAAATATGATTATAATAATTATTTCTCCCCTAGGTGGGGGAGACATTGTTTTTGGCACACTTTCCATCACGGGACATGTCTGATCAAAATGTATGGTAGATGACTAGATGACCTTATATCAGCATCATGGTCTTAGCCAGCAGGGCGTCTGGGTGCCTTTATGGACACCCAAACCCTTAAAAAGAACCCCTCAGAGCACCCAAATATTTTTGTGTGGAATTTCTAAAAATCCCAATCTCAAGCTTATAACTGACTTTTTTCATCTCCTTATAATTCCTATGACATTGTTTAATGATATCATGTATATTGTGATCCTCCTTAAAAATTTGGACGCCCAACAATTTTACAACTGCCAATTTTAGGCACCCAGTTTCTAAATCCTGGCTAAGACACTGATCAGCATGGAAAAAAGTTGATAATAGTATTATCAACATTATTTCTCCAATTTCTCTCTTCTCCCGGTTGTATTTTCATATTTGGTCATCTGTATGGAAATAAGATTATGATGACATCAACGTTTATCGTTGTATTTTCAGATGAGGTGTACCAACAGGTGGCGTACCTGCCTGACGATGTTCCCTACACGTGTAAGATCTGCTCGGTGACACGCCCCCCTCACTGGGAGGTGGTACGGAAGCGGGAGATGGTTGCGGGATTCGACCTCGTCCTCTCTGCTCTCATGTCATCTAAAAGCGCACATCATCTAACACGCATCGATAAAGTAAGGAAATATGTCTTTAATTCTGAACACTTGTTAAAGTATTTCAATATATATTTGAATTCTATGATTGATGTGAAAATCTAAAGGATTTAATTATTACTTTCTAATTGATAATAGGTACAACGCGAATCAATCCCACCTTTAATGATATTCTAGAAATGAATACCTAAAATGATAATAATAATAGCTTAACCCTTGTGATGCTGAGTCTACTTTTTTGTCTAAGGTACGGTACCACAAACATTTCAAAATTACCTGAACCCTGTCATGTTGGTATTCATCTGAAAGCTCACTATCAGATGAGTACCCATGTGCCAGGGTTCCAGTCGTTTTTCAACTTTCTTTCAAATTATGTTCATTTGTCCAAATCAGCCACCAGCAGCACAAGGGACAACATACCTTTAATGGTACTTATTAATTGATGGTGTTGCTAAAAAGTAGAAATAGACCCAAGCACAAATGAGTTAAATGACATATCTTATTGTATAATTTTCTTTTCAGAGCAAAGTTATAAACAGAGTAAACAAAAGAAGCAAATGTCCAAATAGCACAGGTAATGAGACGGGTAATTCTTCAGCTGGAAAACATACTAGTCCAAACAAAAGCCAGTCAGAGGAGAAAAGACTCATGCAAAACTGCAAACGCTTATTAGTAACTCCAGAAAAAAATATTATGAGGAGAAGAGGCATTGGAAACATATCAGAAGCTTCTTCATCTACTGGTGCCATGGAAACTGTTGCTACCGAAAATGTTATTGTTCCTATGGAAACCAACCAAAGAGAAAATGAAAAACTGTTAAGTAATACTTGTGATACCATAGGTAAGGTGAAAAATACTGACTCTGATATCCATAAGACAATTGTAAAACCTGCAGCATCTGAACATTCTCAAACTAGTGGAGACCTCGCACACTTGAATAGAAAAATTGAGCCTGATAAGTTTGCTTCCCAGTCCACAGGGGAGGGCAATTGTTCAACGAGTGTTAGTGATGCACAAAATCCAACTGAGGGCAGCACTAATGAAAGTAAAGGGCCAATGGCAGTGGAGGAAGCAAGCCTAGTGAAGGCCGCTGAAGGTGTAAAGAGTCCTGTGGACCCTGTGCTACGCGAGGCTAGTGTTGTCCTTGAGAACATCTTAGATCACATATCTCCGCTGTGCACGGACTCTCGCATATTAACGTCGCCGCAAAAGGTCATATCCGTCTCGGTGAATGACCTCTTCCATAACATCAAGACCAAGTCCATGGTAGAGAAATCTACAGAGGAGGAGGGCCGAGTGGAGGAAACTCCTCTGTCTCCTGGCGGCTCACAGCATCCCTTGGACCTGGAAGCTGTCAAGAGCAAGATGGCTACTGGTGATTACAACATGGTGGTAAGTAGTGCTACACTTCTCCATTTGCTGGATATCTCAGTTAAAACTAACACCCATTTTTGGCCTGTGTTTAAGATGCAGGATTTTCCTGACTTTGGTATGAGGTTAGATGGAAAATGTCTGATTCTATCACAGACACTGTGAAAATGCATTGATTACAATCTGTTCAAACTGAATGTAAACCGGATTAACACAGGTCTTGACAATGGCGCTACTATACCTAGTAGCTAACCAGCACCCCTATTTCAAGTTCAGAATGGTCCAAAGCTCTTTTAATTGCAAAAGCCCCTAAATCAGCGTTATTTTGGAACCCTTGGCTCATATATTAATTTGCTGTTTTTCTTATGATTCTTGTATTGTAATTGATTTGCTGTTTTTCTTATGATTCTTGTATTGTAATTAATTTGCTGTTTTTCTTATGATTCTTGTATTGTAAATAAGGTTCCATTACTGCATTTTATTTTAGGAGAGTTTCAGCGAGGACCTTGTGCGTATCATCCAGTATGCTCTCAGTAACCAGGATGATCTGCCCGTCACACGACGCAAGATGAACAACACAGTCAGGTCAATCTTTGTCAAGGTACGACGAATGTACACCACATACCATGGTCTTAGCCAGCAGGGCATCTGGGTGCCTTTTTGGACACCCTAACCTGGAATTTCTAAAAATCTCAATCTCAAGCTTATAATTGAACTTTTTCATCTCCTTATAACTCCAATGACATTGTTTAATGATATCATGCCTTATTTTGATGAATTCATACATGTTTAAGGGGGCTCGGGACCTTTGTTCTTTAATTGAGACTTCCATGTAAAGATTGACCAATATCTTGGTCATTGTACAAGAAAACCCAAATAAACTATATATTTTATGAAAGCTGAGAATCTGGAGAGGTCAAATATCCTAAACATGGTTTATGATACCATCACAGTTCCCTGGGGGTGGGGCCTAAAGACAGTGATGCGGATTTCTAATACATATGTTTTTGCAAAGTACCTCCTGGCTTCAATAAAGATTTAACACAGTTGATATTTATATATCATATAGAAAACATCCTTGAGCAAATTCTACTTTTTCATTTTTTTTAATTTTTGTTCCTAAAGGAATTTACAGCAAGTTAAAGTTGTGATCAATATTTTTTTGTTGAATCTTACCTCTCTTCAATTTTGAAGTTGAATTAAGAAACAACTAGAGCAGATATTAAAAAAATGAAAAACAGGAATCTGCCCAAGGATGTTTTTGGTCATGTGTTAAAATCTCAGCATTCTAAGATCAATATTGAATGAATGGGGGCCTTTTAAAAATGAGAAGTATGGTGATTTCAGAAAGCCTTCAAACCAGCTGTTAAAGCCAGCCCTGCATATCCTACAGCCTATTATGATGTTCTGCCCCTTTATGCAACTTTTAAGGATAATTTGGAATAAGAATATGATTTCCATGTATTGGTAGAATAGTTTGAATGTTTGATAGTTCACTTGGTACCTCAATTACTGGAATAAAAAGGGATTTTTAGCAACTATTTGGAGGTCTCTACTGGTAGGGGCTGGACCCCCTAGTGAGCACTCCTCCCCCCAGCTGATAAGGAAAGATAAGAAACTATTACTGACTGCTAATTGCATATTGGCTGTCTGGCAGTGAATCCGCTCCATAACAAGTACTCAGAGTCTGCATCTTCAATTGCTATGCCACTGTCATCTGAACTAGTGCTCAGCAGTCTAAGCTTTCTATAACTTGCACTATGAATGGTTAGTGAATTCTCAGATTCCTCTTCCTCTAATGTATCCAAATCTTCTGGTACAGAAGATTTTTCATGCCATTCAAACCCCCTCTTTCTCTTCCTTTTGGATCGATTTCCCATTGTAAGAATACATTAAGACTCTGCACTGTCCAGGGATCAGCATCTAAATGTTCTCTCCTAACCATACAGGAAACCCTCTTCACCTAGGTAAGATATCCCAAACATCCTGCCAATCACACACCAGAATATATCTGGAGCAGTTGATTGGTTTTACCTGAACTGTCTGACCTTCACCTGTAAAGCAAGACAGCTGATGCACAAGAATTACACCTTTTATTCAATACCCTAATTGCAATGCAATCATTGCTCAGTGCCTGTTTCCTGGGTAGCAGGATACTCCCATTTGATATAATACACATTTTGGTACTGGCCAGGAACTGTAACCCCCAATTCACACCCATCAGCCAGTAAAGCACACTCCCAGGAGATCAGATAAGGAAAGGATATTAAGATCTTAGATAAACATCCCAGCTGGGTGCCTGAGGATGTTCTCTCCTCTAGCAGTCAGCTTTTACAAAAGTCCTGTTTTTTGTCATTTGTAGATCTAGTAGAGAGTTCTAATTCCAAAGAATAAGTAGCAAACCTTTTCAGCTTTCACATATCAAAAAAACAAAAAAATGCCCTATTTAAAGGTGCGTAGGTCCCGTGCCACCTTAAGGTTGAAATATGAGTATATTGTGATCCCCCTTAAAATTTTGGACGCCCAAAAATTTTACAACTGCCAATTTTAGGCACCTAGTTTCTAAATCCTGGCTAAGACACTGCCACATACAGTGATCAGAACCTCTCAGATGTGACATCTTGGGACTTGGGCGAAAGAATTCACATAAGAGGGGATATATATGGTGTCAATATTGCGGCAGTTTGATTAATGTGTACTTT
>OZ012689.1:31211401-31241401 GCA_963942565.1 Maea johnstoni
CTGATATTGAATAAGTATTAGTATATTGTGTAAGATCTGTCATACCACTACTGCTTAACCCTTATGCTGCTGGTGGCTAATTTGGCCATTACAAAATAATGTACTAAACCTAATGGCGGAAACCCTGGCACATGGGCACTCATCTGAGAGTACTCACAGGGAGCTATCAAATGAGTACCAACATGAAAGGGTTTAGATGGTTTTAAAAAATCTTTTCGACCTTGTGCTTTGTATGAAATTAGCCTCAGCATTGGAAAGGTTAAATTGATGAACCTGCTCTCCACAGGAAGGCAGTTTGCTACTTATAGCAGGCAATTTGAAATTGGCAATGTGTGATAATCAGGATTGACTTAAGAAATTTTTTCTGGTCGGTTTTCGGGCGATCTCACATGATAAATGATAGTCAGTCTTGGGTCGGCCGGACACATTTCAGGGCGTGAATACCGCCCGGACACCCACTTAAGTCAAACCCTGGTAATTGAACAAAATTATGTCCCAAGGGGGTAGTAAGTATTGTTTAAAAAAATGTTAAAATATTGTATTGTGAAGAAAATGTCAATATTGTATTGCATCGCTAAAAATTTAAAGGTGCCTATCCCTAGAGATAAATGCGTCTTAAAATCACTATTAAGAATATTTCTTGTTCCTTTTTTGATTAACTTAGCCTATAGATATTTCTGATACCCAAAGCATGTCTTCTAAATGTTCCTAACACAAAACAACATTGGCATCTCTAGCTTGCACTTTCTGTCAGGATGATGAAAATTGTTCCTGACTAGCACCCAAAGTGAGGTAGAATATCTGCTACAGTGTTTGATGAAAAATGGAAATAAAGAATTGCTTAGTGTTTTATTTTATATTTTCTAATGTTGAAAATATTTTGACTTTATTTTAGGTTCCATGACAGTAGAGAGCTTGGGAAAACTGGATCCATTGTCAGACTGCAAAGGAACTCTCTATCCACTAGATTTCTGGTAAGTATACTATGTCGCAAATATTTTCCAAATATTGCTCTGGTGAATGGCTTTCTCCAATAGAAGCCAGGCCCTTAACAGCTTGAATCAAGACATATTCCTTTCTTTAAAAAGCCCTATTGGAAGTATCTCTTGACCAGGGATATTTTCAGAAAATCTTTGAAAGAGAACTGTTGAACAGTAGCCTCAGCATTAGATGGGTTAAATATTTTGTCATTTTAGAATTAATTTCATAGTTCTTATATGAAAGTATCATGGGTCCACTCCTGACTGGTTCCAGAATACATTCGTCAAGATCTCCAGGCACGAATGTGTTTATGAAGTTGATATGAGATGTTCTGATCTAATGAGTGAATCTCTGTCTTCCAGTGCTACAAGGATCTACTGGAGCACTCAGGACCCGCGCAGGCGCTGTGTCTATACCTGCAGGATCACCCAGGTGAAGGCAGAGACGGGGCTGGCCAACAGCTCCATCGTCCAGGACGCCACCATCATCCACGACGAGACGCACCCCGAGTACAGCCACGACGCCGTACTGGCGCTCTCCACCAGGATCAGCGTCAGCATCTCCAGCAACACACCCACTGAGGACGCGCTCATGAATAAACTAGAGGCAGTGACCGATCTGGAACCTCTAAAGCCAAACCGAACGTGGAACAAGATGGACAGTGGTAGTGATATGAAGGAAGTAACTACAGTAGTCAATAGGATGTCACCACAATGGAAGAGGAACTCTAAATGTGAGGATCTTAGTCAGTCGTGGCCTGTGCTGCCGAAGCGACCACCACAGCCCGATCTTACCGGTCTCTCGCCAAGCACTCTAAGGATGCTGGGACTGGGTGAGATCGGGCGTGCACAGCGGGCGCTCCCAGCCACGGTGAAGAACGTCCCGAAGTCTCAGGACCTGGAGTTCTGCAACCTGACCAAGATGGTGAACAGCCTGAATAAAGCGGCAGCCGCTGCCTCTTCCAAGAGACATCGCTCAAAATCTCTCACTCCAGATAGACAATTAGTGGAAAGTGAGGAGACAAATCAGAGTGATGAGTCAAGCACAAAGGCAGCTAGTATTTGTGAGGATCCCCCAAGCAAAAGAAGTCAGGAGCAATCGACATTAAGTGTAAAGATCACACATCATGCCCTGCCTGTCACTGATACTTCTGATCAAGACATAAGGAATAATTCAAAGGTCATCGTTCTGGAAGACAAAGACTCCAAACTCTCAGCAGACTCTCAAGATCCAGTCTCCAATGCGCTTGAGAGCATGGAGGTAGACCCTGTAGTCGAAGAAGATGCTATTGAGATTGTCATGCAAAATAACACAGATAGACAACCCTGTGTCAAAGAGATGGATACGTCGGTTGTTGATACTTCATCTGAGCCTGTTGCTCCCTTGGAAACTCCTCCAGTGACTGAACTCATTGCAATAGAGCATTCCCAGCCTAGTGGCCTCCACTCCTCAGAGGGAGAGAACCCAGACACTGTTAGTCTGAGTACCAGTGAACCAATTGTGTTGATAAGTGATGCAGCCGAAAACTCTCCAACTAATCCGTATCCTCTTCAGCTTGGTGAAAGCAAGGAACATGAAAACAGTACAGAAGTAGTGGCAAAAGAGCATGATGAACTAGAGAGCATTAAGGAGAATGAAACAGAAGACGCTGTGATTGTGGGATTCTCAGAATTGAATAATGAAGAGAATCAGAGCAAGAATGACAAACTAGCAACTGTTGCTGCAGAACCATTTGTGCCAAAACCCCAAGCTGTGCTCTTACCCGACCTAGAGACCAAAGATCTGCTATCAGAGGAGACTGTTCCATGCCAGGCTGAGGAACAGGAGTCTACAGAGTTCTCAGTATGTGGCATTGAATCTGATCATTCTGGTGATAGGGCCAATGGTGTGTGTACTGTTGAGAAGGCGGTCATAGACCTCACTGGTGAAGAAGGAAAGGCACCTCCAGAAGAAGAGAGTCAGTCAAATGCTGATCCTTCAGGGATTGACTCAGCAAACAGTCTTGAAGGACAAACAACTTCAGACACATCCAACTGTGAACCTGAGGGTGATCAGGATAGCAGATTCCAAGATTCAGATTCCAGCAATATGGCTCCCATTCAGAGTGACTGTCCGAATTTAGAAGAGAAAGACTCTGAGACCGTACAGAAAGCTGACTCAAAAGAGGAAGATTTTGAGACTGTACATGATTCCGACTCAAAAGCGAAAGACTCTGAGTCTGTACAGGATGCCAACTTGGAAGAGAAAGAATCTGAGACTGTTCAGAAAGCTCACTCAGAAGAGAAAGACTCTGAGACTGTTCAGGATGCAGACTCAGAAGAGAAAGACTGTGAGACTGTACAAGAATCTGACTCGGAAAAGAAATACTCTATGCAGGGAGCTGACTCAGAAGAGAAATCTCTGGATAATGAACTTTTGTCACCAAGTGTGGAACTCCAAGAACCTCAAAATGAAAAGAAACCACTTGATCAGAAATCCGTCTCAGGTGAAAAAGAGTCTCATGAATCAATTGACAGTAATGTGGAGGATGTACCAGAACCCACTGAGGCTGCTAAAGGCTTGGGAGAACCATGCCCCATGGAAACAGACTCAGAAGTAGTAGAAAATACTCCTGAATCCACAAATGATGGTGTAGCAGAAGTGGCTGTGGACAAAAGTGACTGTACTGCTGAAGATCATGAAACTTGTGATAATGAAGTGCCTGATAAGAGAAGCCGTGGAAAGCAGCAAGTGGTCAAGACCTACCCACTGCGCCGAACAGCGGGCAGACTGTCTGAAGAGGCTCTTGTTCGCCAACAGCTGCAGCTGAAGGAGGCGTCAGTGGTGGTGAAGAAGCTGTCCTCTGCGGCCGTGCGCCGTCTCTCTCAGGAGATCCGGGAGGGAGGCTCCGGCGAGGAGGAGGACCAGGAAGATACGGTGCCGCTTCACGACCAGATCGCTCAGAAGATCAAGGCAGAAAGTCTTGCAAAAAGCGCACCAAGTGATGAGGGCCCATTTAAGTGTCCAACATGCAAGCGTCTGTATCGCACCAAGTTGAGCTACGACAAGCACGTCCAAACATGTGATTTTGAAGTGAGCAGCGATGAGGAAGAAGAGGAGGAGGTGGAGAACAGGGATGAAGATCCAGCATCGTCCAAGAACAAAAATCGTAAAATGAACGGCAGTGAGGAAAGTAAGGAGGAAACTACAGATACGTCAGTTAGGCAGCTAAGGAATCGAACGGTGAGGAAGAGTTACGCTATAGATGAAGACACAGACTCTGAACTGGATGACTTGTATAACATTTCTTCACCCGTGAAAAAAGGAACCAGAAAGAACCCAAAAGATACAGATGAACTGTACGATCCCAATGCTCCTGAAAAGGCAGTGCGCAAAAAATCGCCAGCAAAAAAGACTCTAACAGGAGGAGATGGTATTATAGAGCTTCCTGGTGGGATAACAATAGACCAGAACACATTGTCCCACAGTAATATACATGGTAAGCAAACTCTGGTTCTCATGGAGGGAGGACAGCAATCAGTGCTGTGCAGAACTCTGAATGGGACAAGCTCTGGTGCTGAAAATACATCTGTAGTTGGTAAGGAACAAGAAATGTTGGCAACGGTGAAAAACTTACAGGAATCGAGTTCTGTGAGAATACTCTCTGAGCAGAGAAGCAAGAGCCTGCCGCACACGAAACAGACTATATACACCATCACCTTCAAGCAAACTCCAGATGGCAAACTGACCAATCAAATGAGTGTTGTGCCTACGAATCCAGCTACCATGCAGCCTTCACATTCCGCACAGCTTCAGATGTTGGCCAACAAGATCTCCAATAGTGGTGGGAGTGCCGCGAGTGTGCTTCAGGGTCTAGGCGGTGGTGACTCGGGGGTCAAAGGTCAAGGTATGGGAGCACAGGGTGTGTCGCTGTTGGATCCGCGTGGAAAAGAGATGGCCGCCATGACGTCTCAGCTTGTGCAGAAACATCATGCTGCGCAATATCAGGTAGCACTAACACCCCCCAAGGTGCTGAGCGAAACACGGGACCAGATCAGCCCCCGACAGTCCCGTATCCTACCAAAGCCACCCCTGGCCACAGCAGGGTCCTCCAATACAGGCATGCTTCAGAATCTCAGTCAGGCGGTAGTATCACAGCCAGCGGTACACGTCCAGCAAATAGGACTGGTGAGCGCAAGTGGCCAACCAGTGTTACTGGGCGCAGGACTCAATGCTAGTAGCGTTTTCCCACAAACTCTCAACTCAGGAAACAGTGTCGGTACAGTCATGAGCTCGTCCATACTACCTCAGCAGGTCGCGGGGAACATTCTGAACATTACTGGAGTCCCGAAAAATGATTTCACCAATTGTGTTCGTCAGAGCATTCAGCCAAATAGCACACTAGTATCAGGCAATATGGCTGCCCAGGGGCAGATCATACACACACCATCCAGCGGAATACAAACCAGTATTATCACAACCAACACAAATAACCTGCCTCAAAATATCATATCTACAAACACTAATATTGGGCATGTGATGCAACCAAACTTTCTCACGAGGAATAGCAGAATAGGACAGATACTCACTAGCCCACAGAATATCCTACAGCCTAGTATTATCAGCACCAACCCCAGTGTGGGGACCCTCGTGCAGGCAAACTCCGGCATGCTCCCCACGGCCATCATACAGACCAACACAGGTATACGCCAAGTTGTTCAAGATGTGAACCCCTTGACAACTGGACAAATCATCCATGCGGGGAGTTCAGGCGGTCGGATTCTGACGCCAGCGCAGCTTCAGAATCTTGGTTTAGCTGGCGGGTTGCAGTATGTTGGCAGTATATCGGTGCCAAGGCAGGGTGATGTGACTGTCAATAAGCAGGGCCAGGGTTGGCTTACTCAGCAGCTAGGCCAGCAGCAGCAGCAGCTCGCAGCCAAGTCTGTGATAGGTGGAGTACTAGGTGGCGCTGCTCCTCAGCAGACCGCAGCGGTGCCGGATATGAATGTGGGTCTTCGGTTGGTGACCCCGCAGCAGAGCCTGGCCCATCTGCAGCAGGTTCACCAGCTTAACATCCAGAACCAGAATCATCATCAAGCGGCCGCGACAACAAACCTGCTCTCTGCAGTCTCCGCTACCCACACCCCTAGTCCCAGCACCACTGTGGTCACTGCGGTCAGCACCTGGCCTGCTACTAGTCTCTTGTCCAGTGTGGCTGCGGCCAGTGGCATCACAAACAGTTCTCTGACAAGCTCCCTGACCAGTGTGAGTTCAGGCGCCACAAGGATGAGTGAAACGCTAAGGACTACCTGTGGGGAATCTATCTCCTCGACTGCTCTGGGAATATCAGCATCAAGGCATCTCCCCAACAAAACCAACCTCGCACAAACATCGCCACTGAAAGCCATCTCACCCTCAAATGGTGCACCTAAATCTATACTAAACTCTGTGATAACTACAAACAACAAGGCCAGAACCTCCATTCGACAAGTCGGGACCCACAAAATGTACAGGGTGCACAGGCCTTCTCTTACTGCTCCAAAAAAGCGATACCTAACCCCGAACATTCTCAGTCGCAAGCGCAAACTAGACTCGCCAAACATTCCACACGCAAAGAAACCGGTGACGTGGACAGACCGTAATGGAACTGTTCATGGTATGATCCATATGACGTCATCCTATCAGGCAAGAACGGAGGGTAGAATGGAAGAGGGGCTGAAGCAGAATCAGTCCCCAGGGAAGAAGGACTCTAAGCAATGTTCGTCCTCAATCCTAGCCTCGTTAATCGGTAGCCGGTCACCAGATGGCGCCACTGTAGGGAAGAAGAGTATGCAACCGTCCAGGGGCTCCGATTCTCTGACGAGACTTAAAGTCAAACAAAAGATACTGGCCAAGAGAAAGCTGTCTGAAGTCAGGGAAGAGGAGATGGAAGAAGAGGAGAAAGAAGACGAGGAAGAGGAAATGATTAAAGGTGCGTGTGAACTTAGTTGCTCAGGGCTAAAAATTGACTTGTTTTCCAGGGAGCCTAATTGCATCTTCAAAAGGTACTTAAAGGTGCTGTGTATTGAAACAAGTACATCTTTGGGCACCCTGCAGAAATTTGAGGAAGCTGCCAGAAAGATCAAGGGAGCCCTGGGCTCTCAGCTCTAGCTACTTTTGAGTCCTGTTACTGTAACGTTGATAGGCCCCTCCAGAATTCTCACTGCCCAATGTGTCTGATCACCTGCTTGAAGAATGACGGCAGAGAGGTAAATAGATAACAGTCAGAACGTGAAAATGTAAAGCGAAATTAGAGCATTTAGTAGTTATGATATTTCTGTTATTCTAAATATTCAGTCCTTGAGTTGATATGTATATGATGTTTTAATTACCAAATACAGTAGTAGTAATTAAACACTATAACACTTATACCTGAGGTACATGTGAGGTGACATATTCCTACCTGTTTTCCATTTTCCTGTGATATCTGAATATATATTGATATCACAATTGATGCGATGAATAATATTTCTACTTATTTTCTTTTTTCATTTTTCTGTGTTGTCTGATGTATCATGCAATGTGACAAATTATATTTCTACTTATTTTCTATTTTCCTTCAGACATTCCGGAGCCGAGCCACAGTCACCCTCTGATCCACAGCCAGAAGGCGCCACTGGTGCTGCCGCAGCCGGAGATCGAGGAGGAGGTGGTGGAGTCGCCGCTGCTGGCCATGTTCGAGCACGAGGAGAAGCAGCGCAAGCAGGAGACGCTCGGCAAGAAAAACGCACCACACCTGCTCTTCGAGATCACCAGCGACGACGGATTACACATACAGGCTGATAGCTGGGATGGTAGGTCTTTCCTTGCTCAACTCCTAGTAAACAAAGCAGTTTGTTAGCCTAACAATTATTGCTGATCAGAGACTTTTAGCTGAGATGGTAGGTCTTTCCTCACTCACCTCCGAGCTCGGAATTAAGGGGTACCGTGGACTCCCTTGAATTCTTGTGTGGTTCCCTCAAATTTCTGTAGGGAGCCCAAAGATGTTCTGGTTTCTAAACAAAAAAACACACCTTCAGGTAGCATTTGAAGATGGAATTGGGCTCCTTGGGAAAAAAATTATTTCAAGTTCTACTGCTCACAGTAAACATCACAGTAAACATCACAGTAAATATCACACTTTGTTAGCCCCACAATTATTGCAGAATAGTGACTTAGCCAGGATTCTTCCAGCCTGTCTTATGGACAGGAAGTTTCCTGAAAACTTCTTTTCAGACAGGCAGAATTTTCTATAGGGAAATTTCAATTTTGACCATTTTGGGGTTAATAATCAAATCATTTCCTAACTAAGCACCTTCTAAGACATGCCTAAAGTGAAAAATGTTCTTTTTATGCAATAAGCCATTATTTGTAGTTGTTACAAAGATTTGAAGTAGCTGAGTAGACATTTTTGGGGATATCTTTTGACCTGAGGAGGTCTGAGCATTGTTTTGAAAATGTTTGAAAGATACATTTTGATCAGAACCCAATGAGTGAATTTTATATGAAATTTATCTTAATTTGTAAGTTATCCTTGAAAGTATCAGATGTCCAGACGACACCTGTCAAGATGATCGCCATGTACAAATACGTTAACCCTTCCAATGCTGAGCCTACTTTCATCCAAAGCACAAAGACACAGTCTTTTGAAAACAATTTAAATCCTGTCATGTTGGTATTCATTGGATAGCTCTCACTGAGTACTCTCAAATGAGTACCCATTTGCCAGGGTTTCAATCATTTTTCAAGTTTTTTGCATCATATTGTATTGGCCAAATTAGCCACCAGCAGCATAAGGCTTAACAAGTGTTGCTCTATTTTCAGATGCCTGGCAGTCAGTTGCTAGCAAGGTCCAAGACGCCCGTAGCACAGCAAGATTAAAACATCTCTCTTATGAAAGTGAGTATCGGTTATCTTCACGCAGAAAATATATATCTTTTACTATTCTTAAGTTTGTTCTTTTCATCTTTCATCATAGTATAGGTAAAGGATTCAAAACAAATTGATTATCTGTTTGGGAATAACTGTGAATTTATCAACCATTTTTATGAAATTAAAGTATTATTCTTCCATATTCCTCAACAGGATCATTTCAGATTTCACATGAAGATAGTTATATACAGAAATCAATTTTATTATCGGTTGAAATTCATTGTACCCCAAAGGATTAGTTTGCATGACAAATGAAGATAACAAGTAAATCATCCTGAAATAAAGGTCAGAAGGAAGTCTCTCTCACTATCTCTCCCTCCCTTCCTCTCTCTCTCTCTCTCCCTCCCTCTCCTCTCTCTCTCTCTCTCTCTCTCTCTCTCTCTCTCTCTCTCTCTCTCTCTCTCTCTCTCTCTCTCTCTCTCTCTCTCTCTCTCTCTCTCTCTCTCTCTCTCTCTCTCTCTCTCTCTCTCTCTCTCTCTCTCTCTCTCTCTCTCTCTCTCTCTCTCTCTCTCTCTCTCTCTCTCTCTCTCTCTCTCTCTCTCTCTATACATATATATATATATACATATATATGTATGTGTGTGTTTGTGTGTGTCACATTTACTCATTTCTTGCTATATTTTCAGGCATCAATGGTCTGAGTATGTTTGGGCTGGATCACAGTGCGGTGGTCTACCTGATAGAACAGCTGTACGGTGCACACAACTGCCACAACTACAAGTTCCGCTACCACCAGTACGAGCTGCCTGAGGAGGAGCAGGAGCCTGAGGTCAACCAGACGGGCACTGCGCGCAGCGAGAGCTACAAGGAACGCAAGCCCTTCGATATGTTCAGCTTCCTGCTCTCCTACTACCGAGCGCCGCCGCCCTATGATCCAGCCACCAACCATAAAGGCTCTGAGGTCACACATAAATCAGCCAGGTACGTGCTGATAATAGATGCTTGCAGTGTTAGCGATAGGATCAAAGAAAATTCAAACTTTAAGCACTGCACAATTTTATTTTACTAGGATTAGTAATATTGGTTACTTATAACCAAGTAAAGATATTGGTACGCTGTAGCAGAAATATTGCTACTGATTTAACCCTTATGCTGCTGTGGCTAATTTGGCCAATACAAAATAATGCAAAAATCCTGTAAAATATCCAAAACCCTGGCAAATGGGTACTCATATGAGAGTACTCAGCAAGGGCTATACAATGAGTACCAACATGACAGGGTTTAGATGAAATTCAAAAATCTTTGCGTTTTTGTGCTTTGGATGCAATTAGCCTCAGCATTGGAAGGGTTAAGTAGGCAGTAGCAAAGACATTACTACTGATATTGGTAGGCAGTAGCATAGTGGTTTACTATGATATATATGGACTGTAGTGATAGATAATTTTCCATAGTGTAAGTGGTAGATACCTTTTGTTTTAAGCAATGCTAAAATGGAAATATTTTACATGCTTTAACCTGGAGGACTGGCAACTAATAATTACTCTACAAGTTTGATATTTGAGCACATTGTAATTGTTCTTTTCAGGCGAGCTACCAGTATGGACCTGCCGATGGCCATGAGATTCCGTCACCTGCGGGAGCATGCCAAAGAGGCTGTAGGCGTCTACAGGTATGTGCACTTGGTGTTTATGTTTAATATCTTTAATAATGAAGCCCTGTCAAAGAGGCTGTAGGTCTGTACAGGCAAGGGTCCTTGTTGATTAGTAAGAATGAGGTATGTAAAATTGAAATTTGTGTGTGTGTGTGTATAGACAGATAGATATCTAGAAAGATAGAGAGAAAGAGAGGTTTGAATTTTCAAATATGCTCAGTTGGTGGAGTTTATACTTTATTGTTTCCTTATTTATTATTATTAACATTTTAAGTGGCACTTTTGCAACATTTATGTAAACAACATTCTTTTTGAAAAATGTTGAACTATGTTATAAGAAACTCCATACCTATCAATATTGACATTTCAATAATGTCATCTTTGAAAATCTTTTATAGGAAATACTAATGATTCCTATTATACTTGTAGGTCTATAATCCACGGTCGTGGGTTGTTCTGTAAGCGTGATATTGATGCGGGTGAGATGGTGATCGAGTACGCCGGCGAGGTGATTCGCTCGATCCTGACCGACAAGCGGGAGAAGTACTACGAGGGCAAGGGGATTGGCTGCTACATGTTCCGCATCGACGACGATGATGTCGTGGATGCAACTGTGCATGGCAATGCCGCAAGGTTCATTAACCACTCCTGTGATGTGAGTAGACTCTTCTTCATCTATGTAGCATACAAAAACGGCCTCACTATTTACATGAATGTATATGTGACCCAGGAATTATTTAGAGAAAAAATGTTTTCAGAATCAAACTAGCAACTCTTCTAAAAATGTTTTATAGGGAGATGGTCACTTGTAAACAAGACATCCTTGGATTTTAGTTTCGATTTTCATCACTTTTCTGCCATATTGTGGCTGGTTCTTCATGACTAGCCAGTTGTAAATGATGGAAGAAACTGGAGTACCCCGTGAAAACCACTGCCTAACCCTAAGTCATTGGTAACTTTCCCACATGCTCCAGCCAGGACTCAAACCTGGATGGTGAGAGACAGCGCCTCCATAGCATCCAATAACAGCCTGATTATTTACATGCAATATTGATGACTCAAGAATCTTATAGGAATATTTGAAGTAGAAATCTTTTTCTGAATACAACTAACAACCCGGATTTTAGCCTGGATTTGGTTGCTTAAAATTATCATGCTCTTATGCATGGTACAATACTGTCTTATGTATAAGCTTTGATTAAGAAGCATGTGTATATGAGAAAAGAACCACTTGTGGCTTACTTGGAAATATGCTAAGAGGTTGACTCTTTCATGATTTGGCATTCTATGCTAATTGGAGTTATCTGCTATTTTCTGAACATATTTTGTTTTCTTTGCAGCCCAACTGCTATTCCAAGGTCATTAACGTGGATGGCAAAAAACATATTGTCATTTTCGCCATGAGAGCGTGAGTATAACTTTCTTGACATTTTTGTACAAAGATAAAGGTTTAAAGAACTGTGGTAGCATCATAAAAGTAAAAGCATAATAAATTGAAAATAAGAAGGAATCATTTCTTACCTATCCTGCCTCAGTAGGTTATCATATGACCAATTTCATAATTACTTAACTTCAGTTCTAATTCAGTTGCTTTGTAGCTCTTGCATGTTCTTTGGCAGAAGAATGATTTTTCTTTGTATTTTCAATAGTCTTTCATCTCATTTTTCATGACGAGAGCAGTATGTGACTTCTTCTTTCAGATTTACTATAATAGTACATATATGTCTTCATCTTTTACAGAATAAAGCGCGGCGAAGAATTAACCTACGATTACAAATTCCCAATAGAAGAAGTGAAGATCCCCTGTACCTGTACGACCAGACGATGCAGAAAGTACCTCAACTGAGCACAAGAAATGAGAGAGTGGGGGTTTCTGGTCATGTTATGAATTCCTTATTGAAGAAATCAAGCTCAACTCTACCTTGACAACTGACAGGGAAGAAAGTACCTCAACTGAGCACGAGACATGAGAGAGTGGGGATTCTTGGTCATCTTATAAATTCCTTATTGAAGAAATCAAGTTCAATTGTACCTGTATCTGCTGAGAAGAAAGAACCTCAGCTGAACACAAGAAATAAGAGAGTGGGGATTCGTGGTCATCTTATAAATTCCTTATTGAAGAAATCAAGTTCAAATGAACCTTTACAACTAGACAGGGAAGAAAGTACTTAGGCTGGACTCAAGACTGATAAGAGTGTAGGTGTGCATGCCCATTGCTCATGTTATGAATTCCTTATTGAAGAAATCAAGCTCATCTGTACCTTGACAACTTAACAGGGAAGAAAGTACCTCAACTGAAAACAGGACTGATAAGAGTGTAGGTGTGCATGCCCATTGCTCATGTTATGAATTCCATATAGTTGAAGTGAAGATTCCCTGTACCTGTAGTATCAGACATTGCAGAAAGTACCTCAACTGAGCACAAGAACAAGATGTGGGGTAGTCCTGACCAGTTTATAAATACCTGTAGAAGTGAAGTGAAAGACTCGACTGTTTCCCTAGTACCCCAACTGAATACAAAGTAAAGAATCATACTACAGGTGAACTTGGATATGACGGACTCAATGGGACCAGGAAAATTGGTCCGTCATATGCAAAATCCTTCGTAAACATATGACGAATACTTGATATGCATCGGACTGGGACCAAGCATATTGTCCGTCATATGCAAAAATCCGTCATACAGTGGTCCGTCATATCCAAGTTCACCTGTATAAACGTTCAGAGGAAGAAGTGAAGATACCTTACAACACCAAATTAAGCTGGCAATGGATGAATATGGGGGTGTGTGGTCATGTCATAAGTACCCAGTAGAAGAATTAAAGATCTCCTATACCACCAAGAGGAATGCAAGTACCTCAACTGAACCCAAGGGCAAAATTGTGGGGCATATGTTGTCATGTTATAAATACCTTCCAAAAGTGTCGATACCCTATATCACCTAGTAGTGGTGCTGCATGTACTTCTACTGATCCAGACAGTGTGAGGCGCACATGGTCCTCTTATAAATCCCCTATAGAAAGAGTTATGATGTCTTGGATTGAAGGAGGGGGGAAACCTTGGCATATATGTAATCATGATATTAAATGAACCAGTTCTGTTTGATGATAATGTTAATACCTACACCAGTGATGATACAGAAACAAGAACAGCTTGTTACAGAAATTGAGTTTCTTTGATGCTGAGAAATTCTGACTTTATATACCAAAAGAGAAAATATGCAGTTCAAAAAATATCTGAATTTTCAAACAGGAATCTTCCAGTGCTTAAAAATATTTTTCTACCAACCTGTAAATATTCAGGAAACTGATTTGTAAAAAACACTGCATATGCTATGTCATAAGTATCAGTTGAGCATAGCTTTTCTGAGAGTAAGATACATTGCACCAACCTTGTATGTCACAATCAGGGACCAAGTTTCCGACTCTTGGTGACAGAATTTGGTGCAGCTAAGAAGTTTTGATCACTCAGAGTCTGTTGTTTCTCAGTGTAATTGGGGTAAAATCTAAGTACCCTGGATTGAACCTATGTTTACGCGTGTAAATACATAAAGATGATGACAGTAAAGAAGGGTGAAATCCAAGTCAATTAAGCACTAATAAGCTATGCAAATAGGAGCTCTAGACAAACACAATACCAAGTATTTGGCATGTGCAGTGTGAACCCAATACTATCATCAGTTTGCTTTATCAAAACCATTGTCTTGACACACTGACACATTGTTTGTTTCATTTGTTTCATTGTATCCTTTCGTGCCATATCTCACATGCTGTTGACTGGTGCTGTATGGTGTGGTGGTCTCTAGGTGAACAAGTGCCTCAATAAGGGCCTTAGCCAGGTATATCAGGGTCTTGGCCAGGATGTAGAATCTTGGAGCCCAAAATTGGCAATTGGAACAATTTTGGGCGTTCAGGGGACAATCTATTACATTCAAATACCAACCATAAAGGTGCAATTTCAAATATTGGAAAATTTCTGACCAAAAATATTTTGGTGTTCTGATGTATGTTACATTATGGTGTGGTCGTTACCATGATCACCAGACCGCCTGTTGGCTAAGGCCATGGCCTTTTATTTTGATACATATTGTTTTCATGTATTTCAAATGGAATACATATAACATGTTGTTCCTATAAAACACATAAGTCAGTTATATTTGGTAGAGGAGTTATTGAATAATCAACTGTGCCCTCAAAATAGCCACATATTTAAACATCTGTCTCTGGTAGTAATATGTGGATCATAGTCTTAGCCACCAGGGCGCTTGGGTGTCTTTTCAAAATTTCCATTTTGAATTGTGTCTATCATTTCCTGTCAGGTTGAGGATAACAGGTTGAGAAGCCGGGTACCTGGGGATAACCACTGCCTCGCCCCGAGTCACTGGCAACTTTCTCACCTACCCTGAGCCAGAGTCTAACCTGCTCAGTTGTGAGAGGCAGCAAGCAGTCAGGGGCAATACCTCAGACCACTCGGCTATTGGGCAGGCCCCTCCGTATGTGGGTCTAAAATTATATGTTCCAGTTGAAAAGCAAGTTCTCATTAAACTTGAGGATTAAGTTTAAAACATATTTAAACGATAATTGTATTTGGAAAATTGAACATGTCTTTTGTTGACATATTTCCATTAAATCATTGGTTTTTGTACTTATGCCAGAGAAATCTGTGTATTCTTGTGTTTGCATTTTTTGATACCTTTTTTCCCTCCATTTGTCTAAGAAAATTACTATTTAGGAATAATATTACCTAATGCAACATTTAGTAAATGTTTAAAGGAGAAATATTAATCACTCCTCAACTTGCAACTCTCCTTCAAATCTTCTGTAAATTTATTCAGTTTTCCTGTTGTTTTTACATCCTGATGATATTTTCTAGGGGATCCCTAAAATAAATGGGTATTTCCCTCTGGCTCTCCATGCTTGTAGAAGTGTCTGACCTGGAAATATATTTGAATGTATGCTTTATCCCTTGGTCATTTTCCAGGGTACCGTTGCATCCAGAATTCCAGATAACATTTTTATGGTTTCTCTGGACAAACTGGGATAACCCATCTATGCATGCGGCAGAGAATAGTGGCATGTCATTTTTGCTGATCTAACTCTTTCATTAAGCATATTTTCAGAAAGGTTCATAAAATCTTAACCTACATATTCCTCAAATGATTTTGAAAGTATACAATTTATTTCAGATTTATTTCCATAAGTATAATAGGTCCAGATAACACTTCTGAAGGGAAACTTCTTGGTGGGGAAGACAACAATGTCGCATTCATAGTTGTAAATAGTAATCCATAAATATTCTATGCAATTCTATTCATGTACCTACAAGGGCTGTAGGGGTAACAATAAGGTTTGCAGTGTTGACATGTTTTCACATTTAAATACATATTAGGTATATTAGTTGTGTTATAAAAGAGTTGATTTATTTAGGAGGGGGTCGTTATGTGTAGACTAGTGGTCATGCGTTGGGCTGTCTGAAAGGCTCTCTGTTCATTATTCATCTGTATATACTTAAATCATCAACAAACCAAAAAAAACTTGACAATGTGACACATTTTGAGTTGACTCCGCCGATGCTAGCTATTTTCCTGAGGCATTTAACTCATTAACACTCAGAGCAGCCAAAACAAGCCTGACAAATTCGAAAATATATTACTCACAAAGGCATTTTCTGGAAAACATTTGAAGGAGAAATGTTTATTAGAAGCCGAACTACAACTCTCTTTCAAATATTTTGTGAACTTTCGCTTTGTTCTCAAGTTATTTTCAAAAGTATGAAAGTAGCAGACGTTAGGTTCTAGTGAAGATCTAAGTGTGAATGGGTTAAGATGTTGACCACAGTAGAGTAAAATGGGCTGGTTTTAGTTGCATCCACCTTTTTGATTATCAAGGACTGATTTTGAGGTGGTTTCTTCCATGAACATGGTTAACCCATTTGAGCCTATAGCAGCCTTAAGCCCCTGATTATTTTGGTGATATCTTTGACAGAAGAGTTTTGAAAAAGATTAAAGGAGAAAAGTTCATCAAAATCTAATCCATTTTTGACATAAGAAGTGTGCACTTGGTTCAGCTGTATTCATTTCCATGGTATAGCTTTGATATAGAGGTGCTTCTATGAAAAGGCATTTTCCATTCCACCAGAGCTCTGTTTCGTATAAAATAAGAAAACAAAGGTCATATGGAAAGTTTTCTCTATCATCCATGTCTGACTCGTCATTAAAAAAAAACCTTATTGGTTCAGACGCTTTGATACATTGATTGTATATTTGGTAGGCCCAAATCATTGGCATTGTAATTATTTCATTCATAGGCAATCCAATATTGTCTTGCAGATAATTTGTCCCTGGTGGATTTTGAAATTTTCACTTATCAGAAGTAGCAATTTTTTCTTGTCTAGATTTGATACTTGTTTTGCTATGTCTATAGCTTTTGTAACTAAACACCCTGTGCTCTCAGTATGGGTTCCAAATTATTTGTGTTTATCAAGTTTAACCATTCTTGAGTTATGACAATTTTTTTAGCAGAATTCAGGACTTATCATTTTTACCATGCCTTTGTAATATATGTGTGGAGAAATCGTTCATGCATATTGACTCCTGTGTTATGTATAGATTTTCTAGTCCAAGTCACATTTGTCATTGTATATTTATTTATTTACTCCAATTTGAAGCAACTTTGTTAGATTGATTGCTATTTGCATATCACATTCAGTTCGCCCTCATTTCTAATCTTGTACCTTGGATTAAAAAGAGATCAAGTTCCTGATTTATTGCTTTGTCTTGTTACTAACTTGTTTTGTTTTTTTCTAGAGAAAATACAATTTTATTCTCTGCACCTAGAAGCCTTCCTGTACATTTGTAGAAATACTGATAGGGTCTTCCTTTGAATTTGCTGATCAAATGATAAGTGCAAAGGTTCAGTGAATGCATTGGTTTGTATATTTTCATAAGAACACAACAGTATTAGAAAGCAAGAGAGGTATGCATGTACTCAGATATGAAGGGAAAAGGCCCTTGTTTTTGAATCCTGGTCTATACATTACTTTCATGGAATTTATTATTGTTGAATTAACCTTTTGACTCCCAGGCTACACATATAGTCATGAGGCAAAAACAATTGCAAATTGAATAAATATTGTTTTGAAATATATATTGAATTAAAGTGTTTTGTTCTATTGATCTTAATACACAACCATGTTGGGCTTGACATCTACATTTTCTGTTGATGTAAATGTAAAAACTGAATGGATTTTACATAGAATAGAATCAAGTGTGTAGGGAATTTCATAATTAGATTTTTTTTTGTTTGAAGATCAAGAAAAGATGGCAAGGGATCTCTAGTAATTGTGCTATTTAGATGCATGTATTTTTTGGTGCTAGAGAGTTTCTAATGAATAGCGTTGTCTGGATCTATGAAACTTGAAAATAACTCGGTAGTGTGGTAATGAAGCTTACATTTTGAACTTGTTTGAAGGAGAAATGTGTAGATTGAGTTCTGATTAATCAATTAACCAGCATTTTCTGTCCCATTTTTTCATCAGAATACTCTGTAATGCTTGCTTTATTTTCGAAACATGAAAGTCACAAGTTAATACCAAATAAGGTAGTTCATAGATTTGCTGGGCACACTATGGGGGAATGTGCCAAGTTTATGTTTGGGCCAATATTGAACGGACAATGGTGACATGGGTAAGTTACAAGAGAGTGCCTCGATGGCTGAGTGGTCCAGTGTGTTGCAAGCAGACTTCTTCCTGTGTCTCACCACTACATGACATCCAAGGTTTATTGCCCCTTGAGGAATGATTTGGGCTAGTGTGCTCTTCTCGGGGTATTCTAGTTTCCTTAATCATTTAGTACTGACTAGTTATTATTTCGCATTAAAATGGCAAGAAAAATTGTCTGATTGCAGGTACAAAAAAAACACACTTACCCTGAAATTGTGTAAATGAGTCTCAAATCTTTCCTATCTACAAGTACTTAAGTAACCCAGACTTTGGTTACCTGTACCTCAGACATTTTTGCTTGGTCACGTTTGTCCCAGCTAAACAGGGTTGTCTGTATGTGGCATTTTTTGTTGCTTGGTCCCAGTGTTTTTTCTTTTGCCCCATTTTTGAAAATTGACAGCTATCTAAATTGACTCGAAATCCTGATGATATTTCAAACCATTTCTACAGTCCAGTATTTATCAATTATGTCTGATTTCAACTTTTCACCGGCACATGGTTTTGATTTTTCCTTTGGCTTAATTTCTGGGGCTCAGTGTGTAGTCATGAAGGCTGCTGGAGGGAAAAGGCCCTTCGTTTCAGATTTTTCAGGATATTTCTTTGGCATCTTCCTTCCATCGTGAGCCATCCTTGAAGTTCCTAGGCATTTACTGGGTGTAAAGGTGTTAACCTTTATGCTGCTGGTGGCTAATTTGGCCAATACAAAATGATGCAAAAGATCTGAAAATGACTGAAACCCTGGCACGTGGGTGCTTCTCTTAGAGTACTCAGCGAGAGCTTTCCAATGAATACCAACATGACAGGGTTTAGATGGTTTTCAAAATTGTTTGCATCCATGTGCTTCGGACGAAAGTAGTCTTAGCATTGGAAGGGCTAATCTAGCTCCAGGTAACTTTTTCAGAGGATTTCTTAAGCATGAATGGGTTAACTCTGGTACAGAGTGAACGTCATATCCCGGTGATTATTACATGATACAATCATGTCTCACTCTCTTGTCTTGTCTTGTCAAAGCCATATTTTATACCATTTTCTATACATGCACTTGAAATTTTGAAAAGTTAGCATTATGTAGAGACGGGTGAAAACTCAGAAAAAATGTCTAGTGTTGACAAGGCAATGATGACTAAAATAATGTGTATAAGAGAAATACTGTTATATATAAGGTAGTTCAGTATGTAAATAAAATTGAATAAAGAAAAGTTTTATATGTTAAGCTAGACGTTCCTTTTTTATTGTTCCTGAAGGCTCACGACCTTTGTCCTTTTAAGTGAGAAAACCATGTCAATATTGATTAATAATTTTGTCTATGCACAATAAAACCCCAATAAAAGTTGTTTCATGAAAGCCGAGACTAGAGAGCTCAAATATTTAAAAATATATGTTTTTTGTTATTTTACAATTTTGGGGGGATGGGGCTGAAAGACAAATGTGGACTTCTCTCATTATTCTGTTCATTTTTTTTGTAAACAATCAGCTTTCAATAAAAAGTTTACGAAGTTGATGTTCGTATATTTCATAGCAAACATCTTCGCGCTTACAGAATCGTTTCTGTCCTTGAATATTTTGCTCCTAAAGGAATGTACAGCCTTTCCATGTTGAGATCAATATTTCAATAGAACTTCATTTTTCTTCATTTTGATCAGATATTAGAAAATAAGTAGAGAAAATATTATTAAAATGGAATATTCGCTCAATGGTGATTTCAATTGTGTAGTAATATTTTTCTTAATGAGTTAAGGAGGACGTTTCGAAATAAAGAATGTTGCCAAAATTATAAGTCAGCGCCTCTTTTCCTATAGGCTGTGTGAATTTCTGCTCTATGATGACATGTGTGGTACCAATTCTGACTAGGAATGTTGTCCACTTGTATTGTGTAATTGGTTTGCATGGTTGATATTTGACTTGATTCTAGAATTATTTTAATAGATATACTTCTTTGAGAAGATTTTGAGCTGTCCCCTCAGATCAGGCTGGGCTCCCTGATGTGCACTCTGCCTTTCTAACGACATTTAAAAAAGTGGGGAGGGGGTTGAACTGATAAAATTTCATATTTTGAATTATTCAAGACAAAGCGTTTCTAGCTCTGTTATTTGTACAACAGAGGGGGGGGGGGGTGAATTTCTAATTAAAGTCCTTTCAACCCCCCCCCCCCCCATATTTTCTAATGAAACAGCCCTTAGTCATTAGCATTGCTAATTGGCTGTCTGTTGGTGAAAACATTTTGCATAAAGCGTTCTGACAGTTCGGAAACTGCGCTGTCACTGTTCAGTTTGTAAAGCCTCAACAGGGGTGTCCAAATATTTTAGACCCGGAGCACAGTCAATAAGTCCTGGAGCGCGGTAGTTTTTGGTGACCATGGTTAGATGATAGCTATGAATATTGTCACCTGGTGGCACTACTATATTAGCTCTTTTGCAATGGTTAGGACCAAGAACAATCAATGAATGGTATTACTAAATTGAGTTCACTGGCTTTTGAATACAATTTGTGTCAAAAATAGTTCAAGGGAAATATCTGATAGGCTGAAATGGTAATGTTTTGTGAAAACTTCACAGTTAAAAAGTGCTTTATTTTCTGGGGTTTGTTGCACGTTTTAATGATCCTGTCGCACGCTGGTGCGACAGTTGGACACCCCTGCTCGAGATTCCTCTCTCTGGTAACTTGTCCTCATCCTCTAGTACTGTAGATTCATTATCATTCTATTCAAACTGCCTCTTTCTCTTCCTCCTGGAGCTACTCACTGTAAGAGTATTTTTAGATTCTGCACTGTCATGAGGTGAGCATCTAAATGAACTACTCTATCTCTGAATACCATCAGGAAACCCTTCTTCCGTAGGAAAAATCAATCCTTATTGTCCTGCCCAATCAAAAAAGATTTGCGAAGCTTTTGAGTTATTTTTTTCTGTGCAATTTACATGGATTGAGGTTTTGCTACACCAGAAGAGCATAGTTATCTTCAAGATAACTTTTATTCATCTGATCATGGGCTTTGTTAAATTTCACAGATATTTGAAATAATACATGTAGTGCAATTTATGTTACGAACACCTCGTTCTCCAAAATTGGTTTCTTTCTTTGCAAATCTGATCCCTTCAGAGATACTGTCACTGCTCTGCTGTGAAGGAAGAATTTTCTTGCTTTTATAAAGCAATGTTTGGGGCAAAACCAAAGAATTCAAGAAACAAGTTTTTCATTCCAAAATGACTGTCAGAATTGCTGAGTTAGATTTTCATCAAAACTGTTCTAAACCATACACGCAATGATCCTACTGCCCAATTAGTGCTACATTTCCCCACTCTTTAATAAGATATTGCTGGGTAAGGGAACCCTTTTTATACATAGATACATGGTTATACATATTTTCTGAAAAAATTCAAATTACCGAATGCAATAAATATGAAAACTACTGTATCCATAACATACAATGTTCAAAACTGTCTTTTTATGATACTATCTAAAATAGGCAAGTATAATCCTGATGGCACATGTTAAGTAAAAATTACCTATGTATCAATTTGTTTTATAAATTGGCTAAAGTGTCACGTAAATCATAATATATCGTTTTAGTTTGTCCAATACTTCATAGGTGTCACCAGTTGAGACTCTCCCTCCGTTGCCATGAGTCGCTGTACGTACTTAGTAATAGCTATGTACTTCACATACGTTCCAATTCGGTCTCTAATAACGTGAAATGTCCAAAAGTGCATCCTCTCAAATGGTTCGTGTTCGAATTCCTCCGGTATTACTAAATAGGAAACTATACTTGTAAATGTTTGTCAATGCTTGTCTGACTTTGAAAGGTTGAATTTTTCTTTCAACTGAATATTATCATATATTTCAATAACAGTGTGATAGATGTAGTCGTTAATTTGCTGGCCATTTTACTTCTCTTGGTCTTAACATTCTGAAGGCATCGCGCAAATCGCAAACGCCCTCTTGTTATCTCGCGAGAATACCATAGTCTAATGAGAGTACCTAACCTACTCAGGTATGTCATTACACCCTCCCTCTGGAGGACTCGGGAATTCTGACAGGCACAGAACCCCGGAGAGAGGACGTTGGATCACGCTAACTCCTGTGGATACGCCACACCGTAACTAGCTTCATTGTGAGTAGGTAGGCTGGTAGGGCCATCTCAGTCCGTTAATCACTTCTACAAGTAGCTGACACTTTATGTCCTTCACCATACTTAACATTGAGTAAATAAACAAAGATATGAATTGATAAGTGAATACATTCATACATTCAATCATACATACATACACACATACATACATACATACATACATACATACATACATACATACATACATACATACTTACTTACATGCATACATACATACTTACATACAAGCACATGTATATATATATATATATATATATATATATATATATATATATATATATATATATATATATATATATATATATATATATATATATATATATATATATATATATATATATATATATGTGTGTGTGTGTGTATGTGTGTGTGTTTATATGCATATGTGTGTATATATGTATATATGTATATAATTGATAAATATATTAACACACAAACGAATGAACATACATAAATATATGAATATAAACATATATGATATATATAATATATGATATAAATATTAAGCAATCAATGAATATACACATGAAATAAATAAGCACGCAAACAAACAAATAAATGAATAAATTTGTTGGATGCTACTGAGACTAGTAGAGAGTCCAATTTCGAAATCCTTTGTGTAAGTGTGGTGAGTTCTTGCTATATGTACTAACGGTATGCGTTCATGTTAAGATTAGACTAAGTATTATAGTATTTTTTTGCGATTTTTGCAACGGCGGGGGTGTTATCGTTTTTTCTGCACTATCCATTCGTGAATAGCTTCTTGTAGTAGAGGAAATCGAAGTACCCTGGGAAAGCAGGAACCAGGCATCAAGTCACTGGCAACTTCCTCACATGCCCCAAGCCAGGCAGTGGTGAGAGACAGCGACTAATCAGTGGCAGCGCCTTAGCCACTCTGCGCTATATGAGGGCCCTAGAACCGGATGACCGGGGGGAGGTAAAACGGGTCACGCAAATTCCAGTGGACACATTCAGTTCTAACAAGCTTTATTATGGATAGGTGGGCAGGGTCAGACATGGTTTCTCATGCCGGCCTCTAGGATTTCACGAGGGAGAGCTACGACTCAACGCGCACCCGTGACCTTGGGTCCTCGTGTAGTTTCCAAGGATATTGAGGACCAGGTGAGTAGTGCAACTCTCTGCCATTTTCTTCATCATTAATCCAATTATAAAGCATCTTCAATCTAGTCTCGTAGATTCAACGATTTTTAAAGAAGATTTAAGCTGGCCAAGAGAGAGACAGAGACGGAGAATGGGATAGAGAGAGCTGGAGAGAGAGAGAGAGAGAGAGAGAGAGAGAGAGAGAGAGAGAGAGAGAGAGAGAGAGAGAGAGAGAGAGAGAGAGAGACCAGGGAATATATGTCTCAGGAGGAAGGGTGTAGACCACCATTAAATGTTTAGACTTTGACACACTGAGACATTCTAATGCCGTCTATTGTGAGATATGCTCACGGAAGACGAGTCTGATTGTCAATTATGTTGTCATTGAACGGATTCAACTTATGTATAATGGTTGAGGGTTCAAAGCATGCATCTAAAACAGTTGTGATGATTTTCAGCTAACATAGGTGCATAGTTGATGATTCAATCGAACCCCTGGTCATATTTCTGCAGCGCAAAACGTTGGCATTTCAAGAAATAGATTCGGATTCTTTTGGTTTGAACAGATCGCTGTGGAACGTAAATTTCAGTCCACCCCCTTCATAGAAATACTTAATCCTAACATTTTCTTTCCATTTTGATACTATACATGTATTATTCATCTACTATTTTAATTCGTTTTATCTGTCATTCCCATGCCGGGTTTGGTACTACACGAATATATGTATATATCTAAAATACATCCGCTTCTTGACTACACTACCAAATTCATATATTTAAAGAATTAATTTCTGGCACCTCTCTCGAGGTCACAACTAAATATATGTCTTGAAACCATTGCCTGTAAGTTCGGTGTCTCATGCCTCAACCTAGACCGAAATACATTTGCCTAGATGTTGATTGTCTATGCTAATTTTGCTATTTGTACGTTTTTTAAAATACGTTCAGGATCTCGTTGGCATACTATAGTATATACATCTATATAATCAACATCTAGGCAAATGTAGAGACAGATATTTCGGTCTAGCCTAACTGACTTTAATACGATTCCAAAAGTTGCACCGATTTTAAAATAAGACATATCTGCAGCCATACCGCACGACTCATTGTAGGATAATCTGTGCCAATCATGTTGCACGATGATCGCAAGACAAAATGTTTATTTTGCGATTATCGCACGATGCAATATTCGTACGAGAATTGCAAGTCAAAATATTTTACGCAAATCCAATATTTAAGTCCGACATTCGTACACATGCACTGTATTGTATGTTTATTAACTGTACGGATGTTATACAAAATCATAGCAAATACGGTATACAAATAATGAAATGTAACTTATAACAGAAATAATAACATAACTGAGAGTACATAGAATAAATGAACGGATATACAGTGTAGTCTGTCATGACTCTAAGTAAATGTATTACGCTGAGACGCAAATCAAAGAAAACAGAAGGCGAAACAAATAAGAGTTAAATAAGGATTTGAAAATTAAAAGTGTTGTAACGGTTTTGAGTGCACAAAAGGACACGCATATTAGATGTACTGCGATTAGAAAATAAAGGAGCTCCTATATAACCGTGGCTAAAAATAAAGTAGGGTCGGGATCTCATTAAGGTGGAGCAAAATTAACTAGAGAAATGGTTAATGTAGGGGTTTGCGAACCGAAACTTTAACAGACACGTGGACAGTAACTATCTCATAGAGTGCAACCAGCATGATTTACCTTTCGCTCTTATAACACGTTTGTACATCATAGAAATGTACCGACCTGATATGTCCCATAGTTTAAGCTTGGATTTGAAGGGGCACCGTCTGGATAATTGTTTACCCATGAGTATACTAAATCATTGAGGGTTTCATTTAAATACTCGCCATCTAGAGACATAAGTACTTTAAACATCTCTTCCCTCAGACTTTCGGGTGTGGGGCATTGTATGACTACGTGGGTTATATCTTCTCAGATACCATTAGGTCGCAACCATTGCACACTTTATGGCAGAACGTTTGGCACTTTATGATACAATTACTTTCTTTCAGTAAACTGGTATTAAATTAAAGCTTTGCCATGATTTCACAGTCATACACTTGGGAAAATATCAGGTCAGATAACAAATGTTGTACGAATGTCGTACGTTAATCATAAGTCAAGAAATTGAAACTTTTTAAAATCGGTATTAATTTACGAACAGGATCGCAAACCAGTACCGCCTTTTTTAGACGATTCTGATTCCGTTTTTGGACTTGGAATCTGATCTGTCTGTCGCACGATAAGTGGTATTATCATGCCTGATCTGCCAATTTCGTAATCGTACGACCGTCGGACTCCGGTGTGACTGGGGCATCACCAAACCTTTCACCGGAAGGTAAAGAAAAACTGTGTTATTCAAAATGTGCTTTTTATACAATTTTGTATATTTTGTGGTCGTACTCTCGTAAAAAATCAGAAGTCAAGAGCTTTGATATAGATGGTTTATGTGCAGTGTCATCTCTGCAGATATCATGGATGCCTACAGTGTAGTCAAGGCGACCATAGTGTTCTCTCTGCTGCTGAAGCTGTCTGCAGGAGGGCACCACCACGTGGTCGGCGAGAGTGCAGGACACGCCCACTCCCAGGAACAAAACAATGATCATGTGACGAAAACGGAGTTCATGGAGGCGATATTCAAAAAGTACAACCACAATGGCTCTCTTGTGATGGGATTTACAGGTAGATATTTGTATATTGATGATGATGAGGATGATGGTGGTGGTGATGATGATGATGATGATGATTGTGATACTACTACTACTACCACTAGTCCACTACTTCTACTACTACTACTACTACTACTACTACTACTACTACTACTACTACTACTACTACTACTACTACTATTACTACTACTACTACTATTACTTATCATTATTATTATTATTATTATTGTTGTTATTATTATTATTATTTGTATTATTATTATTATTATTATTATTATTATTATTATTATTATTATTATTATTATTATCATCATCATTATCATTGGCGGGGCCCTCAGGCCGCGCCTATCTGGGAAGCCGATTTGAAATGTTCATGGTCCAGACGGCCGTGCTCGAAATCCTGAGGCCGGACTGAATATTATTCTCTATTCTGATTGGTTATAATATAAATGTTGCCTTTGCCGCAGACAATCGTGCATTCCTTATTTTAATTTAGCATGAAGTTTTCAAATATATAAGATATTTTAAGCGGACATAAAGTATATTTTTCAGTATAGGAAGGAAAATTACTAAGCAAAAATTAATATGTGTATAGTCTAGCGCCAGTCTCACAATCACGTCACGGATTAGAGACTGGTATCGCCCACCATCTATTGTTGGCGTGAAGCGGCTCATAGGACTGGCACTAGTCTACTATGTGTATAGAATGAAATCAGGAGACTTCGTAACCAAACTGGTTCGTAACCAAACTGATGCGTACCCAAGTAGCTTCGCGTCCACGAGATTTTGAAGTCTCCAGCTTGCGCCTAGAATTCCGATATTTGTTTCATTTCTACAAAAATGATACAAATCTAGTCATTATAAATTATTTTCCTCTATAATGTTAATGTTCTTTATACATCCGGTTCCCTCACAAGTTCATAAATAACTTGGCCCCGCCTTTTGACTATTGATGCTTTGCATCTAAAACCGTACTTGTTATTATTATTATCAAGAGGGAGAAGAGTAATGAAACTGATGTTGACTCGGGGAGTACCCAAGGGATTTTTCGCGTTGTTGCGTCAGCAACAAAGAATACAATACGTGTACGTCATTGTCACATATTTATTTTAAAAATTCGTGGTCACGCTATAAAACATCACCTCTATTTCTTTTCAACACTTTTATAACCACACTTATATTTCATATGTAGAAAGCACATTATAGAGCCAGAACAAAATCGAAATCTTCAAGATTTTATTGACTAAATTATTCATCACTCATTGTAGGCGACCTTTCTGCCATCAATTGCTTCCTTTTTACGAGAAAATATCATTTAATTTTTCCATATAAAACCTACTATCATATTCCACATTGCTAAAAAATCAAAAGCTTATTGTATCAGCCAACTTATCTTCATGCCAAATTGATTTACAATGACCGAGTACCCGGTATTTAATTCACGACTGACTACGAATAAGCTCGAAAGGATAAGTGGAATGCCATGGCCTGTCTGACATGACATTAGTCCCTTTGGAGCATACACAAAATGGTTCCTAACGAATAAATGACACATGGCACGTTATATTTCTTGCACTTTTATGCTCATTCCCAAAATAAAGTAAATCTCAGTTTTAGAAAACTATGGTATGAAACAAATCGTGCGTCATTCATCTTGTCTAGCTTTCAAGGAGCTGCTATCTGACGTGGGTATAGGAAAGGACAAGTACCATAGGTCTAAAGAAAGGGGAAAACCCAACGATGTCACAAAAAATGTAAGTACTAGTATTTAGGGTGATTTCTTCTTTATTCATATTTTTCGTGTCCTTGCCCCATGTCTTTGGTCAAACATTCATGCTATAAAAACTGAGGGCTTCTTACTGAAAAGTTTTTCTGAATAGTGATATGTTTTGCCATTATGCCCATGGAACCCAGACCCATTCTTGTCACTTATTGGGAATGCCTATCCTGGTTTTTATTTCTCTTCATGCAGTGTACCCCGCCAAGGGCAAATTCGCCGCACTCAGTCTATGATGTGCTATAGGAGTTGGCACCTTCTGGGGACCCTAAGCTTATGCGGCACCACCATCGCCCTGCAAGTGAAGGAGTAGTGTGGATCTGTCTGTGGATACCATGCATCTAAAAGATCCCTTGGTCTTCTTTGTATCTGAAGGCTCTGTTCTTTTTCTCTTACTCCTTTCACTTAGAGTAACTAATGCTTTGTGATTGTTCTTCAATAACGTACGATGGTGCAGGTTTTGGAAAAACAGTGGAAAAAACTTTTTCTGTCGTTTTCCAGAAAAACAGCGTATTAAAAAAACAATAACAACAATAAGAAAGGACCGCTTTTTGATAGAAGTTTGTGACACTTAAGGCATTCGAGTGCCAATGCGCCTTGAGACCTGAATTCTTTCTTTCTCTATTTCATTCTCCATGCAGTGTTTCAGCGCAGAGCGTCTCCTACAGGTGTTTGATCTGAACGTCTCCCAGGGTTTGACCCAAGATGAGCTTTCGTCTCTTAGTCCCGCCTTGCTCCAGCAGGTGGCGCACCAAGCGTGTTCCATCATCGAGCCTGTTGAACCAAGACCATCGCTGGTCGAAAGTAAGTCATCAAATTTACAGTTGCCAAAGGGAGGTTTGTGTCACTTACAGGGATCTCCAAATTTGAATTAGCACAATCTTAGATAAACAAGCTCTTTTTTCTTTTTTTAATCTAAGGTTCCATGACCATAACAAATCGGAGGCAATTTGCAAACCATAGTTGTAGTTGCATTCATCCCCACCAGATGGTATTCCGTTTAACATGCAAGTATGATCGTCAACAATTAAGGACAATTAAGGATTTATTTTGATAAGATAAATTAGTGAATGTCATGTTTGGAACGATCGCATTCTTAGACTACAATTTGTTACAATGTGAAGACTACCTTTACTTGCGTCAAATTTTGTGATTAAATTGAGTTTGTGCAAATGCGATTCAACTGCATATATATATATATATATATATATATATATATATATATATATATATATATATATATATATATATATATATATATATATATATATATATATATATACATATATATATATATATATTATATATATATATATATATATATATATATATATATATATATATATATATATATATATATATATATATATATATATATATATATATATATATATATACATATATATATATTTACGTTTTGTATACACGTAATATTTGCATACTAGTATGTATGTTTGAGTGCTTGCGTATGTGAGGTGTAACTTGTTTAACATGTGTACCCTTTCGTGTATGACTTTCTGCGACACATCGTGAAGTTAAGTTGACTAGTTTGTCTGAAAACATTTTTTGCAATTTTAAGAACTCGATTCATTTCTGTTTTGCAGTATTTGCAACATGCCTCTCACATATTTTGGCGATTTCGGCACTATTAGACATAAAGAACAAATCATTCTTACTTCTGAACTTAAATGTGTATTTGCTTGCAGTCTATGTGGAGGGCACTATTGCCGTGGCTATCCTGAGTGCTGCGGCCGTGTCGGGGCTGTTCGTGGTGGGCTTCCGCAATAAGCCAGCCTACACCTACCTCCTCGCCTGCATGATGGGACTCGGCTTCGCCTCGCTGGTGGGGGACGCCTGCATCATACTCATACCAGAGGTATGTGTGATTCTATTTTGTGACTATGTTACAGTCAATAAAGATACATCCATACTGTGCACAAGAGTTAATGGGGGAAATATTTTTTAAGTCGTTCTATCATAGTTCATTGATTTTGACCTTGGTAAAATTTCTAAATACATTGTCTCTTCCTAATAACATGAATGACGCATTACGTAAAATGGCTTTCTTCTCATTCA
>OZ012689.1:31246401-31273901 GCA_963942565.1 Maea johnstoni
AACACTTAGCATCAGAGATACATATTTTCTATAATGTAGTCCATTACATAATCCGTTATTGAATTCACTACCTTCCATTCCAGGTGCCAGAGATAGTCAAGCGCATCGTGGCACACCGGGAATCGCACGTCGGGATGCTCATCTCAATCAACATTGGTATTATCGTTGGCGCCGGCGTGATTGTCGTCGTAGCAGTTTTTGGCAAAACTATACAAGTGTGAGCCTTTCCCGCATTTATTACGATTATTTTAAAACGTTCTGTGACTAGCAGTGCTGGGAAGCACTGTACACCTATGAGTATTGGCAGTAATTCTGATGTTGCTGGCTATTGCTTACTGAATAAACTCTCAAGGCCTTATTTGCAGTGATGCCATGGATTCGCTACACCTTTTGGTTTTATAGCGTTGGGTCCGCAAGGCAAACAGCGCAGAACATGACCACGAGAGTATTTTTGCATTTTTAAATGTAAGTGTTTGGGAAAATGCTATTTCATTAGAATATGTTGATGCGTTTCATACTGTTACCTGGTGTTAACTAACTATTGTTTCAGCATATATATCTATATATATATTCCTTTGTAAACTTATTATAGTTTATTCATTCGAATATGACAAATAGATCCGAAACCGAATTCAGTCCAGTCTCCAAGCTCTGTTATTTCACAATTAATTAGCCACTTTTCAATTTGTAAGACTATACGTTATGTCTTTATCATTGTATTGTCATGCGTTGAACTGTAACATTTCTATTGTATACTATTGTATGTTTTTGGATTGGATTTTGTAGTTGATATCAATTCAAAATATTAATATTCCACTGATGGTTCTATTAATTCATGATAAAGTGCGCTGATAAAGGATGCAGAACTTCCTGGAGAATGTCATATTGTTACAAAGTTTGCGTAATACTTATAACGATAGTGCCTGAACGATGTATTTGATTGTTACGGTCTGGTTGTAGATAGAACTAAAACACATTCTACTTTTCACTTAAATATATACCAATTTAGCCATCTCTTGCCTGCATATGTCCATAGGGTTTTAAATCTGATTCTGCTAGTTAGAGACAGAACAAAGAATCAACATGTTAAAGACTGGTCTGGTGTGATGGCGACACTTGTGTTCCAATATATGGCTCAACGCATACATTCCCTCACCAGGAATGGGTGTTTTATACACCCTTTCACAACACCCCCCTTATGCATGATATATTGTGGACCGCAATTTAGAAACATTTCGTTTGTGTATAATTCTATGACGTCGTAATGTTTTTTTTCTATGGACTTGAAATAAATGAGCCACTGCCATTCGAGGTTTACATCCCTCTAATATCGCCAGTTTGCACCAAAACATGTCGACCGAAGTGGAACATCTGTCTGCATGCCAGGGCATTAGCTAACATGTACGAAAAGATTATAAACCAGTTCAGAACTGCCTCTAGATATTTTCCTTAGTACACTTACCAAGCCAGTCTTGTTGGCATGGATCTGGTAGTATGGCAACCCATTGAATGAGGCATAGCAAAAGGTAGGATATCCTGGTGATAACATGTATATCGTTATGCTCTATTGTTTTTTATGATGTCAGTCTATTTCCAGTGGTATTTGGACAAACTAAGAATGTAAGCAACACAATTTTAGGCAAGGCAGAATGCTATTACACTGAATAAATGGATATACGGAAATATTTTAAATGAGCGTTATTAAAAACAAATCAAAGTGGGTGAATCGATAAGTGGTAGCGACAAATTTCAATAACTAATATAATGGTAACATAATTTACTTTACATGTTTTCGTCACTGTTGTATTATTTAAAATAAACTGAAAGGAGACATCTTGTGTGCTACAGCTTTATTGTGTTTATGTAATAATTCTAAGGAAATGCAGACTCATAAAGGTAAAGGTAAAGGTATTCGGTTTATAGTCTTGTATCCCCCGAAGCGCTTCCTCCACTAGCAGGCCTGTACACACGGAAACAATTTCAATCCCCCGGGGGATATTCCAGAGCAACTGGCAGCATATAGCGCACAAGCTCTAAGCACTGCCTTATTTATTCTAGGTGCCCATATTGCAGCTGGGTAGACTGAAGCAATATGGAATAAACTGTTTTGCCCAAGGGCAGACCAAAGTGCCCCGGTCGGGAATTGAACCAGCGACCCTCTGATTAGTAGTCCGACACCTAACCAACTAAGCTACTTTGTCATACACACTCGCTCATACACACTCGCCAATGGACCTATTCACATGTTTTAATCTCATCTCCTCCTCTCCCCACTCTTGGTACACGCACTGCATATATAAAAAAATTGCAAACATAGAAACATTTGAAAGGAAAGAGTACCTAATTGAACTAAAATCAGAAGATGATAGAGTTGCAATTAAAAGCAGGCTGATGATGCTCAACCTCGCCACTAACTATAAGAATGGAAAAAACCAATCTGGACTGCCCTCTATCTGAAGAGGCTGAAGACACTCTAAGTCACATGACTCGCTGCAGGAAGTACAGTCATCTAGCCAGCAGCTTCTATACTGATGACCTATTCAGCAGTGAGACAGTGAATATACACAAAGCGACTATAGCTATTAAGGATCGGATGCGGATACGAGCCCAGCTCCTGGCCAATCAGTGAGCTTCCAGAAATTGAAAAAGGGAAACAAGAAAGAAAAACAAATATGTCATGCCAGAAAAGTTGTGATAACTCCCACTCATTCAATTCATAACTGCCAACCCCCTCGAGCACTAGAGCTATTACAGACTTTATTCAAAATCATGTTACCATCTGTATAGAGACCTGGCATGATTTGTTGTAATACACAAGTACATAGCAGTGACCTTGATGTGCCCTGCATAGCCCTGGAAACGTCCTCACCATGTGATGAACAGTTTCAATGTATAAGTTGTGCATGCATGGTTGTTTCAAAAGAAACTAAACTCTTAAAATGTTTTACAATCGGTAAAACAGACCAATCTCATGTAAATGAGATAAAATGCTGTCAGGATGAACCCTTTCAAAGAGTTCCTTATAGTTATTTACATTAAAATGTCTATTTCTGGTTTTGATAAAATCAACACAATCAAATAGAATATATTTGACGGTCAAATGACAATCACAAGCTGTGCATTGGGGAGGATCCTCCATTCTAAAAGAAAGGAGTGAGTCAGGTGACTGTAACTGATCCGTATCCTAGCTAAAACACTCTCCTCACGCCTCATGTTTAATCATCTCAAAACCTCCATTCAATAGTTTTGGATCAAAATTCAAAAGGCCATTTTCCATGAAAGTGTGCAGTTACTGTGGCTTAATTCTGTACACCAGATCAAAATAATGAGTAATATGGCCTGACAGGAACGGACAATGTACAAAGATATGATGATGAAAAAAGTCATTTTTAGGGCTCTTAGGTTTGGCTTTTGTTGGTTGGCAGAACCTATTATGTCCTAATATTGCTATAAAATCCAGTTGCGTTGATCACGTAGAGGAAATTGCAACACCTGTGAGTCTGTAAGCAGACCCTCTTGGGAATGGGGTCTAGACAGGGTTTACTATGTATATTTTTTCTATTTCCTTAAAAGTGATGTCAGCCAAGATCAATTTGCCCATGGTGTCAATGCACAGAGGTTTGCATGAACACCCCAAATATAGGCATTTCTTTCAGTATCAAATGTTTACAACTACATGATGAAACGAGTGAAAATAGCCATGTAATCTGACTGCACTAGTCAACTAAACCGGTTATCCCTAGGTTATTGACTAGGGCTCGGTACTACTCTGTGAGCTTATGCTAACATCACCACTATGGATTCGTAGAGGATTTGCAGTTATGGGTTAAGATAACGGCATACAGGGATGCACTGGAGACCCTAACCCTGGAAACTAGAAAGACAACGTGTTGCCGTTTCTCGAGAGACAAGAACACCAAGGACACAAAATGACTACTCTGAGGAAAAGTATAACTATTGAGTGACACCAGTTACACTAATCAACCTGCAAGATCATCAGCTAATCAGTATCTGTGAGAATTTTTCCCATTCATGTGTGACAGTTCAGTAATTTAGCACACAATATAGAGAGACAATTAAACCAAGAACTGACTACTTTGAGGAGAGGTATAACTATTGATTGACACGTGTTACACTAATCAACCTTTAAGATCATCCGCTACTCAACATTGGTGAGAAAGTTTCCCCATGTGTGACAGTTCAGTAATTCAGCACACAATATCACAGAAATTCATATAGCCAAGTCTGATACATGTAGAAGTTGACATTTTGCTTAATACATGTATGTGGATGAAGGTTGTGCCAGCTGGTTTTCTTGGACTTTATTTCTTCTCAACCTTCCAACTTTCTTATCACTACTACCCTATTTTTACTGGTGTTTGCGCTTTTAAGCCACTAAGTTTGACTACTTAACGTTAATCAATTGATATATTGTTGCAATATTTTGAAACATTGTTGCAACTACATTCTAAAATATGGTGTAAATACAGATGTTTCTGATATTTTGTTAAAACAACCATTTTATAAGCTGTTATGACAGGACTATTATATAAGGTGTAAATAAACTAATTTTGAAGCCTCTATACATTTTCTGTTCAGTTTATGGTTCATAATGACAGCAGCATTACCAATGTTTCATGACCAGGGCAGCGGTGACAGCAACCTCAGGCAAGATGGGTGCCAAGCGTCCTAATGTGACGTTGTTGCAGGTGGTTTTGGGTAAGTGGGCAGTGGTTTTCCTGGGGTTGTAATTGCTCTTGCAAGTTCAACCTTTTTCTTCTCTTGTGTGTATCTCTATTCCTGTACATTTTCCCAAGCGTAGCAGTGCTACCTTTCTCTCAAACAACACGCATTTCAAAATCAGTGCAGATGAGGTACACTGGGCGTTTTTTTTATTCAGATAAGGGTCAGTCGCTTAGAAATAAAAACTAAAACAGACAACAGAATTATCTTCTCTTCATGAATAGTCCAAGTGAGCTTTTTCAGTCGGGATATACCATAGACAACCCTTGATAACCTCCGATATTGATGTATAGCGATGACGCCGACCCTAATGCTCCACACCACTGCCTGGATTTGAACCCACATCCAGGCATGCGATACAGTTTCCAGTAACTTTAGGCAGTTGTCATCCCCTGGTTATCCGGGTTCCACCAATACGTACAGCAGGATATTCACAATTTAGTCAAAAATGACCAAAAAAGTAATGATAATCGAAATTCCGAACACGTTGTAGTTCTAGATATCGTTAGTTGTGTAAATGGTATACGGCAAGATGTCCTTAAGAAGCCAGCGACATCGCACGAGGCCATCAGGCAGAGTGAAAAATCGGCTGTGTACCATTTTCACAAGGATAACGAATAAATCATGAGCTTCCCCCACTGGCGGAAGAAGTATAACTATACTGGTGTTCTAAAAACGGACGTCGTGAAAAACATTGTTAGGATCACACTGCAGGTTTGATATTGGACTACTAACATTGAAAATTATCATAAGCAATGTTGAAGGCCATTTCAGCCCATTACGACAAAGAACCTGACCAATCAGCTGCTAGAATCAGAGTGGAGCTGATGACAAAATCCGAGATAACATGCTTGGGGGCTAGGCGTATTAAAACCTAGGCATCAGGTGAGGTGTGAGTTTTTGATATTTCGTAATCGATAGTTTCTGTGATAAAATCCTATTCCTAGTGTTACTAACAATTCTCGATGATGACGCAGTATGTAAGCGCATCTTAAAAACAAGAGCTCAGAAATATCATGATGAGTTAAACGCATGTGAGATCAATGCTTATGACAGCCCTATATTTGATATTATGAAAGTGGCAAGAGAAGTCGGTCTTCTTAACGAAGTCATGAGTATGATAATGAATTGGCATTACTATTCAAAAGAGCAATGGAAAGAGTTAGTGTGGCAGACTATTTGGAAGCTTGAGGATAGCGACTGTTCAATCCTCTACAAAGATCCTAATCCCAACATCACTTTATATAATGTGATGGAAGGGACATACTACCTGGTGTGGTGGATCATATCTGACACTAGACCTGAGTTAATAAGTATCTGCGAGGATATGGCTAGAATAGTCTGCGACATTAATCTCTTGAAGGCCAATGACTACAGATTAAAAGGGAAAACATATGGCGCGAAAATGTGTACAAGATGTGACCTTGGTATACTGGAAAGCGCACAGCACTTAATAATGCAGTGCCCATTTTATGAGAATGAGTGGAAAACAATGTATCATGAGATTAATCTCATTGAAGGTGACTGGAGGGAAGACATTATGGCGAACAGTCAAGAAATAATGTATATCCTACTAGGAAAACACCCAGAAGGGAGATCCTTTAGCGAAATGATTCAAATCTGGACAATATCAGGTAAACATATCTGCTATGTACAAGAGTGGCATAGCTGGTAGAAGTTAAAATAACTGGAGGTGAAAACGCAGAATAGATAATGATGTTTAAATGAGTTTATTCATTCCTATATAATAGTAACTGTTTTGAAGTAATACCCTTAAGGTACGACGTCCTCCTACAATTAATTAAGTAATGTAGCCCAAAACGGGTTTTGCGTAATGTAAATAGGTATCTGTAAGGGAAGTGATTCTCATGATGAGAATGACGCTTGACTATTGTTCTCTCTATAAACCTCCCAGTAAAGTGTAAATGATGATATATACTTTCACAAATAGAAAGTTGAATTAATAATAGTAAATCTTTCCTGTTATTTTGTTTCACTATTTGTACGTGTTTTGATATTTAATATTTGTAATTGTCTGCTTTTGTGCAACTCGCACAGTCAATAAACCTACAACTACAACTTAGTGCAGGGTTATATAATACGATGAGTATTTACGCGTGTTCTTTCTAAAACAACCAACTTTTTTGTAATATGAATCCGTCATAGTGTTACTTAGTGCAAGGACACTCAAAACTCGTCTTTTCATCCTTCATACGTAAAAGTTCAGTTCCTGATGACTAAATGTAAATACTCTTTAGGGGCATTTTCAAATCTACACACTATTTGATTGGATATGTGTAGAAAACAAATTGAAATGCAATAAATCAATAGAAACCTTGATATTCTTATAATTCCCTCGTTCTGAATATCAACTTTATCTCTATAAGTATAAAATGATAGATCTATAATAATGGATGTATTACTTTTTGAATGTATGCGTAAGTCTAGATACTATAGGATGCAACTCTGAACATAAGGTTTTATAAACAATTAACAATTATATAACGTATTCTCAACAAGGGGCATAACGGACAGTTTGGCTTTTCCCAGGTGGGCACGGGCGAACTACACAGCCAAGCGGACCCGTAGACAAGAAAGAAAAATTGCAAGACTCAATCTTTGAAATAAGCAACAGGACGCAAAGGCGACTGCGCTGCATGTACATTTCTTCAATCAGAAGTGTTATGAAAGGAATTCCAAGCTGTTTCAAAATTCCCTTTAATCTTTAAGAAAGCACGTGGAGAGGCCAGTGGGTACTAGTAGTTATGGGCTGCATTCAGCAGCCTGTGATCTGCAGGATGTTAAGCCCTGCGTGGTGAGAGAAGATCGAGTGGATCCACTTCTATGCTAGTTATGCCTCAGACATGTACTGTAAGGTGGCAAAGATCAAACACCGATAATTTCACACCTTTAGGTTCCGGCCTTTGAAATTAAAGAAATTGATAAGAGCCCCTTACAGGAAAAACACGAACCACCTTAACCTAAATTCCACTCAAAACTTTCCTTAGTTTTGATGCACTGCGGTTTTAGACTGAATATGAAAACTTCAATCCCAAATAACAACTAACTGACTACTAAGACAGTTTGAAGTACACTCTTTTTTAGATAAATACTTATCTGATTGCATTTTAAGATGATATGACCTCAACGATAATCTAATGGAGCCCTATTCCATTGAAAGTTTTCTTTCACAACACAAGTTCACTGGTCTGTTGACCTCTAGTTCTGATAAAAAGTTGTTTCGCTACATTTCTTCATTTTTGGTCAGAAAAATGGTATCCAACATATCGAGAGAATGAAGCAGAGATATGCAATATGGGTTAGTTTATTTGCTGTCAGGTTTGAAATAAACTTGTTTACAGTTTAGTGAGATTTCTTCTCCATCTGACGTAAAAACGCCGTCCTCCTATTCTTCATAATGCGAAAACAGGGTGTGTCACGCCTACGCATACGTACTATACGTAGATAACACTTAACTATTCTTAGCCGAACTCCCGGAAGTATTTCACATAAAGATTACCCCACATAAAGGTGTATGTTTGAGCCGAGGTTTTCAGCAGGGGGGATATGGAATGCACTTTGTAGATTAAAAAAAGCCCGTGGTGAGGCTGCTGGCAGTAAAATTGAAAATAGAGGATATAGTTACATTGAATGGAAAATATGAAATATAAATGTCACCGATTCTTCTGTGCTAGGACAACATTCGAAAAACGATGCAGGACCAGTTATCTTTGATCGTCGGTTGGTGTGTGTCAACATCCAATGATGATATCCAAACCCAATCCCATCCATACAGGTTACTTTGTCCTGCTATGTACATATTAAGTCTTTCATCACAGTTCACAAAAGGCACTACCATAGAGGTATATGTAAAATATCTCTAATCAAGGCATACATTGGGGAGTTTCAAATGGGGAAAATAAAAAATAAAACAAAACAAAAACCCTTAATTTATGAATTTATACTTAATCAATGCCAAACTAAAATGACTGGTGACGTTTCAGCAGGAAACCACGGACTTCTCCTGAAAATGTGTTTTTAATATAAAGGGTAACAACAGACACCCCAAAAATCTCCTAGAAACACCAATACCTCAGGGGTTAAATAACCATTGTTAGAAAGGGGACAAGAGTGCTAAACTAGGAGATGATTTAATTTGAGTGTGCCACCAGCATCACACCCTTAATAACATGCGTATGACATCACAGTATATCAACTGCTCCCAAAGGCAGCCACATGACAGATACGACTGGTGCTGAGTGAACAGCTGAAAACTTGGTGATAGCGCTAATTATCAAGCTTTTGGAAGCAACATTTATACCAGAAAATAATCTGAAAGAAAATTTAGTCAATTCCTAACCCAGAAAGATAAGCAGAATAATCAGATTTAATAGCTAGATGACTACATAATATAGAAACTGGATGGACTTAGAAGACTTAAACATTTTCTGCTCATAAGAAAATCTGTGGATTCACTTTCCTCTCTCCTGCTTTTAAAAGGATCTAGTAACTACTATAGGAGTTGTATTAATTATTGAAATAAACTATTTGTTGTTGAGAATAGCTGGGGCTCATTAACCAATACCGTTGAATTGCATGAATGCAACATAGAAGATTGCCAGTACTGAAGGATTCAGACAGGTAACATCACGGTCCATGTGTTGTGTTGCACAGTCAACACCTTATGTTCTCCTCCAGATTATCTCACTCCTGCCAACATATACTGTAAATCACTTAAGTATAGCGGGAACAATAAGATAGCGATAATATCGCTCTGCCCATATGCTCTATTGTACAATACCCGTCTTTATTAAATTCTTAATTGAACTTCCTACTGCTGTTCCCGTTCACCGCTATACTTAGATTACGCTATCCAGGGCAGTACCGTAATTACGCTATATAATGTTCACGCCATATTTAAGTGATTTACAGTATTCCCTCTCAGATAGAGACGTGCAGACTTCACATTCACATCAGTCTGTGTTTCCTATTCATTCAGAATTTCCCTTCAGGTCATTGTCCTCAGAGTATGACACATATTCATCTTATGAATATACTGATTTGAATGCGTATGGTTGAATACCAAGGAGGTTTTTCAAAATTGCCTATATTTCTACAAAGAATGAGGCACACAGATTGAAGTTGTCCCCATATTTGTCTCTGCTTAAATAAATAAAATCCTTTACTTGTTTCAAATGAGTAATCAAGTTAATAGCTATTATGAGTTACAATTAAAAATACCATCGTCATAATATACCTGGTAGATGGATTCATGGTTCAATAAGCTGGTTTTAGGATAAATGAACAGATATTCTTTTGTAACTGACAAACTCCAGCTGAATAATTATAATCATTATATGTCAACCATGTACAAACTGGAATCAAATTCACACACATATCCCCCACAAAGATAATCAACAAAATGGAAATAAACCCATTTTCTCTGTGTACTGACTGAGCTTTCTCTTACTATTCAATACTCTTGTAGTTAAAGGTCATGTATGGAATTGCAAATCATATACTTGTGGTTTCCTAACATTAACTAAGTCTGACCGCAAATTGAAATTATTGTGCCCAGAGGATGGGTATTGTAGTAAACATCCTGGGTTAAGCTTGAAAAACTAGAGCAGATGCAATTCCTTTGAGATAAATGTGTATTGCAATCAGTTCCTGAGAGGCGGTGAGAATGCCCATACACAGCTTACTAATTGAAAACTTCATTCTTCTTTCTTTACAAGATAACAAGAACATTGTAAGAATACCAAATGCCAGTCTGTTTTGTAAACTGATGGAATTTCTTGAGCTCTATTAAGCTTATCCATAACCCCTTTACTATAGGTCACTTCCCTTATTGCTTTTGCCAAATAGAACCTAGTATACTCCTAGAAAATATAACTTGCAGTTTATAAGTATACACTGAGATGCAATGCTATTGTTTGTATCGTCCGATGCGCCACTTTCTTCTTTGCAAGTCATTTACATTTAAGAGCATGTATTAGTGTGCTCAGTACTGAATAGCCGTCAGCGTGCATGCGGTTGACAATCCATGACGTCCCAGCCTCTTTCGGGAGTGCGGTGAGAGAAGCGAGCGGGGGACTGCACTTCACTCTCTCCTGCAATTTGTAACTATATATTGCAATGCATTAATCTGCTCAGCGTAGTTGACCAACTATTATCTTTTGCAAGCTATTTGATTGAATAAAAGTGGTCAACTATAACTTTATCAAAATCGTAAAATGAGTTTTTAATATAGATGCTATATAAAGTTGCATTATTACTTTTTGAGCGTCATAGAATCAGAGACATGAAACTCATCTAAACTCCGTGATGGAATCTAAGCAACAGTTCTCGCAAATTTTTCGGCAATTCCCCACCACCTGCTGAGTCTAGGAACTAAGCAACATACACCCATATAAAGGGTAGACGACTGATCATAACCATCGGAGGCATGGAAACATTAATATTCATAAGGCTTCTGTGAAATGATGCCTTTATGACGCCAAGAACGCGGGCAAACTTCCTGCAATATTCTCTCCGGCGCGGTGTCAAACACACGCACGTGAGCGGCCAAATAATAGTACAACGGATATCAGCTAGTGACCTCTGATAGCCGGGAGGGGGAAGTGGCATTCTTGCCTCAACTACGGAGGAAAATACGCTTACTTAGCCTCATAAAATACCCATATATATATATATATATATATATATATATATATATATATATATATATATATATATATATATATATATATATATATATATATATATATATATATATATATATATATATATATATATATATATATATATATATACTAGTATATATATATATATATATATATATATATATATATATATATATATATATATATATATATATATATATATATATATATGTGTGTGTGTGTGTGTGTGTGTGTGTGTGTGTGTGTGTGTGTGTCAATGTCACTTACCCACCAGGCTATTAAAGGTCACTGATAATAAAAAACAATCTCTGTGAAATACTCCAACTGTAGTTTGGGCTAACACCTAACACCTAGCCAATTTCTGCCTTAATGAACCTCTTGCCGTGGTTTCTTACCCTGTGCCTTTGACTCCTATACCAAGTCCAATTTAGCTCATACAACCATAACATCGCCGTGTAAGTTCACATGTAAAAACGTTCTTTTGTCTGTTTTTCTGTCGTTACTTAACCGCATTTGTATTCCTTGCCGTTAATTCCTATGTTTGTACTTCTGTTTGTTTTTGTGTTATTTTTTCTATTGTATACTGCAGTGTATGATTCTGTGCGTTGAGCACAGCCAATAAACATGCTATACTATACTACTATATGCGTCACCGGGCTCACGCGTGTGTGATTTGAAGTCATGAAGGTATTATTAGACCTATTTATAGAGGCCTCAGGAATATTAATGTTACCATGCCTCCGATGGTTATGATTAAAGGGCAACTGTGGTAGACGCAGTGTATTCTGGGCTCTCATTCCATCCATGCTAGTGGCACCTTAGACCCTACTCTTTTCATGGAATAGCTGCCTGATAAAATATATTTCGAATGATATTATACAAATATGACATTCCTGCGGAGTACGCTTTCGACCGACAATCCTCTCTCGGGGATTCATTCCAGTTGTGCACCCCACAGAGATGTCATATTTGTTTTATGATACCGACCAAAATATAAAATGTAAAACACAAAAGGGGAAACATTGACAAACACCAGACATTTTGGGTATAAACTCTTTTGTATAGTCGGCTAACTCCGTGAGTGTTCGTGGCTATTCGGACCAGTGGAATTCATTGATGTAGTTACGATTCATTTATAAGATGTAGTTACGACGTATAGTGTAATTCTGGTGTAATCTAAAGTGTAAATATTAACCCTATGATTTGACGTTCGAATGCTATGCTTACTCTGTTGTTATCCCCCCCCCCCCCCTCAACAGTAAGTGGGTGTAGATATTCCTTAGGTACTTTTTATTTAATAGCCCCCATGAGGGTGTATCTAATATACTTTGTTCTATTCAGTTCTGTTCATGTTATTGTGTTTAGATCACGGCTCCTGGCATATCTAAAATACATTAATTTCTGTTCAGTTTTTCTCATGTATTCCCGGGGGGGGGGGGCACTTGGGTATTTAGGGGGGCGCATACGCTCGTTATCAAAATTAAAAAATACCCCTAAAGCACTGATTTCAGGCCAAAAAAGCACCCTTATTTTAATAAAAACGCTGACTTTTTCCACGATATAAACACCCCTTCTTTTTATCAAAATGCTGACATTGGATGAACGGGAACACGTATTTCAACCTAAGATTTTGTAATCCTCTGCGTGTTTAGCGGCAGAAAGTGACGGCAGCAAACTCGGAAGCCCAGTCACTTCGGGAGTCACTCGGCGTCAGAGACGCGTATATTTCGTGGATTGTAAGGGTATTTTGACCCCCAAACTTCGTACCTAGGTACAAAAAGTACCCTTCTTTTACAAAATCGCGGACATGCGGAGGTCTTAAAAAAAGACCCTCGGTACCTGAGTGCCCCCCGGGCATGTATTATGTTTAGTTCATTCTCTTTCTTTTTTGTTATGTCTGTCTAGTGATCTGCAGACGTTATAATTGTTGTATATCGTATGATTTTGTACTATGAAATGTGCACTCAATAAACGTACATACATACATACATATATTGAATTAAATGAATCCCGCAGTTCCAGTGCAGTTAAAATGATGAATCCTGCTGTTAGGGACCAAGGCCTGTAGCTAGGGGAATGAGTATAACATGAAGATTACTCTATGGCCCTTGACCAACCAGGATCAAGACTCTTCCCGTGAGGTATAATAAATGAAAATGTGAAATACAGGTGTTAACAAAACATGATATGCGACTCTTCTTCAAATATTTCAATAATTCTTACTTTATTTCCAGGTCATCATCAAAGACATCGAAGAACTATAATAGCTATGATCGAAGGAAACAGCTCACCCTCTCATGCTGTAAAGTTCTTCTATATCTGGACATTGACTTCTGGATCTATGATACTATTTACAAGAATTTCGGAATCAGGAATGATTTTACAGAATAGTCGAGGGAGACGTGTTAGCATTGTTCTGATTGACATTTCTCCTTCAGATATTTCCCTAATATGCTTTTTTTTAAAAGAAATTTGATGCAGCGTTTGGCCGCTACGAGCATTATTGTGTTAAGGCACATAATGATATGATGAATTTGTTCCTAATTTTGGATGTACTTGTACAATTTAACTATAGGGGTGCCTATATCGAGCATTCACTCAGAACAGCAGCCCAGCGTACAGATAATTGCACATTTGTTTTTAACCCACAATTTTCCCCCAAAAAATCACTTTCCCAATTTATCAGAGTTCACCATGTGCAAGTAAGAAATATATATATATATATATATATATATATATATATATATATATATATATATATATATATATATATATATATATATATATGTATACATACACACACACATATATATATATATATATATATATATATATATATATATATATATATATAAATATATATATATATATATATATATATATATATATATATATATATATATATATATATATATATATATATATATATATATATATATATATATGTATATATACATATATATATATATATATATATATATATATATATATATATATATATATATATATATATATATATATATATATATATATATATATATATATATATATATATATATATATATATATGTATACATGCATCTTATATATGCATTGTATATATATGTATATATATACATATATATATATATATATATATATATATATATATATATATATATATATATATATATATATATATATATATATATATATATATATATATATATATATATGTATAAATATATATATATATATATATATATATATATATATATATATATATATATATATATATATATATATATATATATATATATATATATATATATATATATATATATATATACATCTCCTCATTGAATGCCAGATCGTTTGAGAATTTGTTCAACACGTACTAATTGAACTAATTTATTCACACGCGATACCATTGAAGTTCAGCCTTTCGGCTCCTTTGGCAGTTTTCAATGTAACCTGATAAAACCCATGTTATGTTGAGAAAGAAAACGATACTCATTTTCAAATAACCGCATGCGGAATGCATTATAAATATACACTGATTGAAAAATTATATAGATAAATCTATACATTTTCTTGCAGAACGTGAATGAAAAATATGATATGAAACCATAAGCTCAGACCAATAGGCCATCACTAACGAGGCTAAAAATCGGTGAAATCACTCTAAGCAAGGTAGCTTTTGGAAAATGATAACAAACATTGATTATACAGAAACCTCGTTTACCTCGGATTCCCCTATCTCGGATTTTCACGTAACCCGGACAAAAGCACTGGTACCAAATACTTCAACTCGAATGCTAATAATGTAACTTTGATGCTTTTGTTTGGTCCCGAGGTAAGCGTAGTTTTCTGTACATTAACCAATAACCCAAGCAATAACTTGTGTACATGATACATTAATGCCTTAATCTGAGTTATCATGAGATGTATTTAGTCCAAACGTAATATGTTAGGGGAACACTTAGCTTTTAAGGCTTAAAGATGCTATAACAACCACGTTTTATACTTTGGCAACATCAGTACCAAATAGATATATGTACACATTCAAGAAACAACTAGATGGATAAGTTTATTGACCATAGTACGCAGAGTATGAAATTATACTTATTGATAACGTGGCACTAGCGGCAAATAATTACCAATTGTTTGTGCTGATCAGTGTAACTATTGTGAGTAATGAAGTACACACATGGCAACCCATGTGATACATATCTAAGGTCAGTGAGCGATCGACTGTCTCCTCGTGCAATGCAATATATTTAATATTGCGATTATTATGTCTGGGACGGCAATGCGCAGTTTGCAAACTTGAATTTACAATACCCAAAGTTTAAGTTTTTTTTAGTATTATGTATTTTCGCAAAAAAAAATACGGCATAATCAAGACCCGTGCAACGTTAAGGATTTTGTCACTATCAAACATTGCTTACATATGGAAAAAACAGCCCTACTGTATTCTGTAGGTGATATCTCAACTATGTAATTATGTGATTATTGAATATACCGTTCTGTTTAGTCACTTTTTCTGCCATACCAAATTACTGAGAGTACAGTTGAAATAAGAGGAGAAAACGACCCACGCCTGTTGCCAATTTCTCACGTCTCAGACATGATCCGGCCCACCAAGAGAGAGAGAGAGAGAGAGAGAGAGAGAGAGAGAGAGAGAGAGAGAGAGAGAGAGAGAGAGAGAGGGGTATCCGGTGCGCAATGTCTTAGACCACTCGGCTGACGGGGCAGCCCCTCGGCGTGTTTTTCGCTGTTAATCTATCAGCTCTTGAAAAGGCTAATGCATGCCGTGCAGGTTTTCACTTAAACACTCATACACAGGTCAATTTCTCACCTCCCCTCCCCAAGGACTAGACATAAAAGCTTCACAGAAATTTCACCCACAGGATGGTTGATATGAGACCCAAAAGGGACCCCATATCGGGTGCGGTCGAATTGACAAGTAAGTCACAGATTTAACACCAATTAGATAGCCGACATGATACCCAAAGCACCCGATATCGGGCACTGTCAAATTACCCGATAATTCACAGATATAACACCACTTATATTTCTGACATGACTCAAAACACCCGATATCGAGTGCGATTGAATTGCCAAGTTAGTCACAGAAATTCCACCAACAAGATGGCTGACATGATACCAAAAGCAGCCGATATCGGGCACGGCACGATTGCCGAGTTAGTCACTGTAAGGCCAAGGGTACTAGACGCCTCCGTTGTCAACACAGACACAGAACACTCCCTTCGAGGAAAGTCGATAATCGAGTAGCCGTATCGCGATTCCTCGGCAGGACTGCTGCACCGCTCCATCCGGAAGGAACTGTAGTACCTTAGAAGGCTTTCACGCATCCACTCAATGGAGCAGTCACAGTGAAAAGAATTCTGATCGACGTCAAGAAATGTCAGCGTAGGTATGGCTTCGAATAGGTTTTCCATGCTCCTAATCTGATTATCCGAGAGATCAATCCTTGACACCGCTGATAATCCTATAAACATGCTCTTCGTGATGTTACTGCGGATGTGGTTGCCGGATATCAACAGATGTCGGAGGGATGGGAGATTGCAAAATGCGTTCGGTTCGATAATTCCAATTTGGTTGCTGTCCAATCGTATTTCTTTAATCCGTCGTAAATTGCAGAAGGCGTAGCTTTGGATTCTAGTTATATTATTTCCAGTCATGTCTAATGTTTCTAGCGCGTGTAGTTTGGAAAGCGCAACAACAGGAAGTGACGTCAACTGGCATCCAGCGAGTTGGAGATCGCTCAAAGTATGTGCAAGTCGCTGAAAAGCGTTTCCGTCAATAGTTGTGATGGGGTTCCATAGAGTGCTAATTTCTTCAGAGACCGTAATGATGCGAATGCCTTTCCAATAAATCTTATAGCGTTATTTCCCAGGTCCAGTCGAACAAGACTGTCCACAAAAGGCACCAGGTCGCTGTGGGTGACCCGTGTTATCTCGTTTGAGGTGAGTTTCAGAAAACTGAGTAACGGTAGTATTCGCAAAGATCGCGTTGGAATCGACCGGAGATAGTTAAAGGACAAATTGATTTCTTCCAGGTGATTTTCCAAGCCCACAAACGCCTCCGGTTCTATAGTGGTTATCCCCATATTCGTCATCCACAGTTCCTTTATTTTCAGTCTTGTGAAAGAACGGTTGGGCAGAGTGGAGATACTGGTGCCGTTCAGGAACTGTAGCCACTGGAGGGTATTGCGGTGGTGCCGAAAGTTTGGCAGGACCGAGATTCGTCCTAGTCCATTACAGTTTATGACAGGCATCTTGTGAAACACATAGCAGAAGCACTGCTTTGCGGTAGCCGGGCACTGCTCCCTACCTAGAAGAGACGTTCCTGTCGCTACTAACATCATAAACACGGGTAAAGTGCTCCAAACTGAGACGTACATTGCCGCTAAGACGATGCTGCCGACACTTATAAATAATCACCTTTGATAGTCCTTATAGTCCTTGCGCGAGTAGTGGCGTTTCGTCTAAGGCGTCCTCGCTCATGAAGCCGCCGTGCTTAACAGTCCACTGCATCGGCGAGAAGAGATTTTTTCAGAACAGCACTGCGCATGTCATAACTTTCCTCAGCATCACCTCACCTCACTGTAAACTTAATTACCTTCGCGCCATTTGCAGTGACAGACAGCACACTAAATACTGTTTAGAGCACGAAATACACACAATGGAGCATCATTTGTCGATTCCCTATAACGCGGTCCAGGAAATGAACAGCATAACTGTACTATTTCACTTAGCAACCATTATTGCACCTGTATCTTTAACCCATTATTGCATAAAAGTTACTCATGAAATTGTCGTCTTGACAATAACTTGGAAATTAAGAATGATTTTTATAAATTATTCGATGGGAAGTTGTTGGTAATCATCTGATGATCAATTCTCCTCCAAGATGTTTTTTTCCAAATATGCTTTTGGCTGAATGATTTCATCAAAATTGCCAGACTGCTTTTGGCCGCTGTGAGCATTAATGGGTTAATAATTGCACACCATAGCTCATTCGCCCTTCACGAAAACAACAGCACTTAATGACTCATTTAAATCTGGAATATACACGTAGTCTAACATTTTCGAACATACCTCATATAGAGTGGAGTAAAATTTAACAACTTAAGGAAGAAGGATTGTTAACCCATCCACACTTTTAGTGTACTCGTAGACATTCATATTGAAAGATATTGATAACATTATACTGAGAGTTATTGTTCCTGTTGTGTTTAACAACCACTCATCTTTCTTTAGTTTTTTAAAAGATGTCAGACCAAACGCGAAAGGATTAACCAGAATGGGAACGAATAGCAGTCGAATATCTTTCAAATTATTTCTTAGTTACATAAGAAAAGCTATCTTTTTTCTAACATGCAAATAAAACAATGGCTAACATACCAGATAAAGGCAAGACAGGATTGCGTGTGGTTAATGTCGATACTGACCCTCAATTGGTTGAACATATAGGTACGTGTACATTGAATTCCTTTACTTGGTTAATAATTGTTCAATTTGTGAACCTAATACTGTAAATCACTTAAATATGGCGTGAACATTAAATAGCGCAATTACGATACTGCCCTGGATAGCGTGATCTAGGTATAGCGGTGAACGGGAACAGCAGCAGCAAGTTCAATTAAGATCTTTATAAAGACGGGAATTTTACAATAGCGCATATGGGCAGAGCGCTATTATCGCTATCTTATTGTTCCCGCTATACTAAAGTGATTTACAGTATAGCATTATGTGCATAACTTAGAGAATCAACGACTTTCCTTCGAATCAAATAAAAGTATCAAATAAAAGTGCGACAAATACCCATAAAGAATAAAAATATGCATCTGGAATACACCATGATTTGTCACATTGAGAACATTCATTTTGCAATGCGTGCCATAAAATTGATAAATCGTGACTAGCAATTTAGTTATTATGGGGGGAAACATATGTTGAATCAGAAGTGTGAAGCAATGGGACTAATTAGACCCGAACAAAATTCTACTGGCAATATATCCTTTATGCGTACTTCGTCGTTGGCTCTGTACATATCTCTCTCTCTCTCTCTCTCTCTCTCTCTCTCTCTCTCTCTCTCTCTCTCTCTCTCTCTCTCTCTCTCTCTCTCTCTCTCTCTCTGTATATATATATATATATATATATATATATATATATATATATATATATATATATATATATATATATATATATATATATATATATATATATATATATATATATATATATATATATATATATATATATATATATATATATATATATATATATATATATATATATATACATATATATATACATATATATATATATATATATATATATATATATATATATATATATATATATATATATATATATAATTATATATATATGTGTATATAATAACTTACTTACAAATCAAAATTAATGTTGATGAAATATTGATGATGACTCATTTACATGTGAAGCAATAGTTTTTTCATCTGGTTCTGCGCAAATGGACTGAAAGCATAACCGTTATGATTTTGTTATTGAAAAGGGTGTCTAGCTAGTAGATCATTGTAGAAAAGACCAGACATATTTAAAAGATCCCTTGGTCCTCTTTGAATCTGAAGGCTCTGCTCTTACTCTTACTCTCTTTCTTCTTTCACATAGAATAATTATGCTTTGTCATTGTTCTTCCACAATGACAATGGCCTTTGTGTGTCTCGATGTGCCTTTAAACACGTATTCATTCAGACCAGGGATATTTTGCGATAATTGATCATGCAAATCTCACCCCACGTTCATTACTGTGTAGTTTATTACTGCAATTCAACTTTTATTCTTAACATCGTATTTTAAGTGGGAAAGTGTTTTTTTTAATTTCGAAGTGCAATCGAATTTTTGTTTCGCTAAATACAACTATTGAATATATCATCCATAAATATCATATCATTTATATTAACAATATGTACAAATACAAATATAGAACAGTCCACACAAGACACGTGAACTAAGTGTAATCATTATCTTGTTTCAGACATGTGTTAAGAAAGGTGTTCTTTCCACATATCAAACAAAAGTATTCCTCTAGGCAAATTTAGTGCGTAATAATTCCCCATATCTATCCAGTCTGTTATCAAATTTAATGTTCGACTCACTTCCCAATCATATTCGTCGGTTTCATTTCTTTCTTGTTTGATATGATAATTTCTATTAGGCTCATGTCAATACCATCTTGTTTATGTTTGTGAATGCTAATGCTTGTATTTGATTTAGCCGTATACACTATGTATGCATTTGGTGAATGATTTGTATTTGTCGCAAAAATATTTTCTTTATCTTCAATTTTGATACATCTGTTATTATTATATGCCTACTACTCAACCTCTGCTGTGATCAGTCAGGTCATGGTCACCTGACCACCTTACAAAATTGATATTTGGGTGCAATATGATTTGTTTTCAGAATGCAATAAAAAGGGATATTGCACTCACCCAAGAGCCATATTTGTATAATATTTGTTCGCAAAATATACATCTATTTGCCCTCTCAATTTAAAGGTATAGGGCAATCAATTAGTGCATGAAAGATTGAGTCCAAGATATTTATGCATTATAAGCTGTCGTCTGTTTCGACAATTTGCGCTTTAAAAAGCAATTACTAGTATTAAATCTATTATGCAGGATTTTAAATTGGACCTAAGTATATCAAAACACATTTTGGTAATTTTACATGATTGTAAAGAAAGGCACTTATCATATCAACCTATCAAACAGACTAACATTATCCTCTAAAATATTTCACCAATTTAATCTGATTCCATTGATAACGTTTTCAGAAGTTTTTTGGATACGTTTGGATATATTTTGTAACCATTCCCTTTTTTGTATAATTAATTCATATTATAGGAAGTTGCATTTTATATCTTTTACTTTGGGCAGGTGTTCCAAAGGAAGGCATACAAGGCCCAACACAAACCATTCCTCATTAAAAAAATAATTGCATATGTTTATGTTGTACCATATTGGCATTGAGGTTTTATCGGAAAATAATGAGACTTTATGTTGTCATACAATATCATCTTGCAATCACCAATAACACCTTGCGAAAGGACATTACTGCATGATTCATATACGCTATGTAAAATGTATTACCAAATAAAATAACAACTTTGTGAACCTTAAAATAATGGGGACAAATACTACAACCTTCTTCATTTTTTAGAATTCTCCTAGAGCTTTCTCAAAGGTGAAGAGAATAGGATAATTTAAGAGCCTCCATATTCTACAGGGTTATACTAGTATAACATTTCGCGTCTAAGCTTTTACCCCCAAAGGAAGTTTTGCTATATGTGCTCTATTTTCGAGTGTTTCGTATTTTGGAGAGAGAGAGAGAGAGAGAGAGAGAGAGAGAGAGAGAGAGAGAGAGAGAGAGCATGATATGGACAAATTTTGAAAATAGTCAATATGGCACCACAATGACTATAATTGAAATTCTTAATACAATCTTGATGCAATTGGGAACGAATCTGATCAAATCTGAAAAAGAAAAGGTCACTACAAAAGCAGAATTATTGACACATAGGATTGTTTTCTTTTACCATGTGCGTTCTTATTGTGGTTCCTGTAGTAGACATCAGAAATCAAGGGTGAGAGAAGTTTCGATGATGTATGTAAGCTATCTGTCGACGATTGGCGCGTACTCTTTGAGACTCCTGCATGTCACAATTTGAAAAGTTCGCCAAGTTATACACACTTGTGAATTTCACTAATGTCCAATACAATTTTTTTTTAAATTTCTGCAAAACGCATGTTTTTTATTTCTTAAACAAAACACACAAAAGAAAAACAAACAAACACATACTGGCACCTATAACACACACCAAATGCATCATTTTGTACAATATTGGGTGGATTATGGATTTAGATACAAAGATTTTAAATGGTATACCCTACACTTCGTCAGATCAGATTTTCAATCTTACCCTAAAATTTGAATTAGATCTAACCATTTTGTTCAAATATTGGAAGTTTCTACTCAATTTCAGCATGATAAAGTTCATATTGTAACTGCACTGATAGTTCATATTTGATTTGTTTTGTCCAATACAATATCGCCTTTAAAATTACCGCTGATTGAAAGCTTTCAACTGTACGTTCACATAGATTTACTGTTTTTCTGGAGTGAAAATTAAATAACATTACTAGACAAAAAAGTCTGTATGTGTTCAATAGAATGCTGTTATAAACACAATATCAACATAGTCAACGGGTGCTTTAATAGACTCCTGAATATCGTTTCGTTTCCAAGGCGATCGGAGACGGCAGCAGAACTATGTGGAGTATTTCTTAGCTGTATAATGAGGAAGGTAAAGGAGCAGTCATGAAGGCAATAGAGACAAAACGACAACCGGCATAGGCGTAGATATTAGTGATAAACAGATAGATATTCATTAATGATGCTTATTTGGCAAAAAAACGAAGATTGTAGAATTGCATGTAACCAAACTAATTTCATCACCATTCACAGTGATTTGATAAGTAAAAAGGACTCTACCCATCATGTGAAATCCAATTATGCATCGATACAGCTAGTTTATCACATACCATAGAATCTGAGATTGCACTTAGATAGTGCCTTCAGTAACACTCACAGCAATTCGATGTGTGAATGCGTATAGGTACCTAACCTAACCTGTAAAAAAATGATTACAGGTAAACTAAAATTACAAACTTATTTTGAATTTTCATACATGATGAACTCTTTTGCAGTAAAAAATCTTAAGAAAAGTCAACAGCCGAGTTGTCTGAGGCACAGCCATTGACTGCTGTGGCTCTTGCTTCTGTCTGAATTCCAGCAAAGCTCGAGGCATGTGAGGATGCTACCAGTGACTTGGCTCTAGGCCCGGTAGCTTTTCTTGGGTAACACCCTCCACTTGGCGAGACCAATCGATGCGTTGTTTACTTATCATGCAAGCATATGATATTTTGGCAAAGTGGGTACAACACGATTGGCGGGTCGTAGACGTCTTTCAGCGATATATGGATTCTAAGGCAAAATACTATAAAATTGCAATAAGATTTGCCTTAGCTCTCTGTAAAACTGTAGTGATCAAGTAAAGAAATGCCATTTAGTGCAATAAAATCTTCATGAAAAGGATCCTTGGTTATCGCAAAAAACAACAAGGCATTAGAAAATAAAGATGCTTACAACACAATAAACAATATCAGTATCAGAAGTACATGCACGACTGTTTGAAAAGGAGCTAAATTCTTAAAATGTATCACTCTATAAAAGAGACAAATCTCATGTAAATAAGAAGTAATGTAGACTGGATCTTAAAAAGATCCTTTTCGGTGCTTGCATTAAAATGTCTATTCCTCAACTGAATAAAATCCACACATTCAAGTTATTGAATATGCTTGACAGTTAACACAGGATATACATTGTGGAGGGTCCTCCCTATTCAACAAGAGAACAACGAGTCAAGTGGCTGTGACCAATGTGTATCCTAGCTTAACACTTTCCTGAGGCTGATTAACTCCAAAGCGTCTTGGCCACAGACCCAGTTGAGGCTAAATTGCACATGACTTTTAGTGACTGCCTCATCTCATTTTGACTGCAACTTTCTAATAAACGATTGTTGATGTATTTCTTAAAATCATCATATAGAATTGAGGTGTCTGTAACTCCTCAGTAGGCCTGACTTGACTTCAGCATGTGCCTTCTCATTACCCCTGATTCTAACATGACTTGGAACCCAATACAACAGGCTATTCTCAGGGTACTGCACTAGGCGTTTCAGCAGCTGCACCATAAGGACGAGAGGATGAGTCCAGTCCAACATAAAGAGAATGGAGGTATTTTTGTAGATAGAAAATGTTTCCTATACTTCAATGACATATATGTAATTGAAGTTTAGGAAAACTTTTCTATCTAATTTTAAGAAATCTTACCAATAATATTTTATTAGAAATTTGCAGTCAATAAAATTCTGATTTAACAAATCACATTTGTTACTCTTTACCCAAACGTATATAACTGTAGGTGACATTTTAGATAAGTTATTCGTAATTATTTGCATTTACAAGTTACAAAATACAGTGATCGTACAAACAAAGTACATCGCACTTATCAATGTCTTGAATTGTTTATTGTTTAATGTGAACATACAGCCCTTTTGTCAAAGAAGACTCAAACAATATTCAATATCATTATGCTAACAAGTATAGTTCTCTTGATATACTGTTTTTTTATCATCATTAATAACAAAAAAACACATTTTGGTATTGAAGAGGTATGATATAAGATTTTTCTTCGTCTATCCACAGAAAGTTATTTGAAACATATTCGATTGAAATATATCTTCATTGATATAGAAAAGGTGTGTGACTAAAACATGTCTCCTTAAATTCATCAGTAGTTTCAAACCATGTCTGCACATTCAATCCTCGCCCTCTATCTATAGGAAAATACCTCCATTCTGTTTATTTTGGCACTAGCCTTCATAATTGACATGGAACTCCTGGTTCTCAGCATTCCGCTGACGCCTAGCTAGAGGGACTCCACTCCCTAGCAAATTAGATATTCTGTATGTGCAGTGGCATGATTGCAAGAATAGGTGATGACAATAGGAAACCTTTTCAGTAAGGGCAAGATGCCGTCCGTGTAATTTGCTACGAGACTGGGGTTAATGCTAACAGATATCTGGTGCATGCCCAGAATAGGAGTGTCATTTTTTTCCATTTGACACTGTGTAAGCCGTGGATTTACCTTTAGGGCTACCTGCACTTTAAGACACATAAGGCTTCCGGAAGCTCCAGACTCCATTACGCATTGTCTGCCTCATTAATCCCTTGTACTACAGGCAATAAAGTCACCATGGCAAGAACATGGCCCGAGACTTTTTTTCAAATGTAGATGTATATATATATATATATATGTATATATATATATATATATATATATATATATATATATATATATATATATATATATATATATATATATATATATATATATATATATATATATATATATATATATATATATTTATATCATGAAATAGAAGGTACACCCGGTCAACTTCTCTACCGGTCGCTGGGAGGTGACTGGTCAACTGGTACAGGGATCAAAGTGTTTACTGTAGTTCGCTAGGCAACAGGCCACCCCCCAACCAGCACAATCCAGCCTCTGATCACCAGGTGAGGAGAAAAGAAAGAAAGCACAATAATCAGTACATCTGCCATGTTTAGATTCCTATTGTCATTAAAAAGCTCAACACATCCATGCTCAGGGATAAGGAAGTTAGATAAATATGTATGATGTATATACAGATGACATTAAATTAATGAATCATTCTAGAAAATTGATACCCAATATTGAGTTTTTAACTGCAGAATCTAATAAATATGTATGATGTATTTACAGATGAAATATACAATTAATGACTATATAATCAATATTGTCATTTGACATTGCACCCTTTCCATATAAACATGCTCAAAGAAACTAGTATAGTTTCAACCAGTGCCCGAACCAGTCCATGTGATAGGGAGCTCTGTCTATGGTGTTCCAGCCTGCTGCATGGTGTGTACTCTATGAACGACCGGCATGTAACGTATCCGACATTTTGATCTAAAAAGATACGAAGTGCCTGTCTGTATGCATGCGTTTACACATATTTACACCCCACTTGGCAGATTTCCCTATTCAAAAGGTGTTCCTTATATCTAAAGAGTAACCACGTATTCATTAGGACGCAACACAATAACCTTTTGTATTTCTTGACTAGTCCTGTTATGCGTTATTCTAGAGCAACACATTTCACAGCACAATTGTTTGCACACTATAATCCTGAAAGAATATTCACGAATGCGATGCGATGTAAAGCGATGTGGTGTATTATCCTTTGCATGTAATCCATGGGCCTAGTACTTCCAACCTCCACTAATGTCTGCATCTCAATTCAAAAATCACATACCTTGCGTTTTCGAATGCCAATGGCTTATCTAATAATTTCACTTTTGGAATGTGTTATGTTTTTTTATAGTGACAAATCAAATGATTTAGAAATTTGATCATAATGATTTCCAACTACATAAAATCTTTCTAAAGAGATATTCAGCCAATTATAAGACAGTGTGTAGTAATTTTATCATCATACGTCAATTTAACTATGTTTTTTTTTTATTTTTGGATTTTATAACTGATTTAATACATACTATTGTCTTCAAGTATAGTGTGAAAACGTAGAGAAGAATGAGCAGTAATGCATTTTGGATATGCACAAAAAAGTACAATTGGTATCAGATTGAGAACGTCATAATAACAGTTGTGATGATTTTGCATAGAGATAAGTGTAGGAATACAAAGAAGTATATGAATAACAGCACTAACCAAAGCTATGTACCATTTATGAGAAAAAGAAAATATTCAAGAAAGGATATCCTTCTGGGTGTTTAGGAATTTGGCAATCGCCGACAATTTTTTTTCAAAAAGTGCCTCTTTTCCTTTCAAGCTAGCTTTGCATCTTTCCGAGAAATAAATGTCTTTTATTTCACAAAAGACTTGTTGTATGTGTGTTTTTTGTCTATATTTATCGCACCATATTTGATCTTTTTACAGATCAATTTAATATAGCTGAATAGATCATTATTCTCTACATCACCTAGAATAATACACTCTATCAATATGATGTAGCCTTCATAACCAATTTCTTCCAGCCATTTACGTACAGAATCCCAAAAAGTATGTACCGGTATTGTAGCGCAAGTGAACAGCATATGTTCTATGCTATCTTCCCTGCTTTCACAAAAGGTGCACAATGGAGAGTCTTTAATACCTATTTTGTGAAGTTTGTCATTATGAAGAATTTTCTGAGTATTGAAGATAAGTGTCATCAATAGCTGTGTTATGCCAAACAAAAAATCTTAAACCATTGTTGACATCCAAAGCTTTGTAGGCCTTATCCTGTCATTTATCACCGATTTCTTCTAAGATACATTCTTTTGAGGTCAACAGATTTGAGGCACATTTTGTATCTAAGTTTTGTGGAAACGTTCTCTTGTTAATGGTT
>OZ012689.1:31274101-31281601 GCA_963942565.1 Maea johnstoni
GACAATTAAAACAAGGACACAAACTGACTACTCTGAGGAGAGGTATAACTGTTGATTGACATTTGTTACACTAATCAACCTTTAAGATCATCTGCTACTCAGCATTGGTGAGAAAGTTTCCCATGTGTGACAGTTCAGTAATTTAGTACACAATATAGAGAGACAATTAAACCAAGGACACACACTGACTACTTTGAGGGGAGGTATAACTATTGATTGACACGTGTTACACTAATCAACCTTTAAGATCATTAGCTACTCATCAGCATCGGTGAGAAGGTTTACCATGTGCGACAGTTCAATAATTCAGCACACAATATCACAGAAATTCATATAGCCAAGTCCGATACATGTAGAAGTTGACATTTTGCTTAATATGTGGATGAAGGTTGTGCCAGCTGTTTTTCTTGGACTTTATTTCTTCTCAACCTTCCAACTTTCTTATCTTTACTACCCTATTTTTACTGATGTTTGCGCTTTTAAACTTTAACAGTTCGACCACTTCAATCAATTGATACATTGTTGTAATATTTTGAAACATTGTTGCAACTACATTCTAGAGTAAGGTGTAAATACAGATGTTTTTGATATTTTGTTAAAACAACCATTTCATAAGCTGTAATATGACATGACTATTATATAAAGGTGTAAATAAACTAATTTTGAAGCCCATATACATTTTCTGTTCAGTTAATGGTCCATAATGACAGCAGCATTACCAATGTTTCATGACCAGGGCAGCGGTGACAGCAACCTCAGGCAAGATGGTTGCCAAGCGTCCTAATGTGACGTTGTAGCAGGTCGTTTTGGGTAAGTGGGCAGTGGTTTTCCTGGGGTTGTAATTGCTCTTGCAAGTTCAACCCTCTTCTTCTCTTGTGTGTATCTATGCCTGTACATTTTCAAAACGTAGCAGTGCTACCTATCTCTCAAGCAACACACATTTCAAAATCAGTGCAGATGAGGTACACTGGGCGTTTTTTTTATTCAGATAAGGGTCAGTCGCTTAGGAATAAAAACCTGAAACAGACAACAGAATTATCTTCTCTTCATGAATAGTCCAAGTGAGCTTTTTCAGTCGGGATATACCATAGACAACCCTTGATAACCTCCGATATTGATGTATAGCGATGACGCCGACCCTAATGCTCCACACCACTGCCTGGATTTGAACCCACATCCGGGCATGCGATACAGTTTCCAGTGACTTGGGGTTAGGCGGTTGTCATCCCCTGGTTATCCGGCTTCCACCAATACTTACAACAGGACAGTCACAATTTTGTTTCAATATGACAGAAAAAGTAACGATATTCGACATTCCAACCCCGTTGTAGTTCTAGATATTGTTAGTTATCCTTGTTGTTAAAATGGTATACGGCAAAATGTCCTTAAGAAGTCAGCGACATCGCAAACGGCCATCAGGCAGGGTGAGATATCGCTGGCTGAAGGCAGACATCGGTTGTTTATCATTTTCACAACACGGATAACGAATTAATCGTGAGCTTCCCCTACTAGCGGAAGTAGTATAAATATACTGGGGTCCTAACAATGGACGTCGTGAAAAACATTGTTAGGATCACAATACAGGTTTGATATTGGACTACTAACATTGACAATTATAATAAGCAATGTTGAAGGCCATTTCAGCCCAGTACAACAAAGAACTTGACCAATCAGCTGCTAGAACCAGAGTGGAGCTGATGACAAAAGCCGAGATAACATGCTTGGGGGCTAGGCGTATTAAAACCAAGGCATCAGGTGAGGTGTGAATTTTTGATATTTCGTAATCGATAGTTTCTGTGATAAAATCCTATTCCTAGTGTTACTTAGTGCAGGGTTATATAATACGATGAGTATTTACGCGTGTTCTTTCTTAAACAACCAACTTTTTTGTAATATGATTCAGTCATAGTGTTACTTAGTGCAAGGATACTCAAATAAAACTCGTCTTTTCATCCTTCATACGTAAAAGTTCAGTTCCTGATGACTACGTAAATACTGTTTAGGGGCATATTCAAATATATACACTATTGGTTTGGGTATGTGTAGAAAACAAATTGAAATGCAATAAATCAATAGAAACCTTGATATTCTTATTATTCCCTCGTTCTGAATATCAACTTTATCTCTATAAGTATAAAATGATAGATCTATAATAATGGATGTATTACTTTTTGAATGTATGCGTAAGTCACTATAGGATGCAACTGTGAACATACGTTTTTTATAGACAATTAACAATTATATAACGTATTCTCAACAAGGGGCATAACTAACAGTTTGGCTTTTCCCATGTGGGCAGGGGCGAACCACACAGCCAAGCGGACCCGTAGACAAGAAAGAAAAATTGCAAGACTCAATCTTTGAAATAAGCAACAGGACGCAAAGGCGACTGCGCTGCATTTATTTTTCTTCAATCAGAAGTGTTATGAAAGGAATTCCAAGCTGTTTCAAAATTCCCTTTAATCTTTAAAAAAGCACGTGGAGAGGCCAGTGGGTACTAGTAGTTATGGGCTGCATTCAGCAGTCTGTGATCTGCTGGATGTAAAGACCTGCGGGGTGAGAGAAGATCGAGTGGATCCACTTCTATACTAGTTATGCCTCAGACATGTACTGTAAGGTGGCAAAGATCAAACACCGATACTTTCACACCTTTAGGTTCCGGCCTTTGAAATTAAAGAAATTGATAAGAGCCCCTTACAGGAAAAACACGAACCACCTTTACCTAAATTCCACTCAAAACTTTCCTTAGTTTTGATGCACTGCGGTTTTAGACTGAATATGAAAACTTCAATCCCAAATTACAACTAACTGACTACTAAGACAGTTTGAAGTACACTCTTTTTTTATATAAATACTTATCTGATTGCATTTTTAGATGATATGACATCAACGATAATTTAATGGAGCCCTATTCCATTGAAAGTTTTCTTTCACAACACAAGTTCACACTTTCACTGGTCTGTTGACCTCAGTTTTGATAACAAAGTTGTTTCGCTACATTTCATCATTTTTGGTCAGAAAAATGGTATCCAACACATCGAGAGAATGAAGCAGAGATATGCAATATGGGTTAGTTTATTTGCTGTCAGGTTGTATTTACAGTTTAGTGAGATTTCTTCTCCATCTGACGTAAAAAACGCCTTCCTCCTATTCTTCATAAAGCGAAAACATGGTGAGTCACGCCTACGCATACGTACTATACGTAGATAACCCTTAACTATTCTTAGCCGAACTCCCTGAAGTATTTCACATAAAGATTACGCCACATAAAGATGTATGTTTGAGCCGAGGTTTTAAGCAGGGGGGATATGGAATGCACTTTGTAGATTTAAAAAAGCCCGTGGTGAGGCTGCTGGCAGTAAAATTGAAAATAGAGGATATAGTTACATTGAATGGAAAATATGAAATATAAATGTCACCGATTCTTCTGTGCTAGGACAACTTTCGAAAAACGATGCAGGACCAGTTATCTTTGATCGTCGGTTGGTGTGTGTCAATATCCAATGATGATATCCAAACCCAATCCAATCCATACAGGTTACTTTGTTCTGCTATGTACATATCAAGTCTTTCATCACAGTTCCTAAAAGGCACTACCATAGAGGTATATGTAAAATATCTCTAATCAAGGCATACATTGGGGAGTTTCTAATGGGGAAAATAAAACATAAAACAAAACAAAAACCCTTAATTTATTAATTTATACTTAATCAATGCCAAACTAAAATGACTGGTGACGTTTCAGCAGGAAACCACGGACTTCTCCTGAAAATGTGTTTTTAACCTAAAGGGTAACAACAGACAGCAAAGAATGTCAGGTGGTGACTCTGGCTATCTGCAGCTTAACCATAATGGTTTCATAGTTACATATAATTCTAATACACATCGTGAGATGTTAATCGTTAGCAACAGAAGTGGGGATGGGATATGTTAATTTGGTGATTTTATTAGATAAGTAATCTGTTTCTTTATTTGAATTTTACCTTTCTGTACTTAAAGTGTCACTCTACTTGCAAAGAGATATATGTTTTAGAGCTCAATGTCTTTTTTCTTGGGACATGTGCCTTGATTACAATTGTAATCCACCAATTGACTGAGATATTACCGTTAGAAGGTGAGTTCGTCAAGTGAGCCATGTTTGTACCTTGTGTGCCTAATGAATAAGGTTAAGCTGTGGTGCTGATGACACAACCCAAAAAACACATCTCCTAGTTTAGCTGAAAAAGAAAACATATTTGAAACACCAATACCTCAGGGGTTGTTAGAAAGGGGACAAGAGTGCTAAACTAGGAGATGATTTAATTTGAGTGAGCCACCAGCATCTCACCCTTAATAACATGCGTGTGACATCACAGTTTATCATACCTCACTTGAAGATCGTAAGCCGTGATTGGCTGACTTAACAGTGAACAATCATCATGTTGCCTGATGCCATCAGTGAGGGCTTCATGTTGCCCGTTGCCACTAGCGACACCTAGCGGGGAATGTGTGAATCACCAGTCATCTGTGACCTTGCTTTGTTTAAATTACAAATGGGGTTTGTTCAGTATGATAAAACAAATATGCCATGCCAGTGGGGGTAACATGATGGAATGTCTCCCCTCGGGAGGATGGTTTTCCCTCGGGCTCCGCCCTCGGGAAGACCATCCTCCCTCGGGGAAACATTCCATCATATTACCCCCACTGGCATGGCATATTTGTATATTATCAAAGGTTTATCATACTAGTATGATAAACCTTTGCTATTATGAATCAGAATTAAAAATACCATCATAATGATATACCTGGTAGATGGTTTCATGGTTCAATAAGCTGGTTTTATGATAAAAGAACAGATATTCTTTTTTAACTGTCCAACTCCAGCTGAATACTTATAATCATCATATGTACAAACCGGAATCAAATTCACATACATATCCCCCACAAAGAAAATAAACAAAATGGAAATAAACCCATGACTGAGCTTTCTCTTACTATTCAATACTCTTGTAGTTAAAAGGCATGTATGGAATTGCAAATCAAATAATTGTGGTTTCCTAACACTAACTATGTCTGACTGCAAATTGAAATTATTGTGCCCAGAGGATGGGTATTGTAGTTAACGTCCTGGGTTAAGCTTGAAAAACTAGAGCAGATGCAATTCCTTTGAGATTAATGTGTATTGCAATCAGTTCCTGAGAGGCGGTGTCAATACCCATACACAGCTTACGAATTGCAAACTTCCTTCTCCTTTCTTTACAAGATAACAAGAACATTGTAAGAATACCAAATGCCAGTCTGTTTTGTAAACTGGTGGAATTTCTTGAGCTCTATTAAGCTTATCCATAACCTCTTTACTACAGGTCACTTTCCCTTGTTGCTTTTGCCAAATAGACCCTAGTATACTCCTAGAAAATATAACTTGCAGTTTATAAGTATACACTGAGACACAATGCCATTGTTTGTATCGTCCGATGCGCCACTTTTTCTTTGCAAGTCATTTACATTTAAGAGCATGTATTAATGTGCTCAGTACTGAATAGCCGTCAGCGTGCATGCGGTTGATAATCCATGACGTCACAGCCTCTTTCGGGAATGCGGTGAGAGAAGCGAGCGGGGGTTTGCACTTCACTCTCTCCTGCAATTTGTAACTATATATTGCAATGCATTAATCTGCTCAGCGTAGTTGACCAACTACTATCTTTTGCAAGCTATTTGATTGAATAAAAGTGTTCAACTATAACTTTAGTAAAATCGTAAAATGAGTTTTTAATATAGATGCTATATAAAGTTGCATTATTACTTTTTGAGCGTCACAGAATCAGAGACATGAAACTCATCTAAACTCCGTGATGGAATCTAAGCAACAGTTCTCGCAAATCTTTCGGCAATTCCCCACCACCTGCTGAGTCTAGGAACTAAGCAACATACACCCACATAAAGGGTAGACGACTGATCATAACCATCGGAGGCGTGGAAACATTAATATTCATAAGGCTTCTGTGAAATGAGGAATGCTTTTATGACGCCAAGAACGCGGGCAAACTTCCTGCAATATTCTCTCCGGCGCGGTGTCAAACACACGCACGTGAGCGGCCAAATAATAGTACGACGGATATCAGCTAGTGACCTCTGATAGCCGGGAGGGGGAAGTGGCATTCTTGCCTCAACTACGGAGGAAAATACGCTTACTTAGCCTCATAAAATACCCATATATATATATATATATATATATATATATATATATATATATATATATATATATATATATATATATATATATATATATATATATATATATATATATATATATAAACTAGTATATATATATATATATATATATATATATATATATATATATATATATATATATATATATATATATATATATATATATATATATATATATATATATATATATATATATATATATATATATATATATATATATATATATATATATATATATATATATATATATATATATATATACATATATATATATATACATGTGTGTGTGTGTTTGTGTGTGTGTCAATGTCACTTACCCACCAGGCTATTAAAGGTCACTGATACTAGTAATAAAAAACAATCTCTGTGAAATACTCCAACTGTAGTTTGGGCTAACACCTAGCCAATTTCTGCCTTAATGAACCTCTTGCCGTGGTTTCTTACCCTGTGCCTTTGACTCCTATACCAAGTCCAATTTAGCTCATACAACCATGACATCGCCATGTAAGTTCACATGTAAAAACATTCTTTTGTCTGTCTTTCTGTCGTTACTTAACCGCATTTGTACTCCTTACCGTTAATTCCTATGTTTGTACTTCTGTTTGTTTTTATGTTTATTTTTTATATTGTATACTGCAGTGTATGATTCTGTGCGTTGAGCACAGCCAATAAACATGCTATACTATACTACTATATGCGTCACCGGGCTCACGCGTGTGTGATTGACAATTTGAAGTCATGAAGATATTAATAGACCTATTTATAGAGGTCTCAGGAATATTAATGTTACCATGCCTCCGATGGTTATGATTAAAGGGCAACTGTGGTAGACGCAGTGTATTCTGGGCTCTCATTCCGTCCATGCTAATGGCACCTTAGGCCCTACTCTTTTCATGGAATAGCTGCCTGATAAAATATATTTCGAATGATATTATACAAATATGACATTCCTGCGGAGTACGCTTTCGACCGACAATCCTCTCTCGGGGATTCATTCCAGTTGTGCACCCCACAGAGATGTCATATTTGTTTTATGATACCGACCAAAATATAAAATGTAAAACACAAAAGGGGAAACATTGCCAAACACCAGATATGTTGGGTATAAACTCTTTTGTATAGTCGGCTAACTCCGTGAGTGTTCGTGGCTATTCGGACCAGTGGAATTCATTGATGTAGTTACAATTCATTTATAAGATGTAGTTACGACGTATAGTGTAATTCTGGTGTAATCTAAAGTGTAAATATTAACCCTATGATTTGACGTTCGAATGCTATGCTTACTCTGTT
>OZ012689.1:31286601-31311601 GCA_963942565.1 Maea johnstoni
GGATGGGAGATTGCAAAATGCGTTCGGTTCGATAATTCCAATTTGGTTGCTGTCCAATCGTATTTCTTTAATCCGTCGTAAATTGCAGAAGGCGTAGCTTTGGATTCTAGTTATATTATTTCCAGTCATGTCTAATGTTTCTAGCGCGTGTAGTTTGGAAAGCGCAACAACAGGAAGTGACGTCAACTGGCATCCAGCGAGTTGGAGATCGCTCAAGTATGTGCAAGTCGCTGAAAAGCGTTTCCGTCAATAGTTGTGATGGGGTTCCCATAGAGTGCTAATTTCTTCAGAGACCGTAATGATGCGAAGCCTTTCAATAAATCTTATAGCGTTATTTCCCAGTCCAGTCGAACAAGACTGTCCACAAAAGGCACGAGGTCGCTGTGGGTGACCCGCGTTATCTCGTTGGAGGTGAGTTTCAGAAAACTGGAGTAACGGTAGTATTCGCAAAGATCGTGTAGGTATTGACCGGAGATAGTTAAAGGGACAAATTGATTTCTTCCAGGTGATTTTCCAAGCCCACAAACGCCTCCGGTTCTATAGTGGTTATCCCCATAATTCGTCATCCACAGTTCCTTTATTTTCAGTCTTGTGAAAGAACGGTTGGGCAGAGTGGATATACTGGTGCCATTCAGGAACTGTAGCCACTGGAGGGTATTGCGGTGGTGCCGAAAGTTTGGCAGGACCGAGATTCGTCCTAGTCCATTACAGTTTATGACAGGCATCTTGTGAAACACATAGCAGAAGCACTGCTTTGCGGTAGCCGGGCACTGCTCCCTACCTAGAAGAGACGTTCCTGTCGCTACTAACATCATAAACACGGGTAAAGTGCTCCAAACTGAGACGTACATTGCCGCTAAGACGATGCTGCCGACAATTATAAATAATCACCTTTGATAGTCCTTATAGTCCTTGCGCGAGTAGTGGCGTTTCGTCTAAGGCGTCCTCGCTCATGAAGCCGCCGTGCTTAACAGTCCACTGCATCGGCGAGAAGAGATTTTTTCAGAACAGCACTGCGCATGTCATAACTTTCCTCAGCATCACCTCACCTCACTGTAAACTTAATTACCTTCGCGCCATTTGCAGTGGACAGACAGCACACTAAATACTGTTTAGAGCAATTACCGTCCAGCGAAATACACACAATGGAGCATCATTTGTCGATTCCCTATAACACGGTCCAGGAAATGAACAGCATAACTTACTGTAATATTTCACTTAGCAACCATTATTGCACCTGTATCTTTAACCCACTTATTGCATAAAAGTTACTCTTGAAATTGTCGTCTTGACAATAACTTAAGAATTAATAAATTAAGAATAAATGATCTAATAATCAATTCTCCTCCAAGATTATTTTTCCAAATATGCTTTTGGCTGAATGATTTCATCAAAATTGACACTGCTTTTGGCCGCTGCGAGCATTAATGGGTTAATAATTGCACACCATAGCTCATTCGCCATTCGCGAAAACAACAGCACTTAATGACTCATTTAAATCTGGAATATACACGTAGTCTAACATTTTCGAACATACCTCATAGATTGGAGTAAAATTCAACAACTTAAGGAAGAATGATTGTTAACCCATCCACACGTTTAGGCTACTCGTGGACATTCATATTGAAAGATATTGATAACATTATACTGAAAGTTATTGTTTCTGTTGTTTAACAACCGCTCTTTATCTTTCTTTAGTTTCTAAAAGATGTCAGACCAAACGCGAAAGGATTAACCAGAATGGTAACGAATAGCAGTTAAGTATCTTTCAAATTATTTCTTAGTTACCTAAGAAAAGTTATCTTTTGTCTAACATGCAACTCAAACAATGTCTAACATACCAGATAAAGGCAAGATAGGATTGCGGGTGGTTTATGTTATGTTATGTACATTGAATTCCTATACTTGGTTAATAAGTGTTCAATTTGTGAACCTAATATAGCATTATGTGCATAACTTAGAGAATCAACGACTTTCCTTTGAACCAAATAAAAGTGCGACAAATACCCATAAAGAATAATAATATGCATCTGGAATACACCATGATTTGTCACATTGAGAACATTCATTTTGCAATGCGTGCCATAAAATTGATAAATCGTGACTAGCAATTTAGTTATTATGGGGGAAACATATGTTGAATCAGAAGTGTGAAGCAATGGGACTAATTAGACCCAATCAAAATTCTACTGGCAATATATTCATTTATGCGTACTTCGTCGTTGGCTCTGTACATATGTGTGTGTGTCTCTCTCTCTCTCTCTCTCTCTCTCTCTCTGTCTCTCTCTCTCTCTCTCTCTCTCTCTCTCTCTCTCTCTCTCTCTCTCTCTCTCTCTCTCTCTCTCTGTATATATATATATATATATATATATATATATATATATATATATATATATATATATATATATATATATATATATATATATATATATATATACTGTAAAGTTCGAAATATTGGCGTGCTTAAATTTAGCGAATTGATCCATTTTACCATATTAGCGAATCGTAATATTAGCGTGTGAACCATCTCGAAAAGCACCATCTACCGTCAGATACTAGTATTCAAACTAGACCTAGTTTGATAAACGGTCACCGCATTTTCTCATGAGCTATCGCAAATAGTACTAAGGCATTACACCCGAAATGTCATAAATATCGTAGTTTGTGCAATTACAAATAACTGAAAGGCTAATAATGCACGGAAGCTTCATATTTGGTATATTTTTTTAAATCGTACAATAAAACAGAACGGAACTTTAGAAACATGCAGAGTGATTATGTGATTAGAAGCAGAGATACTAGTCTGGTAGCAATCCACCAGAAGACGGTATCGCCGCCATGGCAGATTGTTGGTGCACATGGCCTCCAAACACAGAAGCGCGCATGGAGGCCTGTGCAAAATGAGAAATCGTTGAAAAATGGAACAAAAAAAATCAAAAAAATACTTTTTATTGGGCATAGTCAATGATATCCCTAAAGTAACTCTGAACCTGCAGTGACCATCACCTGCGTAATCAATGAGAATATGTCATTTGAAAGAAAAGTTGTAAATTTTGAAATAAAACAGAATATGGATTGAATAATGACAGGTGGCGATGATATTCTCTACCTGATAACACCCAGGAACCTGGAGATACACCTAGTTATAGGATTATGCTGCTTTGAGGTGTGTTTTGGGACAGGGCTTTTAACTGTCTTGCAATGGTACCCATCACCTTAAACACGTATTCATTCAGACCAGGGATATTTTGCGATATTTGATCATGCAAATCTCACCCCACGTTCATTACTGTGTAGTTTATTACTGCAATTCAACTTTTATTCTTAACATCGTATTTTAAGTGGGAACGTGTTTTTTTTAATTTCGAAGTGCAATCGAATTTTTGTTTTGCTAAATACAAATATTGAATATATCATCCATAAATATCATATCATTTATATTAACAATATGTACAAATACAAATATAGAACAATCCACACAAGACACGTGAACTAAGTGTAATCATTATCTTGTTTCAGACATGTGTTAAGAAAGGTGTTCTTTCCACATATCAAACAAAAGTATTCCTCTAGGCAAATTTAGTGCGTAATAATTCCCCATATCTATCCAGTCTGTTATCAAATTTAATGTTCGACTCCCTTCCCAATCATATTCGTCGGTTTCATTTCTTTCTTGTTTGATATGAGAATTTCTATTAGGCTCATGTCAATACCATCTTGTTTATGTTTGTGAATGCTAATGCTTGTATTTGATTTAGCCGTATACACTATGTATGCATTTGGTGAATGATTTGTATTTGTCGCAAAAATATTTTCTTTATCTTCAATTTTGATATATCTGTTATTATTATATGCCTACTACTCAACCTCTGCTGTGATCAGTCAGGTCATGGTCACCTGACCACCTTACAAAATTGATATTGGGGTGCAATATTATTTGTTTTCAGAATGCAATAAAAAGGGATATTGCACTCACCCAAGTGCCATATTTGTATAATATTTGTTCGCAAAATATACATCTATTTGCCCTCTCAATTTAAAGGTATAGGGGCAATCAATTAGTGCATGAAAGATTGAGTCCAAGATATTTATGCATTATAAGCTGTCGTCTGTTTCGACAATTTGCGCTTTAAAAAGCAATTACTAGTATATTGTGTTAAATCTATTATGCAGGATTTTAAATTGGACCTAAGTACATGTATATCAAAACACATTTTGGTAATTTTACATGATTGTAAAGGCACTTATTATATCAACCTATCAAACAGACTAACATCATCCTCTAAAATATTTCACCAATTTAATCTGATTCCATTTATAACGTTTTCAGAAGTTTTTTGGATACGTTTGGATATATTTTGTAACCATTCCCTTTTTGTATAATTAATTCATATTATAGGAAGTTGCATTTTACATCTTTTACTTTGGGCAGGTGTTCCAAAGGAAGGCATAAAAGGCCCAACACAAACCATTCCTCATTAAAAAAATAATTGCATATGTTTATGTTGTACCATATTGGCATTGAGGTTTTATCGGAAAATAATGAGACTTTATGTTGTCATACAATATCATCTTGCAATCACCAATAACACCTTGCGAAAGGACATTGCTGCATGATTCATATACGCTATGTAAAATGTATTACCAAATAAAATAACAACTTTGTGAACCTTAAAATAATGGGGACAAATACTACAACCTTCTTCATTTTTTAGAATTCTCCTAGAGCTTTACCAAAGGTGAAGAGAATAGGATAATTTAAGAGCCTCCATATTCTACAGGGTTATACTAGTATAACATTTCGCGTCTAAGCTTTTACCCCCAAAGGAAGTTTTGCTATATGTGCACTATTTTCGAGTGTTTCGTATTTTGGAGAGAGAGAGAGAGAGAGAGAGAGAGAGAGAGAGAGAGAGAGAGAGAGAGAGAGAGAGAGCATGATATGGACAAATTTTGAAAATAATCAATATGGCACCACAATGAATATAATTGAAATTCTTAATACAATCTTGATGCAATTGGGAACGAATGAATCAAATCTGAAAAAGAAAAGGTCACTACAAAAGCAGAATTATTGACACATAGGATTGTTTTCTTTTACCATGTGTGTTCGTATTGTGGTTCCTGTAGTAGACATCAGAAATCAAGGGTGAGAGAAGTTTCAATGATGTATGTAAGCTATCTGTCGACGATTGGCGCGTACTCTTTGAGACTCCTGCATGTCACAATTTGAAAAGTTCGCCAAGTTATACACACTTGTGAATTTCACTAATGTCCAATACAATTTTCTTTTTAAATTTCTGCAAAACGCATGTTTTTTATTTCTTAAACAAAACACACAAAAGAAAAACAAACAAACACATACTGGCACCTATAACACACACCAAATGCATCATTTTGTACAATATTGGGTGGATTATGGATTTAGATACAAAGATTTTAAATGGTATACCCTACACTTCGTCAGATCAGATTTTCAATCTTACCCTAAAATTTGAATTAGATCTAACCATTTTGTTCAAATATTGGAAGTTTCCACTCAATTTCAGCATGATAAAGTTCATATTGTAACTGCACTGATAGTTCATATTTGATTTGTTTTGTCCTTTTTTGTCATTTGTACAATATCGCCTTTAAAATTACCGCTGATTGAAAGCTTTCAACTGTACGTTCACATAGATTTACTGTTTTTCTGGAGTGAAAATTAAATAACATTACTAGACAAAAAAGTCTGTATGTGTTCAATAGAATGCTGTTATAAACACGATATCAACATAGTCAACGGGTGCTTTAATAGACTCCTGAATATCGTTTCGTTTCCAAGGCGATCGGAGACGGCAGCAGAACTATGTGGAGTATTTCTTAGCTGTATAATGAGGAAGGTAAAGGAGCAGTCATGAAGGCAATAGAGACAAAACGACAAGCGGCATAGACGTAGATATTACTGCTAAATAGATAGATATTCATTAATGATGCTTATTTGACAAAAAACGAAGATTGTAGAATTGCATGTAACCAAACTAATTTCATCACCATTCACAGTGATTTGATAAGTAAAAAGGACTCTATCCATCATGTGAAATCCAATTATGCATCGATACAGCTAGTTTATCACATACCATAGAATCTGAGATTGCACTTAGATAGTGCCTTCAGTAACACTCACAGCAATTCGATATGTGAATGCGTATAGGTACCTAACCTAACCTGTACATAAAATATTACTGGTAAACTAAAGTTACTCCTATAACATTACAAACCTATATTGAATTTCTATACACATGATGAACTCTATTGCAGCAACAAAAAAAACTAAAAGAAAAGTCAATAGCCGAGTGGCTTGTGGCATAGTCATTGACTGCTGTGGCTCTTGCTTCTGTCTGAATTCCAGCAGGGCTCGACGCATGTGAGAAAGCTACCAGTGACTTGGCTCTAAGCCCGGTAGCTTTTCTTGGGTAACACCTCCGCTTGGCGAGACCAATCTACTCGTTGTTTGCTTATCATGCAAGCATATGATATTTTAGCAAAGTGGGTAACACACGATTGGCGGGTCGTAGACGTCTTTCAGCGATATATGGATTCTAAGGGAAAATACAATAAAATTGCAATGAAATTTGCCTTAGCTCTCTGTAAAACTGTAGTGATCAAGTAAAGAAATGCCATTTAGTGCAATAAAATCTTCATGAAAAGGATCCTTGGTTATCGCAAAAAACAACAAGGCATTAGAAAATAAAGATGCTTACAACACAATAAACAATATCAGTATCAGAAGTACATGCATGACTGTTTGAAAAGGAGCTAAATTCTTAAAATGTATCACTCTATAAAAGAGACAAATCTCATGTAAATAAGAAGTAATGTAGACTGGATCTTAAAAAAATCCTTTTCGGTGCTTGAATTAAAATGTCTATTCCTCAACTGAATAAAATCCACACATTCAAGTTATTGAATATGCTTGACAGTTAACACAGGATATACATTGTGGAGGGTCCTCCCTATTCAACAAGAGAGCAACGAGTCAAGTGGCTGTGACCAATGTGTATCCTGGCTTAACACTTTCCTGAGGCTGATTAACTCCAAAGCGTCTTGGCCACAGACCGAGTTGAGGCTAAATTGCACATGACTTTTAGTGACTGCCTCATCTCATTTTGACTGCAACTTTCTAATAGACGATTGTTGATGTATTTCTTAAAATCATCATATACAATTGAGGTATCTGTAACTCCTCAGTAGGCCTGACTTGACTTCAGCATGTGCCTTCTCATTACCCCTGATTCTAACATGACTTGGAACCCAATAAAACAGGCTATTCTCAGGGTACTGCACTAGGCGTTTCAGCAGCTGCACCATAAGGACGAGAGGATGAGTCCAGTCCAACATAAAAAGAATGGAGGTATTTTTGTAGATAGAAAATGTTTCCTATACTTCAATGACATATATGTAATTGAAGTTTAGGAAAACTTTTCTATCTAATTTTAAGAAATCATACCAATAATATTTTATTAGAAATTTGCAGTCAATAAAATTCTGATTTAACAAATCACATTTGTTACTCTTAACCCAAACGTATATAACTGTAGGTGACATTTCAGATAAGTTATTCGTAATTATTTGCATTTACAAGTTACAAAATACAGTGATCGTACAAACAAAGTACATCGCACTTATCAATGTCTTGAATTGTTTATTGTTTAATGTGAACATACAGCCCTTTTGTCAAAGAAGACTCAAACAATATTCAATATCATTATGCTAACAAGTATAGTTCTCTTGATATACTGTTTTTGTATCATCATTAATAACAAAAAAACACATTTTGGTATTGAAGAGGTATGATATAAGATTTTTCTTCGTCTATCCACAGAAAGTTATTTGAAACATATTCGATTGAAATATATCTTCATTGATATAGAAAAGGTGTGTGACTAAAACATGTCTCCTTAAATTCATCAGTAGTTTCAAACCATGTCTGCACATTTAATCCTCGCCCTCTATCTATAGGAAAATACCTCCATTCTGTTTATTTTGGCACTAGCCTTCATAATTGACATGAAAGTCCTGGTTCTCAGCATTCCGCTGACGCCTAGCTAGAGGGACTCCACTCCCTAGCAAATTAGATATTCTGTATGTGCAGTGGCATGATTGCAAGAATAGGTGATGACAATAGGAAACCTTTTCAGTAAGGGCAAGATGCCGTCCGTGTAATTTGCTACGAGACTGGGGTTAATGCTAACAGATATCTGGCGCATGCCCAGAATAGGAGTGTCATTTTTTTCCATTTGACACTGTGTAAGCCGTGGATTTACCTTTAGGGCTACCTGCACTTTAAGACACATAAGGCTTCCGGAAGCTCCAGACTCAATTACGCATTGTCTGCCTCTTTAATCCCTTGTACATACAGGCAATAAGGTCGCCAAGGCAAGAACATGGCCCGACACTTTTTTTTTCAAATGTAGATGTCTTCAAACGGCCTAAGTGATAACAACCACATTTGCTGTAATATATCTGAATGCATAGTATAATACATGGTTAAAAGGTTTGTCGAGAAAAGCACTTTTTTGACATTTTTTGAGCAAGTATTCTCTCTCTCTCTCTCTCTCTCTCTCTCTCTCTCTCTCTCTCTCTCTCTCTCTCTCTCTCTCTCTCTCTATATATATATATATATATATATATATATATATATATATATATATATATATATATATATATATATATATATATACACATATATAATAAAATAGAAGGTGCACCCGGTCAACTTCTCTACCGATCGCTGGGAGGTGACTGGTCAACTGGAACAAGGATCAAAGATCTTTACTGTAGTTCGCTAGGCAACAGGTCACAAGTATAGCTTCAACCAGTACCCGAACCAGTGCATGTAATAGGAAGCTCTGCCTATGGTGTTCCAACCTGCTGCATGGTGTGTACTCTATGAACGACCGGCATGTAACGTATCCGACATTTTGATCTTAAAAGATACGAAGTGCCTGTCTGTATGTATGCGTTTATACATAGTTACACCCCACTTAGCAGATTTCCCTATTCAAAAGGTGTTCCTTATATTCAAAGAGTAACCACGTATTCATTAGGACTCAACACAATAACCTTTTGTATTTCTTGACTAGTCCTGTTATGCGTTATTCTAGAGCAACACATTACACAGCACAATTGTTTGCACACTATAATCCTGAAAGAATATTCACAAATGCAATACGATGTAAAGCGATGTGGTGTATTATCCTTTGCATGTAATCCATGGGCCTAGTACTTCCAACCTCCACTAATGTCTGCACCTCAGTTCAAAAATCACATACCTTGCGTTTTCGAATGCCAATGGCTTATCAAATAATTTCACTTCTGGAATGTGTTATGTTTTTTATATTGATAAATCAAATGATTTATAAATTTAATAATGATTTCCAACTACATGGAATCATTCTAAAGAGATATTCAGCCAATTATTAGACAGTGTGTAGTAATTTTATCATCAGACGTCAATTTAACTATGTTTTTTAATTCTTAGATTTTCTAACTATATAGTCAACTATAACCATTGTTTACTACATATTATTGTCTTCAAGTATAGTGTGAAAACGTAGAAAAGAATAAGCAGTAATGCATTTTGGATATGCACAAAAAATACAATTGGTATCAGATTGAGAACGTCATAATAACAGTTGTGATGATTTTGCATAGAAAACAGTGTAGAAATACAAAGAAGTATATGAATAACAGCAGTAACCAAAGCTATGTACCATTTATGAGAAAAAGAAAATATTCAAGATAGGATATCCTTCTGGGTGTTTAGGAATTTGGCAATCGTCGACAATTTTTTCTCAAAAAGTGCCTCTTTTCCTTTCAAGCTAGCTTTGCATCTTTCCGAGAAATAAATGTCTTTTATTTCACAAAAGACTTGTTGTATGTGTGTTTTTTGTATATATTTATCGCACCATATTTGATCTTTTTACAGATCAATTTAATATAGCTGAATAGATCATTATTCTCTACATCACCTAGAATAATACACTCTATCAATATGATGTAGCCTTCATAACCAATTTCTGCTAGCCATTTACGTACATAATCCCAAAAAGTATGTAGTGTAGCGCAAGTGAACAGCATATGTTCTATGCTATCTTCCCTGCTTTCACAAAAGGTGCACAATGGAGAGGCTTTAATACCTATTTTGTGAAGTTTGTCATTATGAAGAATTTTCTGAGTATTGAAGATAAGTGTCATCAATAGCTGTGTTATGCCAAACAAAAAATCTTAAAACATTGTTGACATCCAAAGCTTTGCAGGCCTTATCCTGTCATTTATCACCGATTTCTTCTAAGATACATTCTTTTGAGGTCAACAGATTTGAGGCACATTTTGTATCTAAGTTTTGTGGAAACGTTAATGGTTTGTCATGAAATTCAAGGAATTCATTCAGTTCAAGTCGCAAACTATGATGGTCAAGAAAATTCATATCAATACCATATGTTTCATTAATGGTATTGGGAGGAAGGGTATTAAAGAATTCGTTTATCAGATCTCCCACTACCATGATACCTTTCTCATGCCAAGGAGGGTTAATTTGTAATTTGAATTTGTATTTGAACCATAAAAGACACGGAAACATGCACTGAGCTGAAGCATTTGAAGACTACTAATAACGCCAAGCCAGAATGGATCTGACATTTTAACTACGTTGGTATCACCTTTTAATAATAATAATAATAATAATAATAATAATAATAATAATAATAATAATAATAATAATAATAATAATAATGATAATAATAATAATAATAATAATAATAATAATAATGATAATAGTAAAAATAATAATAATAATAATAATAATAATAATAATAATAATGATAATAATAATAATAATAATAATAATAATAATAATAATAATAATAATAATAATAATAATATCTATTAAAAGTCTGACTTAGTAGGGATAAACCTAGTTCGAGTAGGTCATTCAGTTCTGCACGCAACTGAGCACGGGATTGCCTAGAATGAATTTAGGGAAATGGCTCATGCAGGTCCCATGATACGGCTGACCACGGCAGTAGGTGCGATAGACCACATCCCCACGTAGTTATGTAGGAGAACCGATATGGTTAGACTGGAAACAAGGTATAAAACATTTTGTTTTTGCCCACAAATATGATGTACAATATTATGGTAATGCATGAAGGACTACTTGTGAAATATATAGTGATCTGAAAGGGTAGTTTGAGCTTACATACACACATACACAGGTAGGTGCCACAGCTAAACAAGAAATGGTCAGAAAAACCCAGTAACATGCAGTTCCAAGAATTCATTCAATCGAAAATGCACCTACAACTGGCCTGAATACATGTTCCTGTATATCAGTCAAATACAAATGCGGAGAAAATGAGATAGTTGTTACCCATAGCTCATAGACATACCATACAGCTCTAGAGACAAAATACTAGATCAGCATCTACGACAGGATACTAGTAATACACGCACATAGGCATACACACAAACGGCCAAAGATAACAGAAACTCGTCTATAATACTGATAAATAAATCAAGAATATCAACCCAGCATGCATTTTCACAAAATATCGTTTTTTGCCTTCGTTGCAAACATGATTGCCTCTATCCCGAGATTTAGTTGATAAATACGATACTTGAGCGCAGCCGGATGCTGGGGATTATTATCAGGCCCTCTCGCCAGGGAAACGGTTCTCCTGCCGAGCAATTTGAGAGTGTTATTGCTCTAGTGGGCTGTGGATGGGGCGTGGAGAGCAAGCCAGCCACTCCAGCACTCTCACTCCCTGCTCCCCGGGGCGTGTGCTCTACTTCTCAAAATCAGTTTACGCTGGAAAGGTTACCTGACCATCAGGGCTGCCCTCATGACTGAGTGCTATAATGTGTTACACAACGACTGTTCACTGTGTATCACCACTGTACACGGTTACCTGACTATCAGGGCTGCCCTCATGACTGAGTGGTCTAATGTATTACACAACGACTGAGTGGTCTAATGTATTACACAACGACTGTTCACTGTGTATCACCACTGTACACGGTTACCTGACTATCAGGACTGCCCTCATGACTGAGTGGTCTTATGTACTACACAACGACTGTTCACTGTGTATCACCACTGTATAAGGTTACCTAACCATCAGGGCTGCCCTCATGACTGAGTGATCTAATGTACTACACAACGACTGTTCACTGTGTATCACCACTGTACACGGTTACCTGACTATCAGGGCTGCCCTCATGACTGAGTGGTCTAATGTATTACACAGCGACTGTTCACTGTGTATCACCACTGTACAAGGTTACCTGACTATCAGGGCTGCCCTCATGACTGAGTGGTCTTATGTACTACACAACGACTGTTCACTGTGTATCACCACTGTACAAAGGTACCTGACCATCAGGGCTGCCCTCATGACTGAGTGGTCTTATGTACTACACAACGACTGTTCACTGTGTATCCCCACTGTACAAGGTTACCTGACTATCAGGGCTGCCCTCATGACTGAGTGGTCTAATGTATTACACAGCGACTGTTCACTGTGTATCACCACTGTACAAGGTTACCTGACCATCAGGGCTGCCCTCATGACTGAGTGGTCTAATGTATTACACAGCGACTGTTCACTGTGTATCACCACTGTACAAGGTTACCTGACTATCAGGGCTGCCCTCATGACTGAGTGATCTAATGTGTTACACAACGACTGTTCACTGTGTATCACCACTGTACAAGGTTACCTGACCATCAGGGCTGCCCTCATGACTGAGTGGTCTTATGTACTACACAACGACTGTTCACTGTGTATCACCACTGTATAAGGTTACCTGACCATCAGGGCTGCCCTCATGACTGAGTGGACTAATGTGTTACACAACGACTGTTCACTGTGTATCACCACTGTACAAGGTTACCTGACTATCAGGGCTGCCCTCATGACTGAGTGATCTAATGTGTTACACAACGACTGTTCACTGTGTATCACCACTGTACAAGGTTACCTGACCATCAGGGCTGCCCTCGTGACTGAGTGGTCTAATGTATTACACAACGACTGTTCACTGTGTATCACCACTGTACAAGGTTACCTGACCATCAGGGCTGCCCTCGTGACTGAGTGGTCTAATGTATTACACAACGACTGTTCACTGTGTATCACCACTGTACACGGTTACCTGACTATCAGGGCTGCCCTCATGACTGAGTGGTCTAATGTATTACACAACGACTGAGTGGTCTAATGTATTACACAACGACTGTTCACTGTGTATCACCACTGTACACGGTTACCTGACTATCAGGGCTGCCCTCATGACTGAGTGGTCTTATGTACTACACAACGACTGTTCACTGTGTATCACCACTGTATAAGGTTACCTAACCATCAGGGCTGCCCTCATGACTGAGTGATCTAATGTACTACACAACGACTGTTCACTGTGTATCACCACTGTACACGGTTACCTGACTATCAGGGCTGCCCTCATGACTGAGTGGTCTAATGTATTACACAACGACTGTTCACCGTGGCTCATCACTGTACACGGTTACCTGACCATCAGGGCTGCCCTCGTGACTGAGTGGTCTAATGTGTTACACAACGACTGTTCACCGTGGCTCACCACTGTACACGGTTACCTAACCATCAGGGCTGCCCTCGTGACTGAGTGGTCTAATGTATTACACAACGACTGTTCACCGTGTATCACCTCTGTACAAGGTTACCTGACCATCAGAGCTGCCCTCATGACTGAGTGGTCTAATGTATTACACAACGACTGTTTACCGTGGCTCACAACTGTACAAGGTTATATGACCATCAGGGCTGCCCTCATGACTGAGTGGTCTAATGTGTTACACAACGACTGTTCACTGTGTATCACCACTGTACAAGGTTACCTGACCATCAGGGCCGCCCTCATGACTGAGTGGTCTAATGTGTTACACAACGACTGTTCACTGTGTATCACCACTGTACAAGGTTACCTGACCATCAGGGCTGCCCTCATGACTGAGTGGTCTAATGTGTTACACAACGACTGTTCACTGTGTATCACCACTGTACAAGGTTACCTGACCATCAGGGCCGCCCTCATGACTGAGTGGTCTAATGTGTTACACAACGACTGTTCACTGTGTATCACCACTGTACAAGGTTACCTGACCATCAGGGCGGCCCTCATGACTGAGTGGTCTAATGTATTACACAACGACTGTTCACTGTGTATCACCACTGTACAAGGTTACCTGACCATCAGGGCTGCCCTCATGACTGAGTGGTCTAATGTATTACACAACGACTGTTCACTGTGTATCACCTCTGTACAAAGGTACCTGACCATCAGGGCTGCCCTCATGACTGATTGGTCTTATGTACTACACAACGACTGTTCACTGTGTATCACCACTGTACAAGGTTACCTGACTATCAGGGCTGCCCTCATGACTGAGTGGTCTAATGTATTACACAACGACTGTCCACTGTGTATCACCTCTGTACAAGGTTACCTGACAATCAGGGCTGCCCTCATGACTGAGTGGTCTTATGTACTACACAACGACTGTTCACTGTGTATCACCACTGTATAAGGTTACCTGACTATCAGGGCTGCCCTCATGACTGAGTGATCTAATCTACTACACAACGACTGTTCACTGTGTATCACCACTGTACAAGGTTACCTGACTATCAGGGCTGCCCTCATGACTGAGTGGTCTTATGTACTACACAACGACTGTTCACTGTGTATCACCACTGTACAAGGTTACCTGACTATCAGGGCTGCCCTCATGACTGAGTGGTCTTATGTACTACACAACGACTGTTCACTGTGTATCACCTCTGTACAAGGTTACCTGACTATCAGGGCTGCCCTCATGACTGAGTGGTCTTATGTACTACACAACGACTGTTCACTGTGTATCACCTCTGTACAAAGGTACCTGACTATCAGGGCCGCCCTCATGACTGAGTGATCTAATGTACTACACAACGACTGTTCACCGTGGCTCACCACTGTACAAGGTTACCTGACCATCAGGGCTGCCCTCATGACTGAGTGGTCTTATGTACTACACAACGACTGTTCACTGTGTATCACCTCTGTACAAAGGTACCTGACTATCAGGGCTGCCCTCATGACTGAGTGATCTAATGTACTACACAACGACTGTTCACCGTGGCTCACCACTGTACAAGGTTACCTGACCATCCGGGCTGCCCTCGTGACTGAGTGGTCTAATGTATTATACAACGACTGTTCACTGTGTCTCACCACTGTATAAGGTAACCTGACCATCAGGGCTGTTTTGAAGCAGATAGCTTATGTCCGAAAAGGATGTTTAACAGTCATTTCCCTACAGCGATAAATCACGTTAAAGGAGCAAGAAAGTACTATGAAGTTTGAGGTGAGCAGTACCATCGCAACCTAGTCAAAGCCCCATTCCAAAACATTCCTCACAGCAACATAGTCATATAACTAGGTGTATCTCCTGATTCTTGAGTGTTATCACGTAGATAATATCATAGCCAACCGTCCTCTGCCAACCCATGTTCTGTTTCATTTCAATATTTACAACTTTTCACCCAAATGACATAATCGTATTACTTTCGCATGTAATGCTCACTGTATGTTCAGAAAAACCTCGGGGATGTCATGTACTAGGCCCAATAAAAAGTGAATTTCAAATTCCTTACTGCTAACGTTTTTACCGGCCGTAATATTGGAAATCTTCGCTTCGCTTGCCATAAACGTTTGCCGACAGGTCTGGAGCAAATTGCTACACACATTTAACAATGCTACTCGACGAGATTGACACGGATAACGCCAGGTATTCTATGACCGTTGTCTCTACTATCCTAAGTATCAATTTTTAAGATTTTCCAGTAATAAGAACAATTGATACTTAATGTCATTGAAGTGATGGGCATATTTAACGATTAAGTGACGTCACCGAGAAACGAATTTAGCGACGTGTTGCTACCTACCTTAATATGCTCCTCATAGTGAATTCACTTAGTTTCCTCAAAAGGGCTTTTTGGGGAAACTAAGTGAAGTGACTATGAGGAGCATATTCAATTACGTCGTGCACCCTATTCTAGTTATCGTCTTATTTGTAGCATCACCTTCGCAATAAGATGCAATGGATTTTCTGCCAATCAGCACATGCTGTGTGATGGAATTTGAGTAGAGTTTTCCCCCATGCATTTCTCCCTCTACGAGGTGAACATTTGTAGATCGTGTATGTCGCGACCGATATTATCGATCAGCCCTTAAGGTAGATTTTGGGGTTAATATCTTTGACTCCGTTTTTCCTCTACCTCGCTTTTATTTGACAATCTAACCTAAGTATATACAGTACTGCCTGAAAGGTCTTTCGGTGAGAAATATATAATTCAAACATCACGAAAATACCCTCACAGCATGGTGTAAGAATTCATGATGAAAACATAAAATAAAAACATGCTTAGTGTTTTCAGATGGAGCTCCTATCAACTATTACGGATCGGTGACCTACAAATTTCACAAATGTGGAAATATTGATACGGAGGGAAGGGTATCAGATTTCTTCTTATTATTGTCTCATTCAAATGTAATAACCATTTCATTCAGAATATTAGTTGAACATGAGAAAAAGTGAAGTGCATTTTTCAACTTTCAGATAACTTTTGAATGAATTGAAAATTGGAAAAAAAACAGACACAGTGACTCACACAGATGAAAGAAATTGCAAGATATGATAAAATGAATAACTCAGAGAGAGAAAATACAAAAAAGAAAAAAAAAATGCAAGTATAAAGGGGAGAGAAATATATATATATATATATATATACTAGTATATATATATATATATATATATATATATATATATATATATATATACATATATACACACACTAATAAGTATATAGTATATCCCCAGTGTATCATAGTGTATGAAATACATTTTTGTAACAATTGTATCATTTCAAATCGTTGACAGTTGCCAACGGGACCCATGAAACACTTCTTTTTTCAAAATACACTGTAAATTTACCAATTCGAAAAATCAAATACCTTTCTGGCCAATCTTTAGACCACAGTGGGGCATCCCAGGGTGGTAGCAGAACTCGGCAGTTGTCAGGAGTTCTGAAATCCGTGACCAAAGGTCCTAGAAACTCGGTATAGAAATTTGAAAAAATCATTCCATAGATTACTGTAAATACTGTACTAGCTTTTTGATGGTCACGATTAACAAGCATAAAATAAAGAAATGAATAATCAAGAGGTACCCCATTGACCAGTTTGGGATTAATTGATATTGGTCTAGTTGGTGGGAGAATTCCATCTTCATCATAGCAATACGAATATAAGAGGCTATCAGTACATGCCATGATATAAGTTGAATATCAGTTGAAAAATGTCTATCAAAAATGTCAAATAATAAACTAAATAATGCTCTTTAAATCATACAATAATTTACAATGGCCTCATATATGTAACTACAACGCAGCCGAGAGGTAGATAGGTACCAGTGTCAGGTGGGCATGGCAGTTAATGAGGCATTGTCTTGGTAAGAAATACCATCCTTTCAAGTAATCAATCAGTTGTGTTGGTTGAAAATAGCAGTATTGTCTTGCGTGTCCTAAATCATTATACACTGCAATAAACCAATTCATCAAGGACAATTGGAGTGATTGCAGGCAATGCACTATTTGCTATATCATTGAATATCTTCATGCGCTAAGAAAGTGCCTATATGTGTATTTCCCTGGTAAGATAGTTGTCTAAAGAGGCCCTATACACTCACGTACATATCATCTTATATGAAAGTAATAAACTTCAAAGCAGGATGCTGTCCTTCTTTTTCTCTCAGTGATCCCATGATGGGAGAATTTGTGTATTGCCATTAGCTGGCCCAGCTCCTGGCTGCAGCCGCTCACAGGTGTAACTAATTAAGGGCACTGCTGGCGTTCAGTCACCTCTCTTTGAGCAGTGCATAGTAGACTGCAGTGCTCTTCAACAGAGCTCTTTGCAAAAATTGCATACAAAATTTGTATCAAACAGGAAAATGGTAAAATCTTGTGCAGCAATTGGCTGTACAAAAAGACAAGGTAAGGGTGGTATGACCTTAATAGTTTCAACATGCAATACATGTTTAAAATTAAGCAAGCATGAGAAGGGTTAGTATCTTTCCCTATCCTACAAAGTTGACACTGCTAGGTTTTGCCACTCACTACTCCATTTTCACAGAAAAGAAAACATTATCTAACAAAACTTTAATATAGAGGAAGGTTGAAATCAAAATATCTTAAATTAAATTCATTTTATTAAAGACAAAATCAATGATACTTCACATTTACTCTTTGGTAACCCTCTCTTAAGGACTTACTCGCTTTTTTAGTTATATTCCTTATTACTTTGATTTGGTGTACAGAATAAAACAAGACTAACTGCACACTTTCATCGTGAATGGCCTCTTAATCAAAACATTGGATGGAGATGTTGTGATGATTAAACATAATAAGCACCTACCTAATCAGGGTTATTAGTAATCCATACAATTGAGAATCGACTGTTTAGTATTATTTTGTTTGCCTGGCAACTGTAATTAAGGCTTCTATTATCAAGGTCCCTTGGGCAATAACAAAAGGAAGTAACAACTCCAATAAAGGAAAGGGATATCCAAAGGGTATTTAACCTTGTTCAAGTAGCTACATATCTAGATATCAGGACACACGCGTTAGTAACAGCAAATATCTAACAGTACTGAAAACAGCAATCATCATGATCAAGTCCCTTAGTATAAGTGGACAAATGTTGGTATGTTATACAAAAGAAATATGTCAGGGAAATTGCTGGTAGGTGTTTGACTTTGAAAGAAAGCGTCAGCCCTCAATTTCCGCATCTTGTCCATCAAATTCATCAACCACATACCACCCACCTGATCATCCTGAGTCATTTTTGGTTCAAAATTATAGGGATCTGCATACCTTAATACCTTGAATGTGCTTCCGAACAGTGAAATGTCTCCCTTCTAGTCAGCGCCACTGTGGCTATTTAATTTACCAATCTGGCTGCTCGAGCCTAAATGAAGTGTTCACTGAGAAGCTTGTTTGACCTAGGTCCACTTTGGATCTGAAGACTGCTCTTACTTTCCCTCTTTTTCTTTTTTCACCTGGAATTATTTTGCTTTGTCATAGTGAACAACAATGACAATGGACCACTTTTTGGTAATATGTATGGCACTAAATGGCCTTTGTGTGTCGATGTGCCTTTAAACCCTCGTTTACACACTTTGACTTGTGTGAATATGCGTTAGTTCTAATTCCTTTGGCCAGCACGTTTTTGCTTTTTTACACACACACACACACATACATATATATATATATATATATATATATATATATATATATATATATATATATATATATATATATATATATATATATATATATATATATATATATATATATATATAGAGAGAGAGAGAGAGAGAGAGAGAGAGAGAGAGAGAGAGAGAACGCTTTGTAAATTTGCATTTGGGCCCTCCTGGAACACTCTTACGTGTGGTTACTTTAATATGTTTTTCGCCAAATGCTGTGATATTGACAACTTACAACTTACAACTTAAATCATTTGATCCCCAAGTATTCATTAACCCCTAAAAACAACGAACAGCAACACGTGTACATACATATTGTTTAATATCATAAAACTCAGCAAGTTGTTTTACACAATATGAATCAAATATGAATACACAATAAAATCAGTATTTAAACACTATTTTGACTAAAATACCCGTTACCCAAGCTAAATTAATTATAACACTTTAACTACTATTAAATTTGCAGGGTGGGTGGGAAAACCCTGGGAGCCCTTGCTGCACGCTGGCGAAGTTGCCAAACAGAATGACTGGAGCTGGCAGTAAGGCTCCTTATATAGGTAGGCTGTGAGGCGACGGCTAACACAGCTTGATAAATGGGCAGGGTGTCCACGACACTCGTAAGGCTTGCGAAGCTAAATGGTATTAATCATTACAACTTAAGTACACTACATATAAACTATCAATCATTAAGAAGAGATCGGCACCAGGACCTAGTCATGAAGTTGTGTCAAAGTTCACGAAGAGCTGTCCTGGTACCGATTTCTTCTTAATCCTTGAAAGGTTATAAGTAGTGTATTATTAATTTGATAGAGATGCTGTTGGCCAGTTCACTGGATATATAAAGGACTCTATCATAAGGTACTGAAAGATCAGGTCCATACATAGAATCTACCAAGTATTTTCCTTGTTTTGGCATGTAGGTGCAATTCTATGTAGATAAGCAGTGGGGTATCAGTATACTTCAGGTGGCATATACCAATATAGTCCAGAGAATGGCTGTTGTAATTTTAGCAAATGCTGAGGCAGGCTCAAAGTTGCCTGAGATAGCGGATAATTAGACTGATTCTTGATATCTGGCATTTTAGGAATCTAAAGCAAGTAGTATTTCTGGTACAGATAAATGTTGGCAGTCAGCTGAAAATGAACCCTGGAATTGATACATTATTAGTATTAATGGTAAATATCCAATGCCTCCAATGGTACTAGACTAAAGAAATGTTGCTATGCAGGTCTGATGGAATCTAACGATGTATGTCGCTTAACAAGAATGCGTTTGTTCCATAGTTATGATCTATCTCTGATACTGTCCCCTTTTAGATAAAGATCTTTGCAATGTTCTAATAATTGATGGGAGCAATTGAATATTAGATACTCATTAATATGATATAGTGTTCTTCTTGTGAAATCCATTGCTACGTACGTTGTCATATGAAGAGAATGAGGACATTATCAGGGACGTTTTTCAGCTGATTGGCATGAAATGGTTGAGGAAAGGACACCACAAACAATAATCACAAACAAAATTCAAGAATAGACCTTAATCAGAAGCAAACTAAAACCCCTTCATTATGTTGTATTTATGCTTTGATTTTGCGCAAAAACTAAAAGTTGGTTAGTTAGGTAGTTGTGACCCGTTACTGCATTTGTGTGCCAGGGTCGACTACCCAGGGAGAGCTCCCTTCCCTCCAAGGCCACTCGTCACCCACGGACCTTTGACTCCCTAAGTGTTCCCTTTGGTGTCTCCAATATAGTTTTTGGGTATAGGTCAACCATGTGAAACAAGAATTCATATTCTTGTCTCATTTAAAAAAAGTTTGTGTTATATTTCCTTTTACTTAGTATGTAGCGCGATGGGTGAAACACCTTACAGCCAAATACGCGGAAGTGACAGTGGGCATTATATATTATACATTTTGTATTCAAATACAGCCAATAAATTGTATATATATATATATATATATATATATATATATATATATATATATATATATATATATATATATATATATATATAAATAAATATATATATATATATATATATATATATATATATATATATATATATATATATATATATATATATATATATATATATATATATATATATATATATATATATATATATATATATATATATATATATATATATATATATATATATATATATATATATATATGTTGCCACTAGGACCAGAAACCTTAATATGTGCCTTCAGACCAGTGATGTGGACTGGTTGGTTGGTTGATCTAAGACTTAATCTAGGCCACCACATGGCCTTCGAACGGGAAGGGATCGTTCCTCTGAAGTCTTAGTCTATGCATATGTCAATAGTCAGATAATATCTCTCTAATTAGAAGTAAGTGATTTTGCTTTTAAAAAGAACGCCAGCAAAGGCAACCAGCAGTACTATTGATAAAAGTGCTATGCAGACACGCCTAACTACAACTACATATAAACGGCAATGCATAACAAAATCCCAAACATCCCTCAAATGTGCTTGGTGGCGCCAGTGTTTGTGTATCCCAGGCCTCTCGTTAGCACGATGATCGCTAGTTCAGACATAAACCCTACCTATTTTCCCGTTTCTGTTATCCTATATGACTTACATGCATCAAATAGACATCGGCAGTGAAAACAGTAAATGCATACGTAAGGTTTGATATTGTTAAACTAGATGATCGCATACCATAGTGCAGTCAACCAATTGTTTTTATTACCATCATATCAGATTTCAGTAAATATAAGATTCTAGTAAGCATCTACATGTAGAAACTGATATTTTCAAGAAGAGACATAAACAATGAGTATTTCGCCTCATTTTTGCATTTCAACCCAAATTGGGGACCTGAATTCTCTGAAAGGTTTGTCAGTGCTTCATGCAAGGAACTGATCTATGGCAAATTGAATTTTCAGTACGGCTATAAGTTGCTTTATTGACACCCTCCTTTTTTAGTATTATTTGTGAAAATTACTATTCTGGCGTTCAAGAGGCAACCTATTAAAAAGGATCGAAAGAATAATCGCAAACGAGAATTTGAGTGTCTGATAAGTATCCAATACTATAGCCAAACTGGTTATCCAATGCTACAGCCAAACTATCAGCTCTTTTCTTTAATAGCCTGACAATTTTGTTGAAATCGTTCGGCGAAAACCCCGTAGGGATATGTTTTATATTAGAAGGGGAAATGTCAACCAGGATATTACCAACCCCTCTCCTACAAATCTTTTGTTAAATCATTATCAATTCAAGAGATATTTTTGAAAGTATCGTAGATCCAGACGACAATTTCTCGAGGAATTCCTAACTATCATAATTAGGCGTAAGTCAGGCGCGGATCCACACCAGTTTGCATCGATGCACGTGCATCGATCAATCTTGGAAGTGCATCGATTCATATCAAAGTGCATCGGTCAATTTCTAAAGTCCACGCTCACCATTTCCTACATTTTTTGGGAAGCACACTTGGTGGTTATCCGACTCTGGGAGGTTGGACTTTTACGCAATGACGTCTGTCTCTGTAGGGCAGGAAGTAAATGACCGTACATGTGTATAATCTAAGGCTCCGGACGACCGGGCTAGCGAGTATTCTCAGGGGAGTCTGGCTAATCGCCATCACGCCAGGTGCGGCAGGATGGAGGGAGCGGGGGGGAGGGGGGGGGGGCATCATCTCCCATCATCAATTGCACTTCCGACTCAGTGATGCATCCAGAGACAATGCCAATCTAGTCTCAACAGCTATCTTCACCAGTGACGAAATATCGTCTAATAATTCTTGTTTTGTCAACTCTAAATGGTTAAATAGGTTTGAACAATTGTGATTTTTTTAGGAAATGTGTATCTTTTCCGAAACCTTGTGTTTAGACCAGAAATTGACACATTTTCTTTATGATCAAGCCCCTGTAGGACAACAAACATACAGACCCTTTTAATGAGATTTTGATGAGCGTTACATACAGAAACTTGATAGTCTCAGAACTTTTCTATAACATTTATTGTAAGAAATAAATTAAATATATCTCTTTTCTATCATCGTATGGTCAATGGGTTACTTAGTGAACATAGGGTCATTTGAGATTTTTATATCAATTAAAGACGATGCACTTTTCCTCATAATCAACTATGAATGTTTAGGCTTTCACTGGGAAAAGTAAAATATTTGCTGTTAAAACGGCTCCCACAGGCTTGCTCATACTCTTAAACGAAGAAAAAACCGGATATGTAGCGAGAGACGAATTACAATATGCGCTGCAGTGAAGGGCTGGACATGCCAGGGGTCTCTGATCTGCATCAGCGTGAGGTCACAATGGATCACGGTCAATCAGGGACCTCGTATCATTTGCATTGAATAGAAACCTGAGCACCAACATGCGCAAAACACGACTTTTTGGCTATTCTCTGAGGCTAGCCTATTCAGGTTGACCGGCTGGTTTCATATTCACTTGCTTTTATTTATCTAAGATACAATCAGGGGAGGTTGTTGGTCTTTCCTCAGTCATTATGGAATTTCTTCAAGTCACAATCGCTTCAAATTAACATGCATTTTAGAGTATCTAATTTTCCAGATTTGCTTTAAAGTGTGATATTTATAGAAGACAAAAATCACATGCACTGTGATAACAAATGATAAAGTTATGTAAAATACCAACATGAGGAGAAGTGAGAACAAGGTTACCTACTAAATTCGTGAAATATAGAAAGTTTCAAACAAAGTTTAGATATATTTACAGTGAAAATAATGTTCCATTAACTGCTCTGAAAATGCAGGAGAATGCATCTCAGAGCACCTACATATAAAAAAAATCCCCGGGGCATTTAGCGGCCCCCGGACCCGCCGCCGCAAAGCACTTCGCGCTTGCGGCGCTCGCGCCAGCGGCCTTAGGCCGCTGCACCCTCCGGGCCCCCTCATTTTTCCAAATTCTCCAAAGGTGCATAGCTCAATTTTTCAGGCTGGATCCGCCCCTGTAAGTAGTCGAACATATTCGTAGTTGGCTACGAATATGAAGGTAGGTATGTATACGAGTGTGTGCGAATATGCCCGACATAAACACGAATAATTGCGTCATACATACACATATATACGCCATTTGTACGTCTACTTAGGACAATATTCGATTAATTACCAATTTGTTCAAACTAAAAATAACAAAACTAGTAAGTATACTACGATTTGTGGTGAAATCGCCGTCAATTCGTGGCTTTGTAGGATAAATTTCATACCTTAAATGAATGTACGCAAATGTACGTGAATGTGCGATTACATACGACAGTGTACAACGATGTTCAACCATATACAACGATGTTCGACAATGTACGACAAAAATGACTTCCTTACGACAGTATTTTTGTCGCACCCAAAAGTTTAACATGGAAAAAATTCGCAGCATTACCTACGAAACCTGAGACTCACTGCGAACAACCGCGAGAATCCATGACAACCCACGATTTTTTTTTTTAATTCGCACCTTGTCGCACATTAAAAGTCGTATGTGGGAGGCTAGCATTAGCATCAATGATGTACGATGGTGCAGGGGTGTATGGCAGAAAAAGAAATTCTGCTGCTTTTGGAAAAACAGCCGGAATTCTTTTTCTGCTGTTCACACCCACACCATTG
>OZ012689.1:31319101-31541601 GCA_963942565.1 Maea johnstoni
CGCCTTCACTATATGCTCATAATTCCTAGGAAAAGAAAAGGAGAGTTTTTACAATCAATGGTCAAAACTTCCGCATCTTAAACCCTAAAAAAGTAATATGAATATAATACATAATACAACTAAAACAAATTCATGGACATCTCGCAAACTGAACATTCAAGCTTGACATTATAAACTTTACTTCGATCAACCTAAAAAGTTGAACTCAAGGTTACTCAAGGACATTTTGCACTATGGGGCTTATACTTGAAATAAAAAACAAGACAGATTTTTACAAGAACAATGAACGTTAGAGACATTTGTTGCTAAAACTAAAGACTGTAATGCAACCTGGCAAGGCTATTCATCCCAAAAATTTAGAGACATAGAGGTTCCATCACGAGTGGATGGAAAGAGGAGGAATCTTGCACGAGTGAGTGATTTTGTGTCTTGGGACGAGGCTTGCCGAGTCCCAAGACACAAAATCACTCACGAGTGCAAGATTCCTCCTCTTTCCATCCACGAGTGATAGAACCTGTTTCTCCCACGATAAAAAGGAGAAATTTACACGTTTTACCGTGAAGTTAGCTAGCTAAACTAGGTCAGCCAAAGGTCACCCGCGCACTAGTTCAACAATGGTAATACGCGTTTGTTGTGACGTGCACCGTTTGTTTCCCCAGAAACTGGCGCCAGATCACGTACGTGACGCTTGTTCAAATCCACGCGCGCTATTGTTGGGTCTACCTTTGACCCAGCAGCAGTGACCCATTGATTGAAATTGAGGGATCTGATTGGACAATTACACCAGTTTGACCTCTAACCCCATTGAAGAACACCCATTGAGGACGACTTATCCTTAACTGTAAAACACACCTCAGAGTGGGAGAAATAGAATTTCTTATGGACCTGAAAAATAAATATTCATATCTACTAGTCTTCCAAATATATCCTCAACCCATTCATGCCTAGAACACCAAAGCACAAAAGAGTCCTTACTATTTTGATAATATCTTAAAGAATTTAACCCTTCCAATGCTGAGGCTACTTTCCTCCAAAGCAGGAAGCAAAGATTTATTGAAAACCACCTAAACCCTTTCATGTTGGTATTCATTGGATAGCTCTCGCTGAGTACTCTCAGATGAGAACCCATGAGCCAGAGTTTTGGTAATTTTTCAGGTTTTTCACATCATTTTGTATAGGACAAATTTCGCACCAACAGCATAAGGGTTAAGGAGTTTAAGGGAGAAATTGTGATCAAAGGCCAAGTGGCAACCGATGGCTTCATACATTTTGTGAAATCATGTCTAATTGCTAAGTCATTTTCTAAAGTGTCATAGGTCCAGATGATACTTGTCAAGGAGATATGTAGGCTTAGATGGGTTAAAAAACATCCAACCAAATATTGTCACTCAATTTTACAACGGGCCTTATACTCACAATTACAAACAAAACAGATCTTTGCAAAAGCAATTATGTTTAGAGACAATCGTTGCTAAAACAGCCTTCATCTAATTTAAAGACATGTGCAACCTGGCCTAGCTTTTCATCTCCAAGATAGTTCAGCCACCATTTTTAAAAGGTATTCGCAAGGAGTTTCATGTACTGTATACTGTGTTAATATTGCGTCAGTTTAAGTAATGTGTTCATTGCCCACCCTTTGAGTTCACATTTATTAAACTGTGCACCATTATTTGGACATCTGATTCTTATGCTAGAATCATAAAATACGCTTACTTGATAGCTTATAATTCAACATCAATATGCAAAAGCAGCTTCCTGTCGAGCGCGTTACTTTATATGCTCAAAATTAACATGATATAAGGTATCTATGTAGCCACCTGAGAACAGGTTTAGAGCTGATCTACTCACGCTTTCATGATCTTGAGGGCCATGACATCCTTCCGCAGGGCGTCCAGATCAGCCTCCTGTTCCTTCTTCTTCTGCAGCAGGTACTGAATGTAGTCAATGGCTGCAACAAAACCATTCTTGTGCTGAATTCAGTACATTTATAGTGATATTGACCTTTTGTATGGGCATGTATTTGAATGTAGGTACTGAATGTAGTCTATTGCTGCAACAGATCCAATCTGGTGCTGAATTCAGTACATTATAAAGTGATATTTACCTTTTGTTAGGGCATTATGATTACCAGAAAGTAGCAACTGAAGCAAATCCAATGTGCTCCTAAAATTAATACACTCCACAGTTTATTGACCTTTTGTTAGGGCACTGTAAGTACTGAAATGAGGCCATGCTGCCAGATTAAAGGCTTGAACTGATACTATATTTAGTATAATTGACAATCATTAATTAAAATTGAGTGTTACAATTTTCAGCAAGTTAATATAATAACATTCACAAACATGTCCTAAGTAAAGATCAGGGCCTTATAATCAAGGATTTTACGATTAGGTGTCAACAAATTCACCATCATAAAATTTGGAGAGTTACATTTTCAAAGGAAGAGGGCATGGTAATCATATAACAATCACATACATGTATCTATGTATTCAAAAAATACATAGTGTAATCACGTAATGGCCTTGCTCAAACAAAAAAAGTCACTCTCTTAGATGATTTGCTTGATATTAATATGCCTAGATATTCTTGCCGTAATTATTTGGGTGTCCGGTTCAGTGTTTCAAGATGTGGGTGCCCAAAAGACAGTGCAAAGACCTGATTGACCCTTGCTGCCCTCAATGCTAGAACGCCAGGGATCAACACTAAGAAAAAACTTCATAAGTTCAACAGGGCTAGTAACTTTGTCGTTACTAGCCCTGGAATGTTTTTTACTAGCCCTGAAAATTGATGACATAAAATGTGCAAGATATGCCAACAATTCATGTTTCAATATCAAAAACAAATTTCTTCAAATAGTGATCTACCCTTAGCCTCTGTTGCAAACATGATAAAGAATTCAGTGTGTTTTTATATCATCCAGATGCGCAGTGCCAGTCCCAGGAGGGCTTTATTCTCCTTTAGTCACTGATATCCTTATTCCATCTAGCCCATTGGGGCTATTCACATGTAGAATTTACTAGCACTGGCATTCAATAATTAGCCCGGGGCTATGGGGTTAGCCGTAATGTCAAGCCCTGAACCCTTAAGAGTACAGTGCTAGGGGTATATACTTACACTTCTGTAGGATGGTGGCTTTACTGAGTTTCTGTGTACCGAGGGTTTCTTGAGTCTGACAGGTCGGGACCAGGGACTGAAGTTCATCATACCCTTTCTGAAACGGTAAATAGAAATCATGAAGTCATTAAGTGGACACCTATTGAATCTATGCATCCCTTTCATGCTTGTAGCAGCCAAAACGTCCTGACAATATTGGTAATATCTCTCTCACAAAAGAAATCACTAGAAAATATTTGAGGGAGGATTCTTTACAGGAACTTTGTCTTCCACTGGCCTTCAAATATTTTGCCAATTCATACTTCATTCCAAAGTTATTTTCCAAAGTATGACCACTTGACCAGTTTTTAAGTAGATCTCCAGGCATGAATGGGTTAACCCTTATGCTGCTGGTGACTAATTTGGCCAATACAAAAAGATGAAAAAAACTGGAAAATGACTGAAACCCCTGGCAAATGGGTACTCGTATGAGAGTTCTCAGTGAGAGCTACCCAATGAATACATGACATGGCAGGGTTTGGATGGTTTACAAAAATATTTGCATACTTGTGCTTTGGACGAAAGTAGCTGTAACTTTGAAAGGGTTAAAGGAGTTTCGCAAGGCATTGTATTAGAAGTATAAACCTGGTCAATCTTAACTTTTTACAGAAATGTTATTTATTTGTCCAATTATGAGAAATGAAAAGGACTTGTTTGCTGATCTTGGAAATTAAACATTTGTACCTCAAACTGATTTTACCTTCTTATTGCACATATTTGCACAAACTTGTTTTTGTAAGCTTAATAGATATAGAGAACACTTTCTAATTCAATGTCTAGGCATCAACAGGATGAGATATCCTGTACTTCCTGTGTTATCCTTGATAAGATGAAAAGGTGCTAATTTGCTTGAAATGTGCATGTAATTAATGTTGATTGCTAGAAGACAGAATAACAAGTTTTTATTCCACACATGCAATTATCATCCTGTTTATGAAACAAAGAGCATAATGACATGCTTGCATAGCCGCAGGTTCATGCTGGTAGGCATGAGAATAACAGGATGCAAGTATTCAGTCTATGACTAACATTATTTAATATTTGCCATGATCCAGCTACCGCATTCCTCCTAAAAATGCACCCGAAATACTGGATTTCTTTAAAACACCCGACACTCAAGTATTGCGGAATTAAGTTTATAATGACCAAAAGAGTGTATCCCAAGTCAGTGTCTAAGGCATAAAAAAAGAAATTGTTTGTTTCCTGTAACGGTCCGGGAAAAAATAGGGCAGGTAGGTCGATAACATTTTTTTTTGCATTATTTTTTTGGTCAAAAATGTGTGTTTTATGCATGTTTTACGTTGATTGGGAGTTGGGAAGGCGGAAAAAACTTTAGGGTAGGGATTTTTTTGAATAAAAACTTGTTAGGGTAGGGTTACAGGAAACAAACAACTTTTTTTTTAGGCCTAAGCCTGGGGATTCGTATAACCGATATATGGCATTGTATCACTTATTGGAAGCTTTCTGGAAGCTTCTCAGGCGGCTAACAGCATAAGGGAACTTCAGGGAAGTACTATGGTGCGAAACTAAGCCATTAAGTGGTGGGCATGAAGATTAAAGACCGGATTAATATTTCAGGATTTTTCCCAGTTATCAGCACCTGAAATATGTGGATCCATTGATCTGGTCTGTGACGATGACCGACATATGATGAAGCCCTGTTTTGTGCCTACCTTGATGGCGTCCCTCCTCTTCTGCTCAGCCTGTGTGTGAGCCTCTCGACGTCGGTCCTTATAGCTCACATGACTGTGCTTCCCATCACTGTCCTCATCATCTAAAACCAAACACAGAGATATATCACTGTTATGCTGTATGATCATGATGAAAATAATTATAATTACTTCTACTATTTCTACTGCAGCTGCTGCTACTACCACTACTACTACTACTTCTGCAACTACTACTACTACTACTACTACTACTACTACTACTACTACTACTTCTACAACTACTACTACTACTACTACTTCTACTACTTCTACAACTACTACTGCTACTACTACTACTACTACTACTACTACTACTACTACTACTTCTACAACAACTACTACTACTACTACTACTACTACTACTACTACTTCTACAACTACTACTACTACTACTACTACTACTACTACTACTACTACTACTACTACTACTACTACTACTACTGATAAACATAGTTATAAAGATAATGACAATAATAATGATAATGATAATAATAATGATAATTGCAACAATAATGATGATAATAATTATAAATTATTTTAATGATGATGATGATAAAAATAATAATTCTGATGATGATGATGAAGATGATAATTGATAATGATGATAATAATACTAATACTTATACTAATACTAATAATAAAAATAGTAATAATAATACTAATACTAATAATAATAATAACAATAATAATAATAATAAAAATAATAATAATAATAATAATAATAATAACAATAATAATAATAATAATAACAATAATAATAGCAACAACAAATAATAACAATAATAAAAACAATAATAATAATAATAATAAAAATAATAATAATAATGATAATAATAATAATGATAATAATAATAATGAAAATGAGCATCATTATGATGATGACCATGATGATGATGATGATAATAATGAAAGTAATTATCATGATAATGATAATGATGATATGAATAATTGAATTACTTCACCTGTTAGTGAAGACAACTTTAATTATATCAGTGCTCCCTTTTATCTGTTTTGATTACATGTTTAAGGGGAATGTACTACATTCACCCCCCCCCCCCCCCCCCCCGCCCCCTAATAACTAGATCTTGCAACTGCAGCAGTGCTCTACATGTTGAAAGTTGTGTTGTTCTCAGAAAAACATGGATAGGCAATATCTAACCAGGGACCTAGCCAAGCACCTTGACCCAGTCTACCACCTGACGCAAACCACGCAAAACATCAATACATATTGAGCCAAACTTGCCAACAAAGGCTTTGTATTTGGATTATGGAGTTTCCATTAATGTCACCTTTTCCACTTTATAGAGTCTAAAAACATGGCTGGAAAGTTACTAATGGTAATGTGAAAGCTAAAGTAACTATGGTAAAAACATCAACTAGCCCAGGCATCGACATAAGTACTTGCAGCATAATGGGGTGATAACCAAATATTTTCCAAACAAACCATCTTCTCATACATGGCTAGAGTGTAAAATGCACTCAACTGAGAGTACTCAGCGAAAGCTATCCAAAGAATATCAACATGGCAGGGTTTAGATGGTTTTCATAAATCTTTGCATACTTGTGCTTTGGACAAAAGTAGCCTCAGCATTGGACGGATTAAGGAAAGGCATTTTAAAAATCCTGGCTAAGACCTGCTGCACCTAATGAATGAGTCGAAGCATGAATATCCCACTTACTCCTGCTGCTCATGTACGAGCGCTGAATAACAAGCTATCATGTCAGCGTGATGCACGATACTAGTGTAGGAATTGGATATCCAAATAATTGTGCGCAGTTGAGTTCAATAAATGGGGACTCAAGGGGTGCGCAAAGTACACATTGATTTAATGTAGAATAGGGAATTATAGCTAGTTTTCTATTATAGCGATTTTTTGCGAGGGACACACATTAGCTATGATTAAACTTTGCTATATAAATGCTATAAAAAATCCAATAGCCACCCATCATCAAACTTGTAATTGACAGTGTCACCCACGTCTTTTCAAAAGACAGCCTAATCAGTAGGTCTAAACAAAGGGATTGATCCGTACTGTCAATTGCAAGTTCGAGCGTGGCTTTGTTTGTTGTTCTCTCGTATGGACCATTCACTATATTAAAACCTCGCTAAAATCCAAACCTGTGCAATTCAATAAATATGCACTTCGCTATAATTTTGTATTCTACAGTAACTGCTGCAATATCTCTTAGGCCCCCTAACTCAATGAGCAAAGTTAGGGACTGGACTGGCATGGCTCCTGACCAGGGACTTAGCCAGGATTTTCATAACACTGGGTGTCCAAATTGGGATTTCAAGAACTTAGGGTGTCCAAAATCCCTAATTGAAAATGTAAAAATCAATACACTGACTATATACATTAACAAATAAAGTATTATATGTGTAATTGTCTTTGTTATTATCTTAAAGTTAAACTTTTTATAAATTTAATTTGGAATTTATAGTATTTATAAAAAACACATACCAAAATCTAGCGTGTCTTTTTACCTAAAATCAGGTATTTTTCGTGAACCAGGGAGTCCAAAAGACACCCAGACACCCTGCTGGCTAAGACCCTGCTCCTGACTCAAAAAATCTCCACTCTATCTCCACTCCCTATGATTTAATGTATGAATATCCCACATAATCCTGCCGCTCATGCTGTGCCAACTGGGTGAGCTAAAGCAAACCTATCAACCATGCAGAAAAGGGGCAGTCCTCTGTATGCACACATCCCTCTTTCCTCCAAAGCTAAACATATATCAAAGTTTACAACAGAGCAGGGGCAGCACTAGCAGGGTGTGACAGGCAGCATCATCACACAGACATAGACATGGCAAGGGTTTGCATTGTCCCAATAGTGTGCGACAGAGCCTGAAAATGTGGGACAAGACAAAACTTTGAATTACTGTTTAACTAAGGAAATGTTTGAGAAGCATAACCAATTAGATCTATTAGACTGCATTTTTGAATGCAGTTTGTATTTACAAAGTGTATGAACTCCCCATATTGATACCACCGATTGATTGATCGAGGGCATTATCATTGCTAGAAAGGCAGATATGGTAGTGTCACCTGGTAACAATATTTCAACTGATCATCACATAGTGCCCACCAAAACTTATAGTGCTCCAGGACCAATTATTTGTGCTCCAGGATGTCAATATTTGGAGAACTAAAGGTTAACTTTTAATGGATTAGGGACTTAGTTTACCTGCTTAATGAATGAGACATATCTTGATACAGTACTTCTCAAAAAGCATGTGCTTGACCTAGATAGATAGGCTACTGATGAAGTTAATGGGTCAAGGGTATTCTTCTTCATTACATAACAACAGACAGTTTAAATGCTCACAATGACAAAAAACAATCAGACAACTGTGCTGAATTCACTCAGGCGGAAACATTTTTTGAAAAAGAGCTGAAAGAGAAATAGCAATGAGGGCAAAATGTTGGTGTTGGTGTTAGTGTTGATGTTGATTGTATTTTGATATATTAAGCCATTCCAGGTCAGTGCATGGATGAATATGTTAGGAACCATCTATCAAGGTAGAAATAATTCTCCACAAGTTCTGCTTGAAGGACATCCCAGTAGAGTGATCCTTCTCCTAGCAGTTCTGCTTGAAATGAAACCATAATAAAGTGTGTGTGTGGTAAAGAGAGGAGTGTATGTGCCAGAGGACATGTGTTACCAGGCGTGCAGACATGCTGTCCTAGTTTCAATGTTTATGTCCCAAATCTTTCCCACAATCATATCTACATCTCCATTACCAATCAGGTTCAATAAAACTGCTTTCTGTTGAACCAGAAAAATACAGCCAGCATTGCAGTGCTCAACTATGTGCAATTACTGATAAATCAAAAGCAGTGTCCTATTATATTGATTAATCCAGGCTAGTGGATTGCACACATGAGATTGTCAGGCTAGTATAACAATAACCCCCATCCCTTGTAGCCTAACCAGGCTAAACATAAGATATAGGCAAATACAGTTATCAAAGTAAGAATTGCCACAAAGTATAAAACTAGGGTAGCCATCACAAACTGAATATGCCTATAAAGCACATGACACATATGGTTGATTTTCTATTCATCCCACATTGATGAGGAATGGGGAAATACAGTAATATCAAGGTATTGTCCTTTTCACCACAGAATATAGGAATGATAATCTAGCATATGATCAACTCATGCGCCAGAGGAATAAGTGGTTAATCTGTTTGTGTTAAGATTGCATAATAACCCAGACAATGAAACTATACCATTCCAATGCAAAAGTAGCACATGAAATTTATTGCAATATGCTCAGCAAATTGCATGATACAAAAACATATCTCTCTCTCTCCAAGTATTTTTTCAAAAAACACCTTGAATTAATTCATATATGGATGACACCCCAGTGGGGTGCAGGATGTCAATCATAGATATACCAATTAGTTACGTTTACCTGATAATGACATTCCGTCCCATGACATTCCACTGTGTAATATATCCATACTGTACATCTTAGCGCTACTTGCAAGAATAACAATGCTAGACTATTGTTTTCATGTCTCCATGTGTACTAGCCCTCCGCGTATCCTCGCTGTCCTTAAGCTGACAGTTCACTCTCCCCTCACGCCTGGAGACTCTGTCCCAGTCAGATGACTAACTGTTGTTTATTGCCGCAATCTATCAACTCAGTCAGTCCTACGTGTTTGTGGCAGCTAGCGTTCCTGGCTAACTAGGTCATTCTACCTGGTATGTATGTCAATGTTAAGCATGTGTACTTTCTCCTATGCTGGCAGTGCCTGGCGCTGATGCATATGACATATTTTTGCATTGAAAAGCTTGAACCATTGCCAGTGGCTTTCGAACAATGCAGGAGGAAAGGGCACAGTATCAAATATCAAATTATTGTTATTCATTTTGACATGTTATCTGTTTCCATAAATAGAGAAGGCAATGTAAAAAACCTGTAAATGTAATTCGCTGTCCATCAAATAAATGCAATGAGCCGTGAGAGAGAGAGAGAGAGAGAGAGAGAGAGAGAGAGAGAGAGAGAGAGAGAGAGAGAGAGAGAGAGAGAGAGAGAGAGAGAGAGAGAGAGAGAGAGAGAGAGAGAGAGAGAGAGAGAGAGAGAGAGAGAGAGAGAGAGAGAGAGAGAGAGAGAGAGAGAGAGAGAGAGAGAGAGAGAGAGAGAGAGAGAGAGAGAGAGAGAGAGAGAGAGAGAGAGAGAGGGAGAGAGAGAGAGAGGGAGAGTTTTTTTTACTTACCAGTGTTTTGTGCGGAGGATGCAGAGGAATGGCTGATGGCATGGATTGACCCTGTGCTGCTTGTGCGTGAAAATGAGAACTTGTGATTGGCTGTCGGACTTGGATTCTCTAATTTAGCTTCCGTTTCCAAGAAATCTGAAATGAAAGTAAATTTGCATATAGATATTGATACTGAATGTTGAAAAAACTCTCCAATATTACCTCCAAGGTCTTTAACCCAGTAACATGATTAGACTAAGGACTGTGCCTTCTGGCAAGCTAAACATAGCAGGTACTTCAGCTCACCTGGTGGCCGCAGTTATCTCTATAGCCGGGGATCCGGACATTTCAACTGACCTGTCATATATGCAACTATTTCAACCCTTCCAATGCTGAGGCTACTTTCATCCAAAGCAGAAGGATGCAATGATTTTTGAAAACCATCTAACCCCTGCCATGTTGGTATTCATTAGATAGCTCTCACTGAGTACTCTTAGATGAGTACCCATGTGACAGGGTTTCAGTCATCTTTCAGCTTTTTTGCATCATTTTGTAAGGCCCAAATTAGCCACCAGCAGCATAAGGGTTAGACTAGCTCCTAGTCTATGATTTCATTAGATCATGCTTTTCTCTGTTCTGATCTCTATCATTTGCTTAATGTCTAGGTGTTAGTTCCTGTGGCTTGTGATAGATGGCACCATGGGTGGGCACACCTGTCAGTCAGAACCAAGAAATCCAAATGAACCCATGCTGGCCGCCTGGTGAGCCAATATAGAACTAAATATGGGTAGACATCTTAGAATGTCATAAAACATAAGGTAAGTTATCAAAGACGTGAAATAAATTTCTTGGCCTAGGACTAGGCTACATAAGGGTTAACCCATCCATGCTTGAGTGTCACTCCAGATGGTGTCATCTTAGTGATCAATCTGACTCTTTTATAATTTTGACAATAACTTTTTTTGATTTTACAAAGTATTTGAAAGAGAATTGTTGATAATGTTTAGATTAACAGTTCTCCCTCAAATCGTTTCCTTCCAATACCTATAAGTATAGGGCATTGGGCAAAAAATCATTCCAGTCATTTTCAAAACTTGCATACATAACAATGTACATCTTTCTTTCCCCAGATGAAGCATGATGCATGACACATATCATGACTAAAGCAGAGATAAGCAGGGGTCAGGCTTTGGTTAAAAACTCTATGAGACCACCAGACTTCTGGTTTTCAAATTGCCATTTCCCGACTCAAGATTTCATAGCCCTATGGATTTTCTAAATGCTGCAGTCCCCCTACAGTCCTTCCCTAAACAATTTTTGAATGCATAAGCTATCTTTTCACTGTTCTATAGCCTATTTGAATGGTACCAAATGATAATTGATGTGTCAAATGATGTTCCTCAACTGATTTTATTACTGATATTGCTCTGAGCATGTTTTTAATTTTTCACTTTTCTAATAGCCACCCGGGCTACAAAGGCACATATTCCTATAGCCCAACACACTTTTCTGTAGCCATTGGCTATGGGGCTAGTGTCTAGCTGGACCCCTGGATAAGTTATAACAATAATGATTGTTATTGAGCACCAATTAAATTGTCTTATTTGTTTGGCACTGATATATAGCATGCATGAGAGGCATGTCTATATAGCTTATGTAAAAGGCAAAGCAGGAAAATCATTAAACAAAACCATGATATATGTTCCAACTCAAGCAATGGCACCATGTTACATATATGAAGGTAGCAGCTATGGCAATAACAAGCACCAATCATATTGTCTCATTTACCATTCATTCACCTAACATGCATGGAAGGCATGTTAATGTTTATGGCTTACAGAAAGTCTAGCAAGAAAATCATTAAAATGCCTGCTTTGGCTGCAAATCAGGCAACATTTCCTTGGCCGGAAAGTAAACACATGATGCAGTCCCATTAAAAGCCTAAATCTGAAGTTTACCTATAAATTGAATAGTATAACAACGATGTAGACAATTTCACTTCCAAGTCAAACCTGGTTGCCCAATTAAGAAGCAACTTTGAAATATAAAGTTCAATTACACTCTAAGTACAATGAAAAGTGCTACTGAGAAGAGTTGGCTTGATCTTAGGCTGTAGCAAGAGTCTGCCTAAAGACATGTTTTTGATTAAATTACTAACCAAGCAAAGTTATTGCAAGATTTTACAACAAGAAAGGTAACACATTTATGGAAATGATTTAAAATTTTGTTTCTGAGAAGAGCCCAATTTCAAAGTTTGGAAAAAGAAACAGATGTCGAATTGCTAGTTTTCTTTGTTTTCAGCCCAAAATGTACCCTCTCTGGATATGTACCCCCTTTGCTGAAACCTTATCTTCACCCCTGATTGGATATTTGTATATCTTTTTATCGACCATAAACTAAATTATGACAGCCTCGAAGGTATATAAAAATATAATATTAGGCTCATATAAAAGCACAACAGGACTTACCATATTTACTGGGATCGAACCCACCACCAGGATCCAAAGAGAAACCTCCATCTGCCATGGTCCAATTTTCCTGAAACGAAAAGCTTGGAATGACCACCTTCCTGAGATAATCCACCTCCTCTTCAGGAGACTCATGGTCCTCCTTACTGTAACTCCCCCCCATCTTGGAATTCACAATATCCAGCAAACGCCGCTCAGGCTCCATTCTGTAGTCAGCTACAGGTGATAACCAGTTACACATTGTACCACTTGGTAGTGCTAGTACTTAGTGGAGTGAGCAGGTTATGAAAACCATAACATACGTCATGTGCTCTCAAAACCCATAAAGGGATCAATGCCCCGTGAGTGTTTCAATGGGATGACGTACGTCAGTGCATGCCTGTGGTTACTGGAGCACTCATGTTCTGCATGGGTGGAGGGGGATACAAACCCTTTTGACTCTTACATTCAATAAAAGGAAGTAACTTTCTATCTCTTCATGGTGAAGGGGGATACCTGAATAAAACCCCTTTTTGACTTACAAAATCATTAATTGGAAGTAACTTTCTATCTCTTCATGGGTGGCGGGGGATACCAATAAAAAAACTTTGACTCTCACAGGAAGTAAATTTCTACCTCTTCAGGGATGAAGGGGGATACCTGAATAAAACCCCTTTCTGACTTACAAAATTATTAATTGGAAGTAACTTTCTATCTCTTCATGGTGAAGGGGGATACAAATAAAACCTCTTTTTGACTTACAAAATCATTAACTGGAAGTAACTTTCTATCTCTTCATGGTGAAGGGGGATACAAATAAAACCTCTTTTTGACTTACAAAATCATTAATTGGAAGTAACTTTCTATCTCTTCATGGTGAAGGGGGATACAAATAAAACCTCTTTTTGACTTACAAAATCATTAACTGGAAGTAACTTTCTATCTCTTCATGGTGAAGGGGGATACAAATAAAACCTCTTTTTGACTTACAAAATCATTAACTGGAAGTAACTTTCTATCTCTTCATGGTGAAGGGGGGTACAAATAAAACCTCTTTTTGACTCTAACACTTACTAACATGAATAACTATCTACTTCTTCAGGGGTGTTCAAAGGGGGATACCAATAAACCCCCTTTTTGACTCATACATTCACTAACAGGAAGTAACTTTCTATTTCTTCATGGGTGAAGGGGGATACAAATAAACCCCCTTTTTGACTCTTACATTCACTAACAGGAAGTAACTTTCTATCTCTGGTTTTGCAATGTTCAAAGTGAAAAGAAATGCCATTGGATAATAAGCCAAATTTCAAGCATGTGATGAACAGGTTGTGCAATGCCACCTTGAAAATCCTAAACTATGTTTCTCATCAACATCTTGCCAATGCCACACCTTTCCCTAATGTTAACAATACTTAAGTTCTTATTTCTGATTTTTTGCATAGAAAATCAATGGACACTCAATACCCCAATATTTTACACACAGTGTTTATATGCATTTTATAAATGCCATTCAATCATTGTGTTTTGGCAGACAGCTAACACTCGTGTTTAATGTTAAATGATAGATAAGTGATTTAAGGGCAAACCCATAGAGTTAAACGAGTAAGATATTTTTATTCTGAACTTCATGAGACAACTGCAATCCAAAGTATAATTTAAAAAAAAAAATCCAATGAATGCAGTTTTATTAAATGTTCACCATGATCGTAATATCACTAACTAGTAAAGTGAAGGAATATTCCTGAAAATCTTGGGAATCCCCTGATACACAGTGTATCACAGCTGAGTAAGCCTTCCTGCAGGTAAGCAAAGAAAGACACTCTTCTCTGTGTAGAGAAGCGGGTCAAGGTTATCTTGTGGGTATACGCTACAGCCCGTTTCTTTGAACAACACAGGTACTGAACTATGAATCAATACAAGCAGGTGGGCTGTTGTTGATTTCTACCACAACATACATTACTTAACTCTTGTGAGCCCAGAATGTAATTTTGCCCACAAATGTCTGGTACCAAATTACGAAGTGTATCACTGGCCAAAATCCAGTACCAGGTTGTACATGTTTGATGATCTTACAAAATTCTGGTCCGCCATAGCCATGGGACATCAAAATGAGCCTCGAATCGAGCACAGCATTATGACAGCCAACTGCCCTAATTTTAGAGCTGTGTAGGATGTTTTAGTCAGGCTCTTCTTTAAAGGAATTTGATGACCTCGCACACACATATTTTAGTTTATGTATGTGTGTGCATGGTTCTCTAGGCTAAGCTACAACAAAAGCATTTATGCGTGGCATTGGAAGGGTTAACGGAATCTCAATGAGAAGCATGTAGTGAGGTTCAATTAGCCATCCAGGGTAGCTCTCTGTGTTTCCAAGGTTAATCATGTTCCATGTGGGGGGCTTTTCACCTATAGAGACCTGTATATTGCTGGTTAAGGGTCTCTATGCAAGACTGCTGAGCACAGATTAGATTTCTACAGTCTTTAATTAATATAAAACACCTAGCTACCTTGATTGAAACAAAAAATATGCCTAATTTTGTAAGATATATTTCAAGATATTTATCTACAAGGCATAGTCCACATGGATAACATAGGTTAGTTTACAATCATAGGGTGCAAGTACATGTATTGCATGCACATAATACTTCACCACAATAAGAAACACTGCTTAGTGAATGTGCTAGTTAACACTAAGTCACCAGGACTTGAGAATTGTGTATTTCAGATAACCTTTGCCTATCTAGGAAAATAGGTGAAACCAATCAAATTATCTAAAGCTTATCTCTTGGTTTTAGCACTAGATGTGAAATACACATTCACCCAATCTAAGATAAATCTACATATCACAGGGGTGACTTCGGCATTTAAAATCAGATGCCAGCTTTAGGAAATCTAGCCACACAAAGGAAAAGGCCCAAAAATGAATTGCTTTTATTTCTTGTAAAATGTCACTGCAAACATGCATGAAATTATCATAGAGTGTAAATTACCTAAATTTTTGACAGCCAGCCATTGAATTATGTGGTTGGTATAAGGAATTGAAGTAGCTGAGTACCTAAATGTGGACTGGCAGAAATTTTGTGATAGCTATTTCAAAAAGGAATTATTGAAATCCAGGCTAAGGCCCAGCCATATTAAGTTAAATATTTAAGGACAGAACTAAAAATGGAGGACTTCATTTTATATGGTTATTACATTCATATCAGGTAGCATGTTCTTCTATAACTATCAAACAATGTTCAGTAGCAAAAAACACAATCTAGAGCAACTTAGTTGATATGGTTGGTGAGGTTGAAGTAAGAGTTCAAGACTGAAGAGTATGCTGCTGCCATCTACCAACAAATTTAGTAGTTAATATTTCACAAACCTGTACTGTTGATCAAATGCAATGGCTTTTGAATTGCACAAGCTAATTGTTACCATGTATTGATATGTTGACAACTTGACATTATTTTCCAACAGAGTGTGTCTGGTGTAGGTTGCTGGTAGGTTGTAGCTGATACCTGACCTGTTGCTATATATATAGCAAACAATGGGAGATAGACAGATAGTGTCCTTTTTTCAGAATAAAAATGATAGGCTTATTTTCCAAAAATATACCAAAGATGCTTATTTCTACATGCAATGTAGTAGCCATTAGGATCATGCCAGGACAGCCAGGTCGCTGAGTTAAAGATCTCAAGGCCTAGAGTGGTCAGTGGTCAGATGTGTCTAACAGTCCTGGGCATGCAACCTCGGCTGTTAGACACATGCAACCTCCAGGGCTCGAGTCACTCGAGTTTGTGAGTGCAGCTCTAGTTTCCGATTACTCGTCCCACCACTACTATGTTGCACCCTGGTGAGAAGCAATCATCATGCTATTACATTAGGCCAAGACCCAGCCCATCTGGAGTGGATGTGTACATAACACACCTGCAGCTTGTAATCATGCAGTATTGCACGCAGGGCATAATCGACCAGTCTCTTGCAAATATAGGGTGCCTTTTGGCTGCAAACAGGGTATATCAGTCGATCCCCTGCTGCAACATGTATCCCAGTGACCTATATCCCCAGTCACGCAGCCAGATCTGCTAGGGGCAAGACCCTATACCCGGTCCCAGGTTCCTTTCTCATAAGTCATAATGATGATAATAATGATAATAATAATAATAATAATAATAATAATAATAATAATCTTTATTTCACGAGGGTAACACACTAAACACAGTCAAATAAAAGATTTGATTTTCGCTGTGGCCCTCAGATTTGAGGATTAAATTACCTTCTATTCTTCAGGTCACAGAGTTGAAAATTGTTCTTCAAGGTATAGTTTCTTGAATGATGAGAGAGATGGTGCCATTTTCATTTTAAAAGATAAGGAATTCCATCTTACTATGCCTTAGTAGGTGAATGAGTGTTTGAATCCCTGGATTTTGATCAGTGGAGGAACCAAATTAAGTGATGTATTTGATCTTGTAAGGTGACTATGTTGATCTGAGCAGAACTGAAACAGTAGGTGATGATGGTGATCAGCTTTTGTCTCTCTAGTTTAGTGAGATAGACTTTTTTCTTCTCTACCTGACGTCCCGTCGCAGGCGCCCTGACTCTGCACAACGTTGCGTGACCAACCAAAATATAACACACTCATGGTGACTCAATCCAAAATTTCACCTCTTAATTGAGTCTTTTTGGATAATTGATGATTGATCATGCATGTTGGGCCCATATTGCAACTATTAACTGGTACCTCAAAAGCCCAAAAGATACAGAAACAATTCTGATCATACATGCCTTACTCTAAACAACAAGTGTGTGTCCATGCCATGACCATGTATTGATCACAAGTTCAACACAAGTGATCATAAGATCATATATAGCATTCTTCAAGTCTTTGAGTTAGAAGTTTTAGTTTAAGAAAAGGTGCAAACTGACTTAGATATAACACGTTTGGAATTCATGCAGGCAGGTACAATATCTCATTGAGAAACAGCTTTTGTTCCAGAGACCATATGTCTAGAATTTAGAGTTGTTTAGTAAGCGGAGATAATGTTAAAGGCTTCTGTTTACCTTGAGTTCTCAATGGGTACAAGTCAGTGTTGTCATTCGTCCATGGCAAGTACCCGGATGTAAGTAGTAGGTATGAAAATAGAAATCTAACATTAAATAGATTGTTACTAACATAATCATTACCTTCAGATAAAATATCATATGATGAAGAAAATTCGATGATTTTATTTTCAGATATTAATAAAAATAAAATCATTATAAACCCAAACCGAGGCTTTGACCTACCTAATTTCAAAATGGCCACCATGGCTGAGTTGCTCCAACTCATCCAGCAGGATATTCCTGAGGGAAGAAGTCACCTCTACGAAAGCCATGGAAATTTGGAAAAGGTGGCACAGTACTGCGAAGGAAATTATCTTCAAGTAAGTATGTTTGAGGTGCATATTTTTAGAAAGAAGGCTGTGATTTCGAATAAACATTTTGTCAAAGATCATTATATGAGCATTTCCTTGTTTTGAACCTCTCTGTCAGTGTCAAATCTCAGTATGCAGCCCATCCCTATTCCTGCACTCTAAGAAGTCTTATCATTGCCGATACAGTGTTTGCTCTTTGATAGCTATTGAGATTTATCCAAAATTCAATAGTAAATGATTCACAAAGGACTTACAGCTGATAGCTGCTTACTTTCACTTTGTCTTAATGTTTACAAGAGATCATTTGCAAATGATCATGATGTATTGATCTACATTTTAGATAAACACAGTGCCTCTTAACAGTCACAATTTTTGACGGATGTAGAGACACAAACTATAGGCAGAGTTCAACAGATATGTACACACTTGTATTTCGTCCGATACACTTCATGCTCTGATACCACTGACTACATTCATTTTCACCTTTCTTTCACAATTACAATATCCAGAGTGCGCTCCATTTATGTGGCTTCGTAACACTTGAGCTGTACTCGATATGAAATTATTTATGATCTATATCTAGTTTGTATTATGCTCATAAATTTACATCAAGTTCTCTGTTGGAAAAGACCTTAAGCCTCCAGAAAAGGTACACGTTGAGTCTTGTTGACCATTATTGAAATAATTTATTTTTAATGATGTTTGATAAATTTTAGAGATTTATGAATTCTGTCTCTGAACAAATTATTTTCCAACCTGATGATTTATGTTTCCAAATATCATTGGCCATTCATTTAAATGAACATTTTCATAACCTGTACTTACAACACACTTTCATGTTCTTGAAAGATAATGGTCATATTAGCAAATATATCCTGAGTGAAAAAGGAAGCCAACACAGAAACAAATAGGTGATTAATTTCCTGGCACAAGTTGCAATTCCTTTGATAAAAGATCTATAGTATTAAAGAAAATACTTTCTTATATGTACTGTCATGTACAGCTCACACATTTGATCATGAATACCAGTGAGCCCTGTCCTAAAATGAAAACTGTGGGTTTACTTTCTAAAGAAGATAAATTTAGATGACATTATTTTCAGGATAATATCTCAGAGCTCACAGACATGGTCTGAGCCAGCAGGGCGTCTGGGTGCCTTTTTGGACACCCAAAGTTTGGGTCTTAGCCGATATTTGGAAACAGGGTGTCCAAATAGAGGTTTCATAGACTTTTGCGCGTCCAAAGTGTGGTACAAAATACATACTACTAATAAGATAGACCCTATACCTTTACAGATTTTGCTTTTTTAGGCCAGATACTGCTTTGTGTGTCTTATAAAAGTGACACTACAGCTTCTACATCTTCTATCTTCTAAGAAAAGTCATCTTCAGCAAATTCAGACATAAAATTTTGGGTGTCCAAACTGTCAAAAAACAGTGTTTTGCGTGTCCAAATGACACGCTGGACGCATTACGGCTAAGCCCCTGACCCAAACCCAAAGAACCCCTCTGGACACCCAATTTTTTTAGTGTGGAATTTCTAAAAATATCAAACTCAAGCTTATAATTGAATTTTTTCATTTCCTTATAATTCCCATGACATTGTCTAATGATATCATGCCTTATTTTGATGAATCTATACATGTTTATGGTTGAAATATGAGTATATTTTGATCCCCCATAAAAATTTGGACGCCCAAATATTTTACATTTCCCAATTTTAGGCACCCAGTTTCTAAATCCTGGCTAAGTCCCTGCTCACAGATCCAAATGTTTGTAAGTCCCTTATTTTTAAAGGGACTTACTAAGTGCCTTTCTAGGTACCTTTCATCAGTAAGGATTGCTGATGGGTGCCATATATTTTTTGCTTGTTAAAAAAGGGGTTGCTTATATAGCCTATACACTAGTTCAAAAGACTAGACTAGTTCAAAAGGCCAGTTAGTATCTAGAGACTCTATACAGCCCTCAAAACTAACTCAAAATGTTACTGGCCCTATAGATCCCCATAGGACCAGTAACACCTACTGGCCCTGAAAATCTTTATTGGTCCTACACATTTTTCTTTAACATTTAACAAGAAAAAAAAACGTTGCATGAAATTCAATGACATCAACTATTGAATATTATTCACTTTATCTTCATCTTTGAGGGGAAACTCGTTTTACAAGAATGTTCCAAAGTTTTAACTGGCCCTGTAGGACCAGTTTATTTATTTTTCTACTGGCTCGAAGTCATTTTGGGGAATTTTATAGTGGATGTAATTAGCTACTATTATGTATGTTTCTTTCTTTTTTAGAAGAATTTATAATGGGGGATTCATATAAAAAAACAAGTTGACCATTATTTCATTTCAATACAACCCATCAAAACATTTCATTGATCAATCTGTTCATATGTGTAAAATTTAGAAGATATTCGTTTGAAAACAACAGTCAGAACATACAACTCACAGTGATTTTCTTACTCACAGGCTAAAGACAAGAGATATGCCCTGGAGGAGACCAAGAATTACACCACTCAGTCGCTGGCCAGTGTGGCTTACCAGATCAACACCCTCGCCACCAGCTTCCTCCACCTCCTCGACATCCAGATGAACCAGATGGCGGAGATGGAATCCAGCATCAACCACTTGTCAGAGGTATTTAAGTGTATTTCTTCTCATAATTATAAGAATATTCCAGTTAGGGTCTTAGCCACAATTTAAAAACGTCTACAGGTCCAAAACATGGTTCACAAATTTCTGCCTCTCCAGACTCAGCTAATTCCTCAGCTTCTTTAAATCCTTATACCAACTACATTCAATAGCATATTCTATTGAAATGGGCAATTTATACTTCAGCCATGTCTTACAGGATGGTCTTTTAAAGGGGCACTAAACCATAAAATACATACTAGCTTATATGACAGGAAATACACTTTTTAAGTCAATCATAAAGACCCAATCCAATTAGGTCCCAAGGGGCATAAAAGTGTGTATCATAGTGGCCCCATCTCCTCTCTGTAGGCAGCCATACTTCACACATCCTGCAGGTGCCAGGAAGCCACACTCATGTGGGTTTGGCAGGATAAGCTGCTATGCATACATTGCATGATTTCTGAGTTTCTACTCAAAGGTACCAGCTTTTTGTTGAGGTAAATGGACCTCCAAAGGTTGATAATAGCAAAATCATAATGGTGAATTCATGTGTTGCCTTTGGCTGCACTAATAGATCTAGATGTGTCATTGTCTTTCACAAGATACCATGTGATAAAGAGAGACAGACATTGTGGCTTATTGCACTTGAACCTGCATGCCTGCGTTTGTCTAAAAGACAGTCTGAACAGGTCCTGGCTAAGTCCCTGATTTCAGTGTCCACATAAAGTTAAAATATTGTAATTTTAGGTAAAGTGCTTGCCTCATTGCTTTGTCACATTAGGATGATGTAATTTGTTTTGAAATAAAAGATTGGATATTTGGTGGAGCCAAGGAAAACTTAGACATTAAAAATTCAAAATTAGTGGATATCATTTTTATGGTGTGTTTCCAGCCAAAATTGAAATATATTGGAAATATATAAAAACCTTTAGGATGAAATATGTAGTGTTACATTGGGCTTTGTGTAAGTACTGTAGAGGGGCAGTCAAGATCAAATTCAGATGGACTGCAAGGAATCCACCATTTGCAGAGCTTGTTTCATGTATCTAGGTAAATTCATTGGGCTTTGTATAGAAAAGTATGCTTAGTCAAAATACCAATTAAATGGTATATAATTATTTGTTGAATTAGTTTCTTATTTACTAGGATGAAAACATTTACACTCCTGCTTATTTTTCCAGACTGTGATGATTCATAAAGAGAAGGTTGCGAGAAGGGAGATTGGTGTTCTGACAACCAACAAGACCACCACCAAACCACCAGGGGTGAAGAACCCAGGGATAGTCTTTCCTGATCAGCCAGAGAGACCCATCAAGTATGTGCGCAGACCCATCGATTACAGTTGCCTGGATGAAATCGGTCATGGTGTCAAGGTAGGTTGGTTATAGTGGAGTAAAATGTTGATTATCATTAATTTATCTAGGGCCGGTTGCACCAATTTATTACCATTATTGTAACTTTGAAAGTCAAGTCAGGTAAATGAACAGGGAAAATGCAATATTTTATACAAAGTTAGTCATTTGGTCGATAATTGTAAATGTCTGCTGTCCCTAAACATATAAAAGAATGCTCATATTCTATACTAGTTATCCATAATTAAGGTTCTATTAAAGCTGGTTATGATTTATTACAGTTGGTCATTTGAAGGCCTATGCATAAAATTTATTGTATGCTCATTTCAGTGGTTTAGTTGCTTTAGAATGATTGATTTAGAAATTCACATTTATGTAAGGCCTGTGAAGCAAAAACTGCGTTGTCTAACTCTCCATACCAACATTACCAGGCATACCCTATTATCTACTTCAACAGTGTTCATACAGATAATGCTTACGTGTAGATTAGGTGCATTCCATACATTCCATTGTTGCAGTGTTCAAACTCATGTATTTTTCAAACAACTATTTGAAAATACCTCTTCACTCTCCTTATTTATGACAGTATGCTTATTGGAGGCAGATTTAAAGTTTTAGCTATGAGGTAGATTGAAACCATGTATCTTCGAGGTTGGTCTTAACGGCACTGTGTGTTATTTTGTCTGTACCATTCCTGTTGTAGGTGCAGTCCTCAAATCCTCGCCTGCGGAGGACCAGCTCGGCCAGCAGCAGTGGCAAGATGAGTGCGACCAGCGCTGGCTCAGCACCCACCACCAGACCCCCGACGCCGCCCCAGCAGAACCGCGCCGGCACTCTGGGCAGAAACGCCGGCAGCATGTACCGAGCGATGGCGCCACCCGTCACGCCCCCGTCTCTCCCTAGTCACTACGCCCACGGGCACTACGCCGAGCAGCAGCGTCTGCAGCAGCAACAGCAGCAGCAGATGCAGCAGCAGCAGCATTACCAGGCCCAGCAGCAGCAGATGCAGCAGCAACAGCAGCAGAGTCCAAGGAGGGGCAACTACGCCCCATTAGGAAATGTTGCACAGGTACAGATACAATGTCACAGGCTTAATTACATCTACGTCATCTGGTATGAAAGGCTATCATTTAATATTGTTTTCTCCAATAAGATATATTGATAATTATTAATAATGAAAAATGATAAATGATTGCCATTTGTCAGTTGTTTCTTTTTGAAATCTTCAAATATTATATATATATATATATACATGCGTCTCAGCATTGAAATGACACAAGAACTCGAAACAGTAAGATGTCAGGTTTTGACAAAGCACTAGCTTTCAGGTTCATAACATTCATCCTGTCGTATTTCAGGTGACGCCAGTAGTGGTGCCCCAAGCCCCTCCTATGGGTATGGTGCACCCCATGGCCCAGCAGCAGCCGCCCAGGATGAGCGAGCCCACGCCTGCCCCTCCCACCCCTCCACCCCCTCCACCCATGCCGCAGCAGCAGTCCACAGAGTCCTACGGTAAGACAACATACCCCTTCCTCTCCCTCATCTTTTACCTGCATTTGCTCTTACGATTTGTATATATGCACTTTGGTCAAACCAACTCTAGAGCTGACCAGTTTATTGTGTTGTTTTTTTGAAAAAAATAAAAGTGACATGTTTCAAAATTCCCCAGGTGAAAAGTTGTTTAAGAATGATGATGATAATTATATGCAAAAATGGTTGTTTTCAATAACATCCTTAGAGTCATCCTTTTAGAGTTTTACAAGTTTTCCTTTATTTTTATCCTTTGCTGTGTTCATCTTTCTTCCCTTTTTACGTTCATTCATGATTTGTTTTTATTGTTTTTGATGTTTAATCTAATGCTTATGAAGTTGTTTATTATCGTTCATTTTCACAGCCAATAATAACCTGAATGCCCCAAAAATTTCTGAAATATTGTTGAGTAGATGACAACCCAATAATTATATATCGCTAATACTTCATATGACCTTTATGACTGTTTTTATTCCTGAATGAAAATTGTGTGAATGATGATGTTATGCACCTTGGCATTTTGTGTTTCCACGGCAACCTTATGGAAAATGATCACTTTTCTGTGGTCTTTGGTCCTTGGTCATTTTAAAAAGAAAAAAGTTGTATTGAATTTCAATTATGCGATGTGAATAATCAGTTAACGATCTTATATTTCTCTAACTTTTGTCTATTTCTCAATTTTATCATTTTTGCTTGCCCTCCCATACCTGTGTTTTTTACCATTTATATCCTTTGTTGATTTTGTGAAACATCCATAACCAGAGTGACTAGATGGTCTGGCCAATACATGTATAGACTATTAGCAAAATATTTGAATAATAAAGAGGTAAAAATCAGAACATTTTTTTTCAAAATTATCATTTAGCTTTTATTTCATGTATGTGCTCATGTGTCTTACCGCCTGGTAGAAGCTTAGTCAGCAGGATGTCTGGCCATTTTTGGACACCAAATTCTTGAACAACACCCTATGATACCTTAATGAATCATCCACTAACTTCTTGATGTTTTAATTTCAAGCATATAATTTAGTGTTTTGCTTTTTTGTGTGTGCTCGTTCATCACTCAGATACAGCATCCACTTGGATAATTAGTGTATTTCAAGAAATTTTGTTTTTTGTCTTTAAAATATGTAGCCCAGAATTTCATGATTGCTATTTTTGATAGGCATATGATATTTCTTTTTCACTTTATCTCTTTAATTATACCACCCCTAATGTGATTGTTAAATATTGACTACCAGTTAATATATCCTAGCTAAGGACCTGTCTGCATTTCTCACTGGTTATGGATGTGTTGATTAGTAAAGCCATTCGTTTCTGGAGCATACACCTGGTCAATCTATTAATCTGAATTGTGTAATTGTAAAAAACTAAGTGTTATGAAAAAAAATGATATTTGAAAAATCATTGGAAGAGGAGATATGTAATCCAACATGCAGAGCAACTTTCTGTTGAATATTTTCAAAGATTAACCCTTATGCTGCTTGTGGCTAATTTGGCAAAATGATGCAAAAAGCTGATAAATTACTTAAACCCAGGCACATGGCCACTCATCTAAAAGTTCTCAGCAAGAGCTTTCTAATGAATACCGACATGACAAGGTTGGTTATCAAAAATCTTTGCATCCTTGTGCTTTGGACGAAAGTAGCCCCAGTATTGAAAGGGTGAACATTTTTACTAAAATATTTGTATCTGTGTGTGACCATATGTAAGCTCTAGAAGTGACTGTGCTAGAGAACCCAGAGTGTAGTTATTCTGATGTATGTTTCTGTTATTGATGAGATTTCTGTGCCCACAGATCAATGGCCTCACCCACCCAGATCTAAGCCTTTTCTCTGGAAGCCGGGAAAGAGTATGTGTTGAGTGTGAGACGACTAGTTGGAGGAAGATTAGGCAGGGTGGGAATCACATATGTCATGAGGCATTTACAAAGATTTAAATTGATTCTTTTGCAAAATTATGAACCAATTTCAGCTATTTGTTTGTTTGTTCTTACATTGAAGTCACATTTGATTTCCTCTCTAATCCGAGCGTTTTCTCATCTGGTCATTTACCATAGAAGTATATTCAGCAAGGTCTAAGCCGAAGGGTGTCAAAAACTTTAATCAATGCATGCTCCAATACTTGGAAAACACACCTCACCATCCTAATGTTTTGGTCATATTCAATTCACAATGTTCACATAGATATGAACGGATGACGGTGCATACATATACAATCCATTTTCTGAACAAGAAGAATGCTGTCTATGATCTTATTGTAATATTTTCCTGCTACCTAGAAAGCACTTACGACTTTGATGGCTTCACATTCTAGACACTACATTCCAAAACCTATTTGAAGCCCTTTGATAATTTAGCTGAGGATGCTCTTTTGAGAATTTGCCTTGCTGGTATAGAACTCGAAGACTATGGTTTTGATGACAGAGAGTTGTCAGTGGGCTTATATGGAATCAGTTTCAAATTGAAATTCTAGTTTCTTTTTAATTCAAAACACTAACTTGTATTTCTTTTTCATGCAACTTAAGTTTTTTGCCTTGGTTAGCTGCACTGTAAGGCCAACAACTTTTACTTTCACTTAGCCAGCCTTTTCTAAATTACAAAAAAGATTTTTTTTTCTGTTGAGAAAAACAATTTTTTTTGCTTAGGGTAATCTATAATTGTCTAAAAGCAGGTAGTTTAAGATATCGATCCTTTAAGCAGGTTCCCATTGCAAATACTGAAACAATCTGTTGGTTGGTACAAATGATCAGCTGATGGATAATTTGGAGAGTATGAGCAATCAATGAAACTGCTTGCTGTTTTACATTTGCAAAATCTTTTACAACATTTTTTCAAAAAGATCTAAGAATTTAATGTTATTTATGAATTCAAATTCAGCTAAACTCATATAGACTTTATTGTCTGAATGTCATTCATGGCTATTTTGGTAAAATTGTTTTGCTGTGCCTTGAAGTGTTCAGAGTAAGAGTAAAGGAGATTACAGTGTGGCTTGACAATTGACATATGTTCTATACTTATACCTGATCAAGGATTGGAATGAAATATGACAGACTTACACATACCTGTTCTATTTTTTAACAAAAGATATGATTATTTCCGGGTAATCTGTAATTCAATGATATGAATCCACACTACAAAAGTTATGGTGCCACAAAATATTTCTCTCATTTGTGAGGTCATTTTCAATTATTTCAGTAGTCCATAATAATGGCATGAATGTAACTTGATAAAAATATTATCTGTTGTATTTCATTTCTATACTTGGTTAAAGGGAAAGGCAACTGGAGGGTTTGGAGAGGAGTACAGTAGGAGGGGTGCATGGCTGATGGTTTGAGACGAGTCTAGGGGCTTTTACATTAGCTTCACATAGGTCGCCTATATTGCCAGTCTCTTTGTAGGAATTTGAATTTAGAGTGCTCTGAGTTTTGTTTTAGACAAGCTTATTCAGTTCACTTATATCCCATTTGAATCTTCAATGCACCAGCAATTATAATTATGGATACAGGGGGTTCAGATATACCATTTTAGGGTGGACTTTAAGTCACGTCCATTTTGCTATATCGAGATGTAGCAGTGTAGTTCCTCAAGAAATAAGATTAAATGGGGGACATGCAATAATTAAAGGACAATTCCACCATGTATAAAACAGAGGCCCAAATAGTTTCTTATGGTATTCTCTACTGAAACCCAAGTTCCCACCAGTGCCAACCTTTATACAAGAAGTATAATGCTGTTTAAACACCTCCTAATAGACACAAAATAGAGACATTGGGGGCGGCCATCTTAGCCAGTTAATAGCCTCTAAGCAGGCTGTTGGTGCAACTAAGTCATTTGCAGTTACCTTACTGCTAATGACTAATTGTATGAAGGTTGGCACAGGTGGGAACTTGGGTTTAAGTAGAGAATACCATAAGGAGCTATTTGGGCCTTTGTTTTATACATTGGTGGAATTGTCCTTTAACACTGGCAGTAGGAGTTACATCATCGTTGGATTTGATCAATTTAAAGCAATTGGCTAAAGATCTTTTGGAAAAGTTGCTTATACAATTAATATCTACTTTATTGGAACGAAGTGAATAAACATCATCCAGATATTTTTCACCAAAAACCTTTTGTTTCAAGTTATTATCATCTATGATACTGTTAGACATTGAGGTTGCTCAGGGCTTGTAGTTAGCTTTGAGTTTCCTTGTCATATATCTAGACTGTTGTGAGAAGTTACAGGGTTTGTTCTATAGGTAAAATGCACAAGCATGGCTTATGTATCGATTGAACTAACCAGTGGGTTTTATTTGTTACATGAACATGTACTGTTTGGTAGGTCAAAAGGATTTGTAGATTATATGCATGCCGTTATATAAACCATTTATGCAGGGAGTCATAAGGTGATCTGACAACATAAAAAATACATATTTAAAATACATGTATTTAAAATACATGTTTATAATAAGTATCATACAGTGCATTACAATACTCTCTAAAACCATGCTTCATTAAAGTTATTCTGATGGAAATCATTAAATTTCAATGATGTTTTTTAAAGGAACTCTAAACATGAATGGGTTAAAGAGATATTTGATGGGCAATATTCCCTCAAATGAAGTTACACAATTTCTGTTTGAAATAAAATATATTTCACAAGAATCCTTTGTTTACACTTAATTTACAAATTCTTTATTTACACAATATGTCCCCTTGTTGTCAGATCACTGGATCGAATGCTCTGCTAATGAATGGTGAAGTGTCTTGACTAGGGAGGTTTCTCATAGAGAAGAGAACTATGTAGAGGGGGAACTAACATGCATGGAGCCATGGACGCGTCCAGGGCTGTGTTTCAGCGATGAAACAGGGTTTCAGTTTCCTCTTTGTATGGCCCATTCATGGTTGCTATAATTTCACTCTTGAACCATAATGTTTATCAAAGCTCGAGAATTGCCAAGGATAGCTGTTACAGCTATCACTCAGTGCTCAAACTTCCCTCAGTACAAATCCACAGTGACCCTAGGGACTTAGATGATAATCTTCTTAGAGAAGACCAGAAAAATATTCAGATATCTTTGATCTCCTCATACTGATAAAAAAGTTTTTAAAAAGTCTTTACATTTTGAATATGTTTTAATCAATTTGAACTCAGTTGCCTCCTGGTCTAATTTCCTATCCTTTCATAACAGGTCGCTGATAAAACTAAAATTTCTTGAAATCTGTGCAATCCAGTTCTTATTTATCTTGTTGAATAATGTATTGAAATTTTTTTACCATCATATGTTCATACATTGAATTTCATCCTTATGAGTTTGAGTTATATTCTTAGTTTTCATTTATCACACAGTTTCTCCTAGTGTTTAGCATATAAACATGCTTATTTTGTTATTCTTTAAATTTTTCGTTTGGATTTATTACTTTTGGATCTATAAACTTGTCTACAATATGTCACCGAGATTGAATTTAATTCCAGAGGTGGAAGTTTTCAACTTTGAATTGATTTGTTTTACAAAATTCATGATCATTGTCAATGCTTCATTGTTATGCGTTTTTTAGAAGACCAATAATAAAACATTCTGATAACAAATTCAAACTATGTAACAAACTATGTAATAGAACTTAGTCAAGCTTGATTGTATGTACTGAAGGTGTTTTCTTTGTTTTCCATGCTAATTGATTATCCATTGTCTTTTAGAACCTCCCCCTCCTCCGCCACTGTCTCCATCTTACGACCACCACAGCAATCCAAGGGCAAGCTCAGGAAATGGTAAGTGCTGTTATGGGTGACATAGAAAAATGGAAGTCCCTTTCTGTCAAGCCTGTGTAATAGATCATGATATCGTAATACCCCTATACTACTACTACTACCAGTGTCTTAGCCAGGATTTAGAAACTGGATGCCTAAAATTGGCAGTTGTAAAATTTTTGGGCGTCCAAATTTTGAAGGGGAATCACAATATACTCAGATTTCAACCATAAACATGTATAAATTCATCAAAATAAGGCATGATACTGCTGCTGCTGCTGCTACTGCTGCTGCTACTACTACTACTACTACTACTACCACTACTACTACTACTACTACTACTACTACTACTACTACTACTACTACTACTACTCAAGGTCTTAAGCTAGGGTCACACATGGAATTCAACCGTATTCGACCGTATTCGACATATATGCGAAAAAGTCGAATACGACCAAATTCGACCCCGAATTCGACTAAATTCGACCTGGCAAAAAGTCGCTGGGTTAGGCAAAAAAGGTGTTAATTGGTTTGTGTCGAATGCGATGTGAGATCGCTTTAAGTCGCATTCGACAGCCAAAATGTTGAAAGGTCTAACTACGTCGAAAACACTTAGCGCGTACAACTTTATGCAAATGAGAAGTTTGATTGACAGCTTGTGTCGAATGCGACTGTTAGAAGGTCGCATTCGACTTAAAAAATCGCATTCGAAGTTTAAAAAATCGCATTCGACAAATATTAAATCGAATGCGAATATTGAAAAAATAAAAGTCTGCATAAACGTGTTGTCGCATTCGACTTATTAAACTACGAATGCGACAAATAATACGTCGCATTCAGTATTAGTTGTTCTAATCGGACATTTTAAACACAATAAATTGTCGAATGCGACACAGTTTGCAAAAATAAATTGTCGCATTCGACATTTGGTAAGTCGAATACGACATTATCAATGTGCAAGGCTACTTTTTCTAGCCTGCAAATAGCGATAAAACTATTTTAGTCGAATGCGCACATGTAATATACGCATTCGACTTCGTTAACATCGAATGCGTCATCGCAAAATCGCATTCGACGTACTTCTGTCGAATGCGACGTTATGCAAATGAGGCTAGTCATTATGTTAATGACTAACTGCAAACCCGATCGCATTCGACGACGTAGCGATGTGAGGACTCTGTGAAGTGAAGTTACTTTTTTTCCGACGCATTCGACACGTTCACTAATTGATTTTCGACTTTAAATTTCGCGCCCAAAAAAAACGCGTTTTCGAATTGCCGAACTTTGGACAAACATCGAATGCGAGCTTTTCCTAAAACTCGCATTCGACTCAAAATTTGGGGGTTTTCCTCATTACCATATCATTTACATAAAGTCGAATTCGTGCGAATTCGTGAGACCCTAGCTTTAGCTAGGATTTCAAAAATGCCTGTCCAAAACAGCAATTTCAAAATTTCTGCCCGTCCAGATTTAGCTACTAATCTACTTTAAATCCTTATACCAGCTACAATTAATAGCCTAGTATGTCAAAAAGGGCAATTTACACTTCAGCTATGTCATTGAAGATGGTTTGTTAGGAAAATATTTGGTTATTACACCCTAAATGCCAAAATTAAAAAATCTTCATAGAAATTTTTGCCTGTCCAAACAGGAGGTTTTCAGGAAACTACCTGTCCAAAAGACAGGTAGGACGGGTCCTGGCTAAGTCCCTGCAGTACTACTACTACTACTACTACTACTACTACTACTACTACTACTACCACTATATCTATTACTACTACTACTACTACCACTACTACTACTACTCTCAGGTTTTGTTAGGCTTATCTGACGTTCCTCTGTCCTCTCTAGTGTCTCCGCCGCTACCCCCGCCGCCAGAGCACGAGGGTGACTATGACGACTACCAGCCGCCGCCTCCCCCAGCCTTCATCCAGCCGCCGTCGGGCTACCACCAGAACGAGCTGCCGGAGGAGTACCAGGTGTACAGCCAGGGCCAGATGCAGCAGGAGCTCACCACCAGGATGGAGCCCCGAGGGGAGCCGGAGTGGATTCCCAAGGAGTACATAGAGAAAGGTAACTTAAATGGCCAACACGCTCATGACATGTTTATAGTGTGTAATTGTATTGTATGTTTATTGACTGTACGGTACTGCACAAAATCATATCAAATACAAATTATAGAAAATAGTAACATACAAGTAAAGACATGGAATTATTACAAAAAGTATAAGAAGACAATGTGAGGCTATCACTAACATAGTGTAGAAACATGCATTATTGATTACTTTCTCAAATGCAAATGTACGTCATTTATTGCCAGAACCTAGCACTTAATGGCCACCACGCCCACAACATGTTTTTTTTTACATTTTGATGCAATCAACCACTTGTTGTGCATCTGGTTTTTATTCAAGTATGTACAAACATGTATACACATACGCCCACAACATGTTCATAATATGTAATTACTTCAATCATTTTATCAAATGCGAATGTATTGACATTTAGTGCCAGACCCTAGGACTTAACATTTTTTTAAGCATAGGAATAAATGGATGACGAAGGGCACTTTATGATGAATTAATATTGAGACCATTGTTGTGAAAATGGTGTACGGCAACATATTTGCGTTCAGCAGGCCTGTATCGGACCCCGCCTGATGGCCTCATCTGATACCAGCCGGTTTCTCGGAGACATCATGCTGTAAACTATTTTCACAACAGGGATAACTAATAGTACTATTATTTTCAGTGATAGCCATCTATGACTACTCAAAGGATAAATTATGTGTACTATTATTTTCAGTGATAGCCATCTATGACTACACAAAGGATAAGTTATGTGTACTATTATTTTCAGTGATAGCCATCTATGACTACACCAAGGATAAATCATGTGTACTTTTATTTTCAGTGATAGCCATCTATGACTACACCAAGGATAAGGATGACGAGCTGACGTTCCAGGAGAACGCCATCATCTACGTGATCAAGAAGAACGACGATGGCTGGTGGGAGGGAGTCATGGAGAACCAGACCGGCCTCTTCCCCGGCAACTATGTCGAGCCATGTATCTAAACCACAGATACATACATACCCTTATAATCCTTAACCCATTCATGCCTGCAGTGACTCTAAATGTCCTGATAAGTTTGTAAATATCTTTGTGATCAGAGAATTTTTACCTTTTTGGAAAATATATGAAGGTGGGATGTTAATGTGAACCCGAACCCCAAGTCTCTTCAAATACTGAATATGCCATGTTTATATTACGACAGTTTCTAAATCCTGGCTAAGACCCTGCCCCCGGAAACTGTATTAATTAAACTGGGCATCATTATTTGGACATCTGATCCCTACGCTAGTATTGCACATCGTACAACACAGTGACATGATATCTTATCATTCAACATCAGTATGCAAAAATTTAACTACGCAGCTGTCTGATGAGTGCATTATTTTGTATACGCAAAATTAACATGGTATACAGATTCTTTTTGTGGGTTTCTGTGTTCCAAAGTTACATAAAAAGTATAGTTCCAGATGATACTGGTCATGGAGTCCCCCTGGCATGAATAGGTAAGAATATTGGTGACATATATCCTCCCACTATGGCCACAGATAGGGATATATCTTTGCACTATTATACGTATAGCCAAGACAGGAAGTAGAAAAAAATTCAGACTTTTTTTCTTTTTGGCTTTTTATCAGGCACTAAAGAGATATGCTAATTAGCTAAGAATTTACAAGAGGTGACTTACTCATGTAAGAAATGTTTAAAAAGCCAAGGGGTTTAGACACCAATAACACATGCTGAATGTAAAGCAATACAATCAAAGTATTTGAATGACAGATGTGGTTAATTGTCTGAGAAATTCTCTTTTCTTTGCATTAATTCTCGAAATATATTTCCATATAGATATTTTAGTAGTCATTCTGTCTTATGATAAATTTATAAACAAGTTGTAATCGCAGTCCTATAGGCATGGTAAGATAACTGAAATCAGTATTTATGTGAGAATTTATTCTTTGCATGTTTCATTTTGCAATAATTTTAAGTGCATACTCAGTGAAAATAATTATTTTATGTATAACTTACCTGTCAAATAAAACACTTGTGCAATCCTCTGTATATATTGTATTATAGCATGTAAAATATGTGTATTACATTGAAGTAAACCTGATGAACAGGAAGACTTGAAGGGAAAGTTTCAATTCTCTACACAAGATCTAAGCTCTAAACGTGAGGTCAGTAAATTAGACCTCGAAGGTAATCTATATTCAGTTACTGAATAGCAGTAATATATAGATTTCTGGTTCAAAAATAAATGAGCTAAAATTTCTTGCTTAACTATGTATGTTCTTGCTCAACTAATACTACACCAAGAAAGTTGTCTGGCTTGATAATGAAATGTGCAGATGCTATTGCAGTTGAATTAACCCTTCCAATGCTGAGGCTATTTTCATCAAAAGCATTTTTGAAAATCACCTAAATCCTGTCATGTTGCTATTCATTGAAAAGCTCTCGCTGAGTTCTGTCAGATGAGTACCAATGTGCCAGGGTTTTAGTCATTATTAGCCATCACCAGCATAAGCGTTAAGATTCAATACATAAACTGTTGTCACTCGTAATGACTTTTCTTTCTTTTAGGTTTCTAATTTGGTCGGCATTCCTGCATGTTTTGAGTAGAATTTATATGTTGTTGTTTTGTATTGCTTCTTAGTGGCCGGTGCCATGTTCTGCCCTTTTGGATGATGTGGGTAGTGTACAGGTGTTTTCTCCGTCATGGACCATGCTTGAAGACCACGAGAAACCCTTTTCAGCCATAAATGCCAACGTTTATCGCAGAGTATCATTTTATTCCAAAACCAAGTTCCCCGTTGACCTTACACCCCTAAGGCTATTTCTTAAACAAACCTTCTTTTTGAATATGTAATAAAATGGTTTAGTAGGATATTGTTCGTATTTTGCACAACAATCTCATCCAAAAAATCTTTTCTCATGCACTGATTGTGTATGTGAAAGAACAAGCAAATTATGTGGGGGACTTGGTAAAGAGAATGTTCTCTTTTATGAAAATAAATTGCCTCTTTACAAAATATGGCTTATAAGCTTGACACTGCTTTTCTTTTTCTAATAAATATGTATAAAGCTGCAGTTGTTTGTTTGTTTTCTTTTAGGACTTGAGTGTAAAGCTGTAAGCATCCAAGAAAGAAAGGAAACAATTATTGTCACTTTTCAGCTATGTTGGGATTGACACCATTAGAATTTTCGCGATACGATACAATATCAATATTTCCTTAACAATATTTTCTGAAGTATTACTGCTCTAAAAGACACTCGTGACAATAATCTTAAGGCGAGAATAAAACCACTTTTAAAATATTCCCTTAGAATACAAAAATATGTATAATTTTTTCTTTAACACAATCATTCTTATAACTGCATAATCCTATAAGCTTAGACAAGTTATATGCATGGAAATGATGAATAGGTTGAATCTGCCTCTCTTTTAAAAGGACAAAGGCACATTCAGAGGGTCTTGTAACAGGCTGGAATGAGTATAATGGAGGAAACTGCATACAGAAACACCAACAACATATGAGCATTGCTATACATTTAATTACAATTTCATTTACATGAACATAGGTTATATAAAATGACTGTACATTCAAACTCAACAATATTTTAGGCTAGGACAGCAAGAATAGTTTTGTAGGTCAAGGTCTCAGGATTTATGCTCTCCGAAAGCAACAGCCTCAAATACTTAAGTTCTTGCAGAGCCTGGGTGCATAGAAAACTGTAGCGAAATCCAAACCACAATGGCAGCTAATGCTCAGATGAATACCCATTTTTCTAACTTCAATTCTCAAGAGTAACATTGTTTCATAACACCACAAATGATTCAATAACAGGAATTGTTAAACGTCAAGTACAGATATTTGAAAGATCCAAGCCTGTAGGATCATTTTGTACGAAGCACTGGGTCTGATGAGTCTCCACAGGCAGATGGAGGTCTGAGGAGGACCAGTGTCCATACACAGCCAATGGCAAGAAGACAACCATATCTTGCTACCACCAGACCTAACATCTAGGCTTAACCCTTCCAATGCTGAGGCTACTTTCATCCAAAGCACAAGGACGCAAAGATTTTTGAAAACCACCTGAAGCCTGTCATGTTGGCATTCATTAGAAAGCTCTCAGTGAGTACTCTCAGATGATTAATATTTGTGCCAGGGTTTCAGTCATTTATCATCTTTTTCGCATTGGTAAAATTAGGCACCAGCAGCATAAGGTTTAAGAAGCAAAGGTAGCCTCTGCTAACCAGGCCAGCTGAGTAGCTGTCCATGACTTGTTCTTTATACAAAGTCGATAGCAAAGCAAGTGAGCACTCAAGGCCCGCCCCTCCAATCAATTACCACTTTAGGCCAGCATTGACTAAAGACCTTCACATGAGTCACCTGGAACTAAGAGACTTTTGAAAATAACTCCTTACTAAGCAATTGTTTATAAAATTATTTTAAAGGCAGTTTTCAGTTACCTTTTGAACACTTCTTCAAATATTTTCTCTGACTATTACTCTGTTACAAAAGGATATCAAGATAATTTGGATGTTATTGGGAGCCATAGGCATAAATGTGTTATTCAGGGAATGCTACACCATTTTAATTGAGAGTGTAGAGTACAATCTATCTCGTTTTCTCAGTATTTCACCGATCTTCATTTACAACACAAAACCTCAACAATTCTATACTAAGATTCATGAAAGTATATACATAATATCAATTGCACAAATACCCTTTTGCAAAAACTAATTTAAGACAAATTTTGCCCAAAGTTGCCTTTTTGTCATTTTGAAAATATATGTCCGCAAGAATAAAATGAGTACATTTATACCCTTATCCTACAGTCCCCTAATTTGGGACCTGTCCTTTTAGACTACTATTTTCATTGTAACAAGCATGATAAAGACAAAAATAAAGATTGGAATTTCTCATGACATGAAATAAATCATAATTAAACCAACATGCAGCATATAATATCATGTCTTACTTTCTCTGACAAGAGAGAAGAATTAGCTTATTTAAAGACAAGTACTAGTGGAAGTAAAATTACCATACCTGGTAGATCTCAACAGGCACACAAACTGCATCATATGACATACATACAACAAAACTTTACAACTTGAAGGCACAATTGTAGTGCTACAAGGGAAGCATTTACTTAATGCCATTAGGTAATTATTCCCTATACTGAAAACAACAACTAATTAGCACTTTTATAATTGACAAGATAGCCTTTAAACCATTGAGAAATCTTATGCTATTTTTTCTCCCAAAAGTGTGTCTTGGCCACTTTGTGACCACTTTAGCCCGGTTTAAACCATTAATTACATTGACCAATAGAAAAATCCCTTGTAGGGAAAGTACAATTTGCAAGCAGCACTAATATATCAATGACAGACCATATAAGCACGGGTGTGCAAAATTGTAATCCAACTACATTTCTGGCTAGAATTGCAGTTTACCGTTACAGGTACCACAGCCACCCATGCCACAGATGATTAACTCCTCACTGAGACCCTGTCATGTGTATATTTCATCAAGTTCCCATGATGGAAAATGCCTAAGAGATAGCTACGGCACATCTCTCATTCTCTCTCCAGTCTGTTTCAATCAGCTGCCATATACACCAAGCAAACCCCTCACACATATCAAGATATTTGAGCGAAACCAAAAGAAATCATTTTACTACACTGGCACATTTTGGGCACAAGGTAGCAATTACATATTGCTGAACAAGATAAGCCACAGAAGCAAGATTACTTCACTTTTCTAGATAAGGAAAGCATTTTAATAAAGCATTTTTGTAATAAGAGGATTTACAGCTGCAATGGTAGTCATTGTCGTCAAAATACCATTCTAAGGCACAGAAGTCACTAACAAAATCAAAATATTTTGGCACATGTAGAAAGAAATTGAACTTAAAAAAATATGTACATGTTAAGTAATTTCCTTGAAAATTACATCAAGAGTAGTGCATTATCAATTGTTATTTAGGATTCTAATTGATAAAATAAGTTATTGCTGTAAAATTGAAATATCAAGATTATACAGAAATTGCACTTAAGTGGGAAATGTGTATATTTCACCATAAAAAGGTTGTACCATACCTTTATTAATGTAAACCCTACACAATTATTGAGGCAACACCTGACATGTTATGACAAACTAATTTTCTGTCAAAAGTATCAATTTTCACTTCTTTTTTCAAAGACTTCTATAAATCTGATGGTGTTCTGCTAAGACAAGGAAAAATTAAGATAAGATAGAGAAAGTGAGGAATTTAGATTTTCCAGATAAAAGATAAACATTTTGGCATCAGAAAAACAATAATTGTCTCACTCTCAGGCATCTTGTACAAGTGCTATATGACCACAACCTTCTAGTGAAATGGAAGATCTCATACGGTTTTATTAATTAAAATGTCATACAAATAAAGGTCAAGTAACATACATAAGTCAATTCATTTCCAAAAAGATCCATGGTTTGAGAAATGCTGGTCACAATAAAATTGCAGTATAGTATATGATGACTTGATTAAGAGACTACTTATCATGGGAGATCATTTTTTCGCAGAATTGGCATTAAACCTCCATCATATTTTACCTTATGAAAATATTGTAAGTTCATTCATTCTGATTTTTTTACATGTCCTAGTCATCTCCTAGCTGTGTAGTGTAAAGAAATGCTGATAACATTTTACTGCTGAATTCAATCTCTATCTATTCCATACGCCTCGCGAGCACCCAAAGATACTGAAAAAGTCAAACCTGCCCGAGCGACCAACTCAATAAGAAGACCACATTTTCATTTTCCCTTGTCTTAAATTCTAGTTTAAATGCCCCTTTATTCAGAGACACAAGAGACCATAATTTAGTCTGCCTTTGGGTGGTCTCTTAATACAGGTTTGACTGTTTTCTATCAACCATTGACATTCTGGATTATCGGTCATCTGAGACAAATAAAACAGTATGAGTTGCCTTTAACACATTCACATCTTGAGCATACCATTTGTCTGACACATACAGAAATACTTTGGAGAATAAGGGCCGTATGCACCAACCCCACTCCCACTTTACTTTCACTTTTCCCTAAAGTCTACTTTCGCAAGTTCCCTTTGGTGAGTGTCCTGTTTTGGTATGCATGAACCCACCTCAAAGCCCACTCTCGAGAGTGAGCTTCAAGCAGCTGCATGTGGTCAGAAATAGTAACAAGGTCGGTCATGTGACTGCCCAGTATTATTGGGTCAAGCACTTTTTGCACTAGGCATGGCCAAAGGAAATAATACTATAGGGCAATGGTACTGCATCCCCCTCTCTGAGTTTGATATTTACTAGCACATTAATAGATTATAAGGTACCTTCAGATTAGTGAAAAACGGTTCATTCTTGAAATTTTGCATAAACTTTTCCATTTTGAACTTTGTGCATTAAGATGGAGTATTGATATACTCAGGGTGTTAATGAATGGGAAAAAAAAGGAAAATAATGTTGTAAATTTTTTTCGCATCATAGTTTGGCAAATTTGCAGCAATATTGCCTAAAAACATTTTTTTCTATGTTTTGCAATTGAAAAAGTTCACTTACTCATCACAACAAACATTTCCAAACACTTTTTAAAATATATTTATGTGAGGGCATTTTTGTTTATTCTGATTATAACTTAATTTACTTTTTTGAAGATTTTTTCCCAGACTACTAGGCATAGATGATCTTTAAAAGTATTTAGATCATGTGTCTATCAGCTTCCCTCATTAAACAGTTGTTGCAGACTTTTTCAATTTCCTTGGCAAAATAAATGTTTATTCTTTATTTATATAAAAAGTTCAAGTTAACCTAAATAAATGTATAGCTCCAAGGTAGACAAAACTGAAAATATAGGTTAAGATTCTATTGCTGATGGGACAAGGGACCTTTTTAAAAAGCTTTTTTGGGGTTGGGTGTCTGTCAAGCAGGAGAGAACAATATGTGATAAATTTGAAATACAAATAGAGAGAATAAATCAGGGATTGGGAATAAATGAAAAAATCCCTTGTTTGTCCTAGAACTGTTTAATGCAAAAGACCCAAGTTGAAAACTATGGGAAATCCTTAAGGTACTTGTATGTTTATGGCAAAGGGAATGAGTGAGAGACGTCTAACTAAATTAAACACTATAATTAGTATTTATTTCAAAGCATGCTCTATGATTCAATTGAATCTTTGATCACAATTTCAAATCAAACTTCTTGAAGCCCTAATTGAGCTTAAAGTTCAAGCACAAACAGAGCAAATAAGAAATGAATATTTGTTTGTATCACATCAAAGAATATAATTATCCTTTTTTTCTAGATTCTATTTGATTTATCAATCAATGTGGCATGATATTTTTGACACTGCTTTGTTTTGCTGGAAATAACCTTCATGAAAGTTTTACATAATATGGAAATTGAAATATGGGCGACATAATTGGGCAACATAGTTTAGGAGTAAAATTTTCACACAGAATAGGTTTTCAAATCATAGGTTACTACAAAAATATATTTACCTAAATGCAAATTTCACTTAATAATTTAAGCTTTCAAGGCGTTGTGCATTTCAGTGCTTCATAAGTTCCTAATATTAACTGTCTGAGAAATGATTTATGCCATAAAAGGGGGAAAAGTAAGAGGAGAGTGGGCTTTGAGGGAGCCCCATACCTCCCTTAAAGCCCACTCTCCAGAACAAAAGAACCAGTCACATGTGGAGGAAATGGAAAGTGACCTAATTTGAGAGTGGTCTTGGTGCATGGCCAAAGTGGACTTTCGTAAGTGCACTTTGGAAAGTGGACTTTCGTAAGTGCACTTTGGAAAGTGGACTTTCGTAAGTGGTGTTCGTGCATGGGAAAAGTGGGGTTGAAGTGCACTTAAGGCTAAAGTGGGGTTAAAGTGTGGTTGGTGCATACGGCCCTTAGTCAAATTTTGAGAAATATTTGATTGCAATTTGTTATTCGTATTGGGTTTCACAATAACTCTTCAAATATTTTCATATGTTACTATATCTATTGAGTTGGAGACAAAGTTGTGAGAGTTTGTATGCTCTGCAGATGTGAATGAGTTAAACCACCTGTTAGCACAGATCCCCTGCCTATTTTATAGAACCATCTCATGATTCCCCAACAGGTTGTTATATTTCACCTGTAAGTCAACTACCTGCCTTTAAAGAGTCATCCTGTCCAAACATTCTGACTATTTCTGTGATACTTTTTGACTAGAGTACTATTTCTGAATATATCTGAAGGAGAAATGTATATTAAAACCCTACTTAAAATTCTCCTTTAAATATTATGTGATTTGATACTTAATATAGAAGTTGTCTTTAAAAGTATGATAGATCCAGATGACACTCCTTAAGTACATCTACAGCCATGGATGGGATAAGCAAAATATGAAGATGAAATTAGACGAAAATTTGATTTTCTTGGTCTTGGTTTTTCCTAAGATATTTTTTCAACTCAAACTCTTAACCCAGTGCCATGGGTACTCTGTGTTTGAGTTTATGGCATTTACGTTTTGCCAAAGGAACAGATGACCTTCATGTTTATTTTACGCTATAAGCGATGAGATTCATTAGGGTATTGTAGCAGAGTTTTTGAGTTACACTGTGGACTCGAATGAGATTTGGCGCATAGGACTTGTCTGTGCATTCTCCAGGCTCTCAAGCAACTCCTCTTCAGTGGCCTCGTAATCTTCATCATCGTTGCCATGGTAAACGCCCACTTCGTACGACACGATCGACGCATGATCTAATTTACCTGGTGCAGCCCCCATTTTCTGCACAATTTCCGAGTCCCTCTTCTTTCGCTCTTTTGAGCGCAGCTTCTTCCCATACAAGTTTGGGTTTTCCAGAACTTTCCGTTTCTGGTCAGTTAGTTTCAGGACATGCTGCACGATGGCGCCACAGAGTTCTTGTGCCGAGCACGGCTGCTCTGTGTAGAGTTCAAACTCGTGAATCAACCTCTCCATCTCCTTCACAGCATAATGGTGGCGCTCGTGAGGTTCCATATCTGGTTTGTCACTCACAGCAGGAGACGGTAGGTTATTGTTAGCAGTTTTACTGCTTTCACCATTTTCCACATTGTCACTACTTTCAACATTTTCCGCAGCAGCAGCAGCAGTGTCGCCATTTTCCGTGGGAGGTGTTTCTTCTTCTAAGTCTTCTTCTGGGGTGGCCAGTGGAGGTTCCCTGGCAACCGCAATTTTCGTCACCACCGGGTCGAAATTATCAGAAATTCCATCTGAGGCAAGAAAAACAATATCTCCAGGGTCACATAATGTGAGACTACAGGTGAGGTTGTGTAGTTCCGGTTCCCGCCCCCTGACCGGGCCAAGGGCGCCACCTGCATCCCGAATGTCCCTCACGCTCTGAATGTCATGTGAGCCAGTGGTGATTTCACGGATGCCGTGGTGCTTACTGACGATGTAAGCGAAGCTGTCCCCCACGTTGACGCACATGACAGCGTACTGTTTACAGTCCTTCAAGGGTGCAATCAGGGCGGCACAGAGCGTGGTCAGACCTGCCTCTTTCTCCAGTATCATCATGTGGGCCGCTGTGAAGCTCTTCAGTAACATAGTAATGGCATCCTGAAACAAAAACAACACATGGAGATCAAACATATTCTAATCATCACACTGAAACCTCTGAGACTAGAAATCCTTGAGGCTATGAAGGATCATATAGGGAATTTGCCATATCTACTTAGGTTTTCCACAATGAATTAAACCAAAAATGGACCAGAAAACTGTTCACAAAATAAGATGTGCAGATTTCAAAAGTATTGACAATAAAAGGATTCAAATTATTTCCTCTTGTCTAAACCCATTAAATTTTAACAATGGATTATATGGCATGAATGGGACAACACAATAGTATTCACAAATGGGAAGGGTTTACATCTGTACTTTTTCAGCCATTCCTCTTGTTTGTACAAAGGCACTCAGTACATGCAAGTAAGGATATAATTCAAATTGAAAATCACAAACGAGATAGTACAGTATCACTAAATAGTTTGATAATTTTTTTGTTTCGCAGTAATTCATTTACAAAAATAAGCCTAACAAAACTGCAAAGACTTACAGCCTGAGATGATATGATTGTTATTTAGTCAATTTCAAATTGATACAGGGTCCTCTAGATATTTAGTAATACTGCTTCCAGAATGAACACAACCTTTAAGGAACTTATGGGTTTAATCCAAAATGAATGCAATTTGTTATGTAAAAAATGTATAATTGACAACAATACTTTTTAGAGGCTATATAATTAGTGATTCTTAAGTACTGGTACAATAAATGGATTCTCTCAAAGGTTGTTACATTTTTAAATGAATATTATTGAAATACCATATACTTTACTGACAACTAGGTTAACTTATTAATGACAAGAAATCCTAATTACTTGGCAAATATGAAAAAAATAATGACATAAAACCAAGGCTCAAATCACTTGAAAATCACTTGGTCATAGATGTCCATACCATATTACAAAATTATTACAAATTACAAAATGTCGATTGTAATGAAAATCTGAAGATACAGTTGACAAATGAGCACAATTTATGATTGGGAATGAATAAGCTATTGATCAATTAGATAAAATGGAAATTCCTAGAGTTCAATATTACCTGTGTGTTTTTGAGAGGTTTTACACCTTCACCAAACAGCTCTTCATTCATGTACTTCATGCAGCCGTATACGGCGCAACGAGCGGCCATCTTGGATTTCTCTCCCCAGTTGACTCCATCCGCAACAATAAGCAGAGCGTTGTTCTTACGGGCACAGATACCAAAAGAATCTGCAATGGGGTCACCTAGAAAAGAAGCAAACCAGGTGTGACAAAGAAAATCATTCCAATATCCTCATTTTATTACAGTATCCTTAACTTATGTTTCTCCTTCTCTCATGATCAAACACTGGCAAATGTGAAATGTTGAGCAATTCGACAGATTTTAAAGAATGAAATATGTATGAGATATCTATCAAGAATACTAAAAGAACCCAAGCAGCATTTTTGTTAAACACACAGGCTAAGTTCTGCTTTGGTATTGGTATTAGTACTGACATGCTATTGTGATATCTGTCTATATTGATAAACTTTGATAAGATAAATTCCAAAATATTACCCAGTTACTTGGAATAGGACACCTAAAGACGTTTACCTGTTATTTTAAGTTATCATGAGAGACATGATATCACCTTTAATCGCTAAGATTCTGAGCACCCTTGATGTCATTTGAAGTGGTTCTAAATTGGACCAGCCTCTCCAGAATTTAGACTTTACTTCTGTAATGCTAACAAGCAACACTACAACCCTTAGTTTTGTTTGTTTGATTTTTTGTATTGTTTTCAACATCTTGGTCCATACTGCAACAGGAAAGAGGAGCAGACAGATAATTAAAAACATCTTTAGTCCATTCACTAAAATGACTCCACTGGGTTTTCAGGTGCATAGTAATCATATTCAGTGTCTCATGATGCCACACATTTATAAAGTGAAACTGTAGTCAAGATTGACCTAAATTCCCTGACTCACCAGTGATTTTCCCATTAACTGGGTGTTGGTCATACAGGGAGAGACAGATTCCATAGGCTTTCCTGCTTTTGATGTTCCAAGCACGGGCTCCTGCAATCCATGGACTCGCCCCTGAAGTAGCAAAATGGTTTGTTATAGTGGTCTCAAAAATGAGCACAATACAGATATGGTAATACTGTTTATCACCTGCTATGCTGTAATTCTCTATGCTGATTGGTCAATAGGCATTAGATCTGGAGCCGTTCACACTTTATAGATTCAATATAGAATGACAGAATTCAATATCGAACGGCAGAATTCAATATTACCACTTGGCCACCAACCTCGTTCTGACCTCCAAAGTTATTTAAAAATTTTATGAGATGTATTTATTATTTTTTCTTAGCATGAAAGAGCAGGTGATAAATTTGTTACGCCCTGTTGGAAAGTGCAATCTGGCCTGATATCCACCCTCAGTCATCCAGATCCCACTCGGCTCCACCTTGTGGAATCGGGATGGCTTCATTTGGATATCAGGCCGGATTGCACTTTCCTACAGGGCGTAACTAATAGTATCATTATACCTCTAAATATAGGACTGTTGACCTTTTTTAAACAAAACTCACTCGCCGCTATTTGGTTGGTAATTGAATATTTCCAACCTTCTCTAGTGCTTTTTTGGTCTGGTTGACAGAATTGTAGCAAAACAACCTCTATAGAAAATTACCATCTATACATGGAATATTCAACATCTCAACAGCTATGACCAAAGCTTACTTAAATGGCCCTTAAGTCAAAATAAATATTTCTTTTGATTTTGGTTAGAAACAAAAACAACCTCCATAAAGCTAAAATCAAAACCTGTATCTAACCAAAATCAAATCACCTGCTGCACACAATCTATTCCCTTTCTGAGGGTACAACCACTAACAAAGATTTATCACAGCCTAGTAGAGTTAGTATCATAATATGCAATGATGACCAGTCAAATATGATCTACGAAACAAAGAATATATGCAACAGGCATTATCAATATACTCATAGTTATTTAGTTTTTTATGGTCTTGGTCTGGTTGTGGTTATTCAGTATTTTCTCTATTTCTACAAATATTCTAAATCCACATGGGGTAATATTTTGCTCACCCATTTTATGAAATGTTTTAGTCTGGAATAGTAGGACTACCAGTGCTGTGACAGGCCCTGCCCTTTTGTTTACCTTTCTGTTCAGGAAGATTCTGCTTACCATCTCTGTTATTCTCCTTATCCCGCTCGTCATCCGAGATGATGCTGAGACCGCGATCAGGACCGGAGTAGGTGGCGAACAGGTCCCGCTCAAGGGGTCCTAGTTTCCTGTAAGGGATCTCATCAGCAGAGCTGCCGAACCACGTCTCTGTACCCGCCTTTTTCTTCTTGGACCACCTAGAAAGATAGGGATAAATACAGGTTTAGAGACAATGTATGCTACAATTGATTTCCTGCAGTAACACCCATCATCGATGTAACCAGATTTTCTCAATATTGTAACCAAGTTTTTTTTCCAGTGTTGGCCCTTCCAATGCTGAGGCTACCTTCATCAAACCCACAAAGTCGCAAAGATTTTTGAAAACCTTTCAAACCCTGTCATGTTGGTATTCAATGGATAGGTCTCGCAGAGTACTATCAGATGATTACCCATGTGTCAAGGTTTCAGTCATTTTTCAGGTTTTTGCATCATTTTGTATTGCCCAAATTAGCCACCAGCAGCATAAGGATCAAAGGTTGCTTGATCAATCTAGGCCACTTATATCTTGACATGTATGTACCCACAAACACACATATATATATTCATATGTGTGTGTGTGTGTGTGTGTGTGTGTGTGTGTGTGTGTGTGTGTGTGTGTGTGTGTGTGTGTGTGTGTGTGTGTGTGTATACTACATTTTCAGACCTGCTACCCATAACTACATACAGTCTAGAAGTTGCCTGCGTGGCCTATAATACTTCATCAAAGTGAGCACTATATATAAATACATCAAAGGATCAAGCCCTATACATGTTGTCACTGGTATGTCCACAATCTAGCTTGTTATAGGCCTGATCTTAGCTACTCGATACCAGGCATCACATAGTTTATAGGCCAGCGTTAACCTAGGCTAGATTCTTGGCTGTCATATGAATTTAACTTTTAGCATTACTATGAAACTGATAGGGAAAGGAAGACCGTCATCACAAGGGTTGACTATATGTCAGCCCGACAAAAAAAAAGTAAATGTTCAGCTCCTGCATCAGATTAAGGCCTACTTAATTCCTGTGGCAATTTATATAAGTTTATGTTAATTTAACCCTATACACATGTTTGTCATCCAATAACTGGCATACCCTAGCTCCAATAAAGTTACTGCAAGCCTATATACTCATTCCTCAGATGAATAGACATATGGATTGGTTGCCACAGACCAACTGCCATAGGACCCATTACTATTAGCCCAGTACAGGACACACCTATAGTCTCGTCTAATCTAGTGTCAGCATGACGTCACTAGGAGACAAAGACCAATGAAGGCTCCCATATCATTTACATTATAGAGTAAGTTAGTCAAGAACATGCCCAGAATGCACATCTTGAGTGGTTCTTGTCAACATCAAGGCTAATAGTCTTTTATGACATACAATAAAAGACACCAGCACCCCAGACATTTAGTCATTGCCACCTGTGACTGAACTACTGGAAACAGATTGGTCTTGCTCATAGAAGGTCTAAGTAATGATCCCTGCTTAATAAAAGTGTATTTGAAGATAGCAAAGAAGACTAGTACATCTTTTAGGAGCATAATAATGTTGGCGCTATTCCTGTACAGTTGATTCATAGAGAAGAGTTTATCTTGATTCACATGAGTTATCCCATCTAGCATTAACATCCTGGAATCTTCCTCCTACAAGTTATGGTCTGTAGAAAGGGAGCTGTTGAATCAGTGCCAAGAGTGAGTGCTTGAAGTACATGAGTCACACACATATACAACCACAGAACAATGCCCCCTGACTCCAGGAACTAACATGTGTTCTTGATGACACCACATGTTACATCCACATGTTTGTTATGATTGTAAAGCCTGGTTGTTACGATACCACAGGGACAAACTTGGGGGTAAAGAATCAAGTGGCTTTAACCTAACCCACCCCCCCCCCCTACAGAATATACTCAATAACCTTGGGTTATTACAATCAAAATGCAACTTTTATTTGATTTAAGTTAAAAATCATTATTATCATTATTATTAGTATTATTATTATTATTATTATTATCATTATTATTATTATTATTATTATTGTTGTTATTATTATTATTATTATTATTATTATTATTATAATTATTATTATTATCATCATCATTATTATCATTATCGCTATTATTATTATTATCATTTTTATCATTATCATTTTTATCATATTATTATCATTATCATTATTATTACTATTATTATTATTAATATTATTATCATTATTATTATTATTATTATTATTATTATTATTATCATTATTATTATCATTATCAGTCGTAGTAGTAGTAGTAGTAGTAGTAGTAGTAGTAGTAGTAGTAGTAGTAGTAGTAGTAGTAGTAGTATCATCATCATTATCTTTATCATCATTATCACCATTATCATTATTATAATCATTATGATCAAAGGCTTATGAGACATTATGTTTCAAAAGTCTTTGTTATGATGGATATCATTATTGTTGTTATTATAAAACAAACCCCCAACACTTAGATCCTTCTCACAACTACTGTAATACATGTGTGTTCAATTCACCCCTGTACTGGCTGTAAAGTGGATATCCTAGACAATTTGGCAGGCCTACATTCTTCAGGATAATTCAATTTAAGACACTCTGAAATTTCCACCACACCTTAATTGCATATGTAGGCTCTAATATCCCCAGCCTTACTTGTGAGTGGTGCTGTGAAACCTAATCTCCCTCAGGGAAAAGGCTTAGGAGATGTGCGGTCAGTAGGTTAACCTTGTTAAGGCTAGAATTAGGAATGAAATGATTTGGCAGCTTGCTAATGTTTAACCCACTCACGACCTGAGTTACTGATTGAGATAATTTCTTAATTTAACTATTCATTGAACTAATAAAAGTTGTCTAACTCAAGAAATGTAATGCTTCTTATAATTATCGCATCAATTATTGATGAGCAGAATGCTCAATTAAGTCATTTTTATAATTACCCCCATTTCAATCTTGATGAAATTTGAGGGTAATAGATAGCATTAAATGCACTACCTTATTATTGTGGACCAAGTTAATGGAACTCCTACTCTGTAAGCTGACCAGCTCTCATTCTCCTTTTCAATATTCAAAAAGCTTATCTAATAAATGCCATGTTTATGCCTTATTTATTCTTTGGATATTCAGGCCTAGCCATGATTTTCTACGCCTATATGATAAATGATTACACCAAAAAGAAAGCGATCACCATTTCCTGGTGGAGTTTCAAATAATCAGTAATAGGAAAATGCTCCTTTGGCCTGAGGGAAGGAATTAAATGCTGTGGTTGTCAAATCAGGAACATGAAAGTAACCAAGCCAACCACAGAATGTCATAACATGACATTTCTTAGGACACATGAGAAGGCTCACATAAAGGGCAACCACAACATCTGAAACCTAGGCTACCTTCCTACAATATGATACAATCAACTATCAACTTTCAGGACAAACCTTGTTTAATGACTTGCTTAATTCAATTCATTAGGGCCACATGAGAAGGCTTACATAAAGGGCAGCCAATATAAGATCCCAATTTCACTCATACAATCACAACATCTCAAACCTAACTTCCACCTTGCTTGATAACTTGCTTAATTTCATTTCAACTAAGAAATCTAAAAAACCCTTAATGCCAGTTATATTTTACTCCATTAGAACAATAAATGCATGCAAATATTGATTGATATGAAATAATGAACAGGGGGCTGGACATAACAGATAGCCCCATAGTTATGACTATCTTATCATGGAAAAATGGGGTATATATACAATAAAAACAGAACATAGGCCTGATATCATACCATATCTCATTTTCTCTTACAACTAGTGTGGTTAATTCAACTCCTTCAACTAAACAGTAAACACACCTGATATCACCTATCAAAGGCTTGATGCTTAATCACAAAGCTCTCTGACTTCTGCCCTCCTTGTGACCTAAATAGTTTTTATCTCACCATGTTAGCTTTCAGTGTGTGAAAAATACATTCACAACCACAACTCATCGGTAATAGTATCAGAATCATCTGAATATCATATATCCTATGAATATCATAGGAAAACTGGTTATGCACTAAAAATGCTAGAGTCGTCCTGAGACACAAGACATATTGTAGATGTAGATAGACACCTTTCTCTTCTTGTAAGATTCAACATTTTTGATGTCCTAATTCTTGAGCATGCTTTAAGGCTATGCACACCTCTGTCTGTCGAGTGACAGTTTAAAGCCTTTCTTCTTTGTTATAACTCCATTAGCTATCTTAGAGCAAACTATGAATGCATCCTCTAGAGGGAATGGGGCAAGTTCCTCTGTTTAGATCTGGGAGTGGAGTGATAGGAGGGGGTAACATATAGGCGAAATAGTCTGAGATGGCCTGCACTGACCTATGTTGGCCACCCAGTTGGTTGGCCATATAATATGATTGTCCAGTCATCATCCAGTACCTTCCAGTTTTGGCATTTGCTTGCTGCAAAGTCAGTTTTAGATCACTTAACATGAAAAAAACTTAAGGAAGAATTGCTGGGAATATAATTTCTATTAGAACTTCAGGTGTTGTTTACATATTGGTAATATTCTTAGTAACATTTCACCATAAACATTGAGTTAAATCCAGTGCTGAATAAATATGACACTATAATTCTTCTAAGCTCTTTTTGTAAAACCCTCACAAAGCACAACCAGGAAGGATTAGAGAAGTCGACCAGCCTGTCTCTGCTCTCATGCATCCATCTCTCTATTATGTTCCCTATAATAACCCATTAATGCTCACAGCATCCAAAAGCAGCCTCACAATTTAAATGATATTTTGCAGACAGAAGCAAATTCAGAAAAATATTTGATGGAGAAATGCCAATCAGAACATTACCTACAACTCTCCATCAAATATTTTGTAAAACCATTCTAAATTTTTAAGTTAATGTCAAAAGCATCATAGATCCAGACGACAATTTTTGGAGGAAGTCATAATTATAAATGGGTTAATATTCATTGGTGATCCAGGGGGAGTTCATGGTTATGGTTAGAGAGATATGATGACAGAGCCAGCCTAGCCACAGCATGACGTCCTCCTCTAATTTGCTCAGGGGATAATTATAGAGGAAATAGCCCATATCAGACAGATATCAGGATTAAGATAACTCAAGCTTTCAGGCTGCTATTATGTTATCTGAATTGCACACAGCTAAACTACTTAGATCCCAGTTAGCTGTAAGCCAGACCAGCTGTATTCACTAGGGAAGAAGAGACTCCTGATGAGATATTTTTTAACCCATTTTTGCTCACAGCGGCCAAAACAGGCCTGACGATTTTGAAGATATTTTTCTAACAAAAGCATTTTTTAGAAAATATTTGAAGGAGAAATGTTAACCAGTGGTCAAACAACAGCTCCCCCTCAATGTTTTGAGAACTTTTCCTTTATTCCCAACTTATTTTCAAAAGTATGAAAGTAGCAGACGATACTTTCTAGAGAAACTCTGAGTGTGAATAAGTTAAAACCATTTGCATCTGGAGTGTTCTCATGGTCTGACAATATAACTGATAAAATATTGTGATACATAAAAACATTTGAAGAGGGATTGTCAGAGAACCTAAGAGGAACTATAGCTTTCAGTCAAATAACTCATTTCTTTATGTAAAGATATTTCCATATGTGTCCGACCATGTGTATGTCCAGAATTGAAGGGACTAGGTAGGTATGAGGAAATCATAAAAAAAAACTGATTTATACCTCATGGCAAATTTCAATATAGCACTTTCCACGCTTATAAGTATAATTCTAATGAACCTAAATTTAAGTTCAAGGTTTGGAAACAATTAAATAAACCACAATCCAGATATATGGCTATAGTAGCACCTGCAATCTACAACTATGAGTTCCTCTTTCCTCAGCCTCAACTTTTAAAATACCATTAAAGGGAGTTTTATGATTAAATTATAGTGTTACATGTATTGGCCAATTATTCAAATATTCCAATACTGGCAATTCCTCAGTATACTGGTAGCTGTAAGTATTTCCACTTCTCATGTTAGGGTACGGAAGTGGAATTATTAAAGGTCTGCTAGACACTAATTACAGCATTATAAATACCAGGCTTGGCTATAATTGGCCAGTGCTGTGCTATCTATTGCTGGACCTGCATGTTCATCAACTGTTTTAAGTTGTACATCAAAGCCACTATCTGTACATTCTAACAACAACAACAACAACAACAACAACAACAACAACAACAACAACAGAAATAGTAGCAAGCAGGTCAAGTTGGGCTAGTGCTTTTGTTGGACCCTGGATAATAATAATAATAATAATAATAATAATAATAATATTGTCATTTGATATTGCGCCCTTTCCATATAAACATGCTCAAAGGCGCAATACATTCCATTGTCAAAGGATGCTCATCAACTGTTAATTAGCAGTCATACATCAGGGCTACTATCTATCCACATCATATTTGAAATATCAGGTTCACAGCCTCATATAGAAGCTATATGGGTAAGCAAAGATCTTGGTGAATCACCATGCACATAATAAATAATCCACTTAGAGCTATTTCAATTTCTAAACCGTATTATAGAAAACTAGAGGAGAAAAGAGTCTGGCGTGCGGTCCCTGTTGATGAATAGCAAGAGAGGATGCATGGTGGCTGTGTATGACAGGCCAAACACAGGCTCTGAGTGGACTGCAGCCCGGAGCAAATAAATCATCACTGAGAGGATGACAGGAGGAGATAAAGCCTGTGATACTACATGACATTTGTAAAGGCTCAATGTCTATTAGTCTGGAGCAGAGTAAACACAGAGGCTGCTCAGGGGTCAATTGGGCCGTGACCTACCACCACTTACTCCAGCTCACGCACCGCTTATCTCTCACATACATAAAATATGACGAGGAGATAAAAACATAGAAATATTATGGCAATGAATGTAGTCCGTATTGTCTGATTGTTGATATTGATAGTCAATATCTCAACTCAGACCAGCCATCTATAATGCAAGCACTGACATAATTCCTTGCACGCTAGCCAATGCAAGTAAAAGTCACTTCCTGGAAAATACATTCATCACTTATTTGTCTGACATGGCAAGCTGTAGTTACAACAACTTCAATAATGGTAAAATAATCAAATAAATGAAATGCTTAATATATAAATTGATGTACATGACTTACAAGTCTTTTGATTATCCAAAAAATCTTAATATAATACTTAATTTTTGAGATATTTAATCAAGATTAGAATTTGTGCTTGCAAATTCAATTTGCTTATTATGGGACCTGTTAAACTAGTAAAAACAAAATTCCAAATATTTGAGGTTATGTTAGTTTATTTCTAAATGACATTAAATCCTCCATCATTTTTTTAAAATTAGAAAGCTATTGCTGAAATAACCAGGCATCTTTTTAACACTACATGCATGAACGGGTTTAAATGTTATGATTCTTCAAGTGGTCTCCCCCTTTGTGTTCACAGGGTGTCTTCCTCTATTACTATTATCTGTATTAACTAGCAACAACACGGAGCTATCTAAATGGATATCAGTTCCTGATAAGTGGGAAACAGGATCTTCAATAGTTCCCCTATCATACCATATGCCTAATTGATCACTGTTCACATGTTAACAGCCAATATCCAGGCTTATTCTCATAGAACATCCACTATCTAAGTAATCTAACCATATAGTTTCCTTAATGTGTATGCACCAACATTTATGATTTATATTGACTCAGGGGCAGAGATACCCATTGACCCTAAGGCTTACAGACAGGGCTATAAACCAGCAAGGAGTCAGGGACGTTTTTTGGACGTCCATAGCCTTGAAATCAAAGGCTGATGATGAAGTATTGTTGAAATATATCCACTTAATGCCTCCTAAATGTTATAGACAAAGCCTTCTAAAAATGCCAATCCCAAGCAAATAATTAGAAAGTTTCACTTCCACGTGAATGGCAGAACAATTATCAACAATGAATATAAGCACATGCTTATTATTGTAGTTAATATTTGTTGAAGCCTCGTATAGAAAAAATAAAACAAACACCGTAAGTATCTTATTGCTAATTTTAGACGCCTAGTTTCTAAGTCCTTATGCAGGTATTTGCTATGTTAAAGGGTGGTGGAGGCATGCAGGCAAACAATCATTCCCGCTACAAACAAATTTCTTTTATGATTTAAAGCAGGTCAGTTCTGGTATAATACCTTAAAGTATTTTGAAGCCAAACCGAAGTCCAGATCAAATACAATCTGGTATGTCCATACACAAAGCATGTACACTTCTCAACAAGCAATGTCGCTAAATTGTACTGAGCCCTACATGCTGTCACCACAATACTCAATAACATAAATCATAAATACTTCCACAGCTTATGTTTCAATAATTGATGAAAAACAATTGTGCAACTATTTACAAACTACATAACATTTTTTCTCCATGTTCAGGTAGTCTCAGCAGTCATCCCATAGTAATTCAACAGCAGTAACTTGTTCACACCAATTGTGAGTGTGATCTTTATCATCAACCAGACATAAGAAAACATGGTTTTGAAAATGGGCTAGTAGAATAGTTTTAATTCAATATCGGTAGCCCTTCAAAGCTAGTACAATGAGGGAAACCATTTACATATTTGACAATCTCCAACTGAAATCAACTGATATTATCTGATTTATCTATAAATATAACAGCCACTTCTGATAATTGATTGGACTATTGACTATCCAACTACTCAAGTAGAGATAGTAAATAATATTATTGAGTGGGGCTACATGGACTGTAATAGATTGATTGCATCACTAGGCTACATATATATATATATATATATATATATATATATATATATATATATATATATATATATATATATATATATATATATATATATATATATATATAATATTGCAAAAAAATGAAAATGCATTTGGAGAAAGTGATTTAATTCAAGGAAGTTTAAGCAAATGATTTGCCATACACACAATCGGTGTGAAACCATGTATGAATCTGGCATTGAACAGGTTAATTTACAGAACCTTTCTTCACACAAATCTATCTTATCGTAAATTTGTCTACAGCTGGCCTGTCCTAGAAAACCTTATCTGGACTTTGTGCAGGCTTAGTCTACAGTTAGGGCTGCAGAGACTGAGAGTTTCCCATATTGTCGGTATGAAGAATTGAGACACTTATTGCCTTAACTAACAAATACATAACTAAAACAGTAGCAAACTGCCAGTAGTAATAGAAATTAATTGCAAATTTAGATATTGTTTGTGGAAGTTACATTGATCTATTGCACGGAAATACAATTTAAATGTGCAATTTCCAAATGCAATAAATACATTTCTGGAAGGAAATGCAGCTCCCTTATAAAATGATTATGTAAAGGAGAAAATGTTGATAATCCTGTTTTAAGTTGAATGTTCAAATGAAAATGAATGTAATAAGTAACCCTTTCCATGTGCTAATTATTTCTTTGGTCGTGGGTTGAGAGATAAGGGATGTGTCCTATAACCCCCCCCCCCCCCCCCCCCCCCATCTCCATTTTAATAAGGTCCCCATCTGCAACACTTCTGAAGATACCCTAGCCTAAAGACACCCATGAGTCCATCCCTTTTGAAGAGTGAACTGTCACTTTTCTTGTTCCATTTCTACCCCTAATCTCAAGCCACCAAGTGCATTTATGAAAATATCCTGTATCTAGTACCTGGCCCTTAAGTGTATCAAACCATGTAGAAAAGCTGCCTTGTACTACACATCTTTACTTACGTGAGTCTCCGATACTCTAGCAGCTTAGTTATCCTCTCTTTCTCCTCCTCCTCCTCCTTCGCTTTGTTTCTCTCATCATTTAAATCATTACAGCTATAGTAGCGGGTTAGCGGGTATCCTTGGCAATACTGCCAGTGCTACCAGTGGCCAGAAAGCTCTGCTGTTGTTGCTGTTGCTGTGTGTGTTTGGCTAGCTGGGAGTCAGGTTTTTCTGCCTTGAAGCACCAGAGAGGCAGGCAGGAGAGAAGGAGGTTCTCCAAGTTTTCCTTTGTTCGGCTCATCATTAATCCGTGCACATGGGAGTGCAGTTCATATATACACTATCTCATGAAGTTCAAGCCACTGTTAAGATCACATGTGTACTTTCCATATAGAACCTCCACCCTAGTTGCCTTCCCATGTACTAACTGGTGCAGATTGACAATCACACCACTTTATATCTGCCCAATGCCTTTTCTGCAGGGTATCCATGGCACCCGGCTCTTCTTTGAAGACTTCGTGCCAGGAACATGGATATGCCTCAAGATGCTATGGGGGACCACTCTCCCTGTCAGATGACTGGTTGTATCTGAGATATGAGTCAACCTAACATTTAGCCAGCACTGAACAGTGCTGCCTGAGATTCTGCTCCTCTAGGATATAACAACTGAAGCATTCCTGAGAAGAATTAAGTTCACCAGTTCATTAAATGTTGCCTTGAAACAGGTCCTGCAGAAGTAAACATTGGTAGATGTTGAAAGTGCTTCTCCTGAAGCTATCGGGGTAAAATGATACAGCAGTGGTGTCTTGGACCCGGAGGTCCGCAGTTCGCTATGGGGTACCCCGGTACAGCATCGCAGCACTGGGGTAAGTGGGGTTACCAGGGTTTGCCAACAGAACCTGCTGTGCACCCGGCCAAGGAACTATATGAACTTAGCAGGTTTAACTCATTTCATATTTAGGGCAAGCTTTATTAAAAGGTCTGACACAAAAATATCCTGAAAATCAGCATATAAAATAGACATTGATTGAAAGTTGTGGTCAAATTTTCTATTTCGATTGTGGAAACATGTTTGTAATTAATTGCCTTATCATTCCCAAGGCCAGGTCAGCTGGGCGTCCCCAGGATAAATGGGTTAATAATCTAGCATCCAGCTAACTGAGGCTGACATTGAAAACTTTGCAGTGTCAATTACTGAATTCCACAGACTTTAGGTCAAGTTGGCGGGCAACTTGATATACCCAAAGTCTGCAATGGTATTTATATTGCTCATTGCAGAACTACATAGGATGTGAATGGTTTGGGAAATAATGCTTAATACATACCAATCTATAATTACACTTATAGTGTGAGCCATGCCACCTGGAGATCAACAACTAAACTAAAAGTGGGACTAGGTTAAGTGTGATCTAAGGGTGGGACTACAAAGAAATCAAACATGTCATTCAATTAAAATATTGGCTCAATTAACACAAAAACTCCCTTCCTTAATACAATTGTATTTAAGCCTACAAAACCGTAGGCATCCATCCAAAGCTGGAACACCAGAACTGAACATGGATTCTTTGTCAATCTGACAAAGAAAATCATGAGGGAATAGGTGATACATGCAACATGTAAAACTGTACTTCCAATTCCCCTGGAACACGACCCCATGAGAAAATATAGGGTGCCCGATGCCATAAGCTTCTAGTCCTTTCTGAGTTGACCAACCAGTGTGATGTAGTAACGACAACGGCCCAAAGATTATCTAAACTAATTTGGCCACCATGACCTTTTAACCACTTGGTGCCTGGTAATAGAAAAACTTGAGAACAGATATATTTTCATATGTATGACACTCAAGAATGTAGGTTAAGTCACTTGCTGCAACCACTATTTGTGAAACGTTATATATCTTGTACCTGGGCTTGCATTGCTGCACACACTTAGCAACTACTGACCAATTAAGTATTCCAGAGGCATGCCAAAAGGGTGGCCGAGTTAACACTGTCTGGTAATTTGTTTAAGAAGTGAGTGATTCAGATTGGGAAGTCACTTGGAGAGATTCATGGAGATAAATACAGTAATAAAACCTCTAGCCACATCCTGTGAATATATATTGATGTTTACCTATGTATATAGTGCAATGGTTATATGGTTTATGAGTCAGACTATGATGTGGATAATGTATGATACACTGGGATAGGGGTGGGTTTTCAGAAAGTCCTAGGCCACGAAAGTGGCATATGTATTTTACATGTAATTTTAAGTCTGACATCTCTCTCTCTCTCTCTCCCCCCCCCCCCTCTCTCTCTCTCTCTCTCTCTCTCTCTCTCTCTCTCTCTCTCTCTCTCTCTCTCTCTCTCTCTCTCTCTCTCTATATATATATATATATATACATATACATATACATATATATATATATATATATATATATATATATATATATATATATACATATACATATACATTTATTATACCTCACTTGAAGATCGTAAGCCGTGATTGGCTGACTTAACAGTGAACAATCATCATGTTGCCTGATGCCATCAGTGAGGGCTTCATGTTGCCCGTTGCCACTAGCGACACCTAGGGGGAACGTGTGAATCACCAGTCATCTGTGACCTTGCTTTGTTTAAATTACAAATGGGGTTTGTTCAGTATAATAAAACAAATATGCCATGCCAGTGGGGGTAACATGATGGAATGTTTCCCCTCGGGAGGATGGTTTTCCCTCGGGCTCCGCCCTCGGGAAAACCATCCTCCCTCGGGGAAACATTCCATCATGTTACCCCCACTGGCATGGCATATTTGTATAATATATATATATATATATATATATATATATATATATATATATATATATATATATAATTATATATATATATATATATATATATATATATATATATATATATATACTTATTACATAGACTCTAAAAGTATAAGTGCTACATGATTAAAGTAATTGGAACAATCTATATTTGACGGAGTTTAATGTGATACCTGATTTCTTCACTGTCATAGTGAGTTCTGAGACCTTTCAGCACTAAGGTAATGCTTTTTTTAAATCTGACTCAAGGCTCAGGTACCTCTGTGGATGATGAGTCAGTCTGTTGGGAGATGACTGCTAGTGCTAGGCTAACTGCTACTCTAATGCTTGTGCTGCTTAAATACAGCTTCTGCTAATATTAAATGCTGCTGTGGCAGCTACTACATTTGTAGCCTGCCTCCCAGGCCATATTTAAAAGTCATCCCTTGTGGATAGATGGCACTGCGGTATACTGGGGGGGTTGTTGGAAATTTACTACCATTACGACCCCCCTCGTGTGGCAATTGTGTGAACTAAACTTTTGAACTTTATAAGTGGAATTTTAGGGCACTATATCAAATATCAATAATTATCATTGTTTCTGCTGTTTCTGCTATAGACTTGCTTCAAGTCTGTGTTACCTTGCTGACTTTTCTGAATCTAACTGATCTACCATAAGTACATTTCAGCCCTAGTTAAGTTCTCTAGTGATCCATTAGAGCTTTGTTTGAAAACTGCAAATCTGGAGAACTGTGCTGCCATCTATAGTTTGATAGAGACATCAAACCTACTTCCCCATCTAGTACATAAAGTGGTGGTTGCATTGTACCTAACTCAGCTGCTGCAGTCTGGTTCACATGCTGAGTTAGGTATGATGACACCACCACTAAATATATGTTGGGGGGTAAGTAGGTTTGATGTCCCCATGAAAATATAGATGGCAACACAGTTTTCAGGTGTTGAGGTTAGTGTTACTAAACACAGCTCTTAAGTGGGTTCCCCTTGAGGATAAACACTAAACTAAACTGGGAATGATATCAAATCAGGGCAGATAAGTGAATCTAAAGAAAGAGCCAGTCTTAAAACACAGACTTGTAGCAAGTCTACTTCTGCTACTGCTCCTACTACTCGTGCCATTGCTGCTCAGCTGAGCATGCCAATGTCCCATATCTCTCAACACTATCTCAGGCTCCAACATGAAAGATTCACACCAGCCTCATGCTGCTCCCAAATGCCATATATCACCCGCTGACATGCAGTAAGATCGGCCAGGGAAAGAAATTCTCAAAGCCTGGGAAAAACGATGACCTGCAAATTTTCTAAGAATGAAATCATATAGTTATTCTGGTCAAGTTAACCCTTCCGATGCTAAGACTACTTTTGTCCAAAAGAACAAGGACACAAATATTTTTGAAACCCATCTAAACCCTGTCATGTTGGTCTTCATAGGATAGCTTTCGCCAAGTACTCTGAGATGTGCCAGGGTTTCAGTCATTTTTCAAGTTTTTTGCATCATTTTGTATTTGTCAAATTAGCCATTAAAGCAGCATGACGGTAAAGGGTGAAGGGCCCTTTAAAATCAATATACTAGCCATTCTCAAATAACTTTGAAATGCTAAATGGTTCAATGGTTCCACAAAGGTGTGGATTTGTGTCGAACACTGCATAGTTATAAAAGTCTTAAGTATAACTAATCAAATACTTAAATAATAAAATACTATTTCAAATACTATATCATTTAAAAAGGGATGACATTTAGTATTTTTCATGGGAAAGTTTGGGGTGGGTCCTACAACCAGATGGTTCCTTAAGCATACTTGAATATGAAACTAATTCAATATAGCGTTACAGGTATTAGGGCGAGGGTTTAATTTGTAAAAAAATCATAATGGCCAGATAAGAGTTAAGATCAAAGTCAATCCTTTTTAGATATCAAGCTGGAGCACTAGTGCCAGTTGCACATGTGTACCTGTAGAGACAGTTGTCTTTATTAGAGGATGAGTCAACAAGCACCATATGATACATAGATTACTGCACACCACAGATGACTAATACTATAGGTCCATAAACCAACAACAACATACTTCAATATATCAGCAGGCTAAAACAGGCTGCCACATACATATAGGGTGGACAATTGATTTAAGTGAGGTGGTTTATATTTAAGGAAGGTCTTTCCAAAAGCAATTGAATGAGATTTTCCACTTTGAAATTTGTAAGCTTTAAATCTTATCTATGAATATGAATAGGATTTGTAGAGCTTAACTCTTGAAACAGTGGCACCACAAGATGTCTGTGACACCTCAAACAAATTATTTGATTCTTTTTTATTTGTCGGACAGACCATTTCAATACATGTCTTCCCATGCAGCTTGTAAACAAGACCCAAGCTGTGGATGTGGTGGATGTTTAGTTTCTTGCACTCCCACCAGATGGCAGCAGTGTATTGCTGAAGCATAATGATGTTCCATCTAGATCTAAGGCTTAGGTCTTGTTCAGTGTTGATATACTATAATAATTCAAACACAACAGAGGCTGACAGTATAAACCTAAACGATATTGTGCAAGACAAATTCATAAGCACATTTGGGTGCACCAAAATTCAATTGTTCATATTCTGAAATGCAATGCACATCTGGATATAGAGAGCAATTTTATGCACATATTGGGGCATCAAAATGCAATTCTCCAAATGAAACCCTCACCCTGCCAACTGCAGGATATCCATATGAACGTTATAAAGCACATTTGGAAATGACAAACTCAATTTCGGTTTAAGGGTTGTACATTTAGTTAACGTGATGGGTATTGGCTTAAAGCTAATCTACCTATTGCTATTGCAAACATGTGTAATCTTGACACAGACTAGAAGCTACACAAATACCTGGTATACCGGTAGTATACATCCAGGCCAGCTCAACTAATCCTATTATAAATCACAACAGGAACTTCAAGCAAGTTGCTCCAAATCAAATTTTCCCAGCAACCAATAACCAATATCATATCATATCCTGATGAGACACTATATATACTCAATAACAGCACTACATCTAAATCAAGTAATCAGAGGATATGTGTTAAGCCAGCTATATGCTTCAACAGTGGTACCACCAACACCAAGATAATGGCTCACAGAGAAGAAAAGAATATTGTTACCTAACTCAGCCTGTAGCCATTGACTGAGCATAAATACTGTCCCTCATAAAAGTGCAATATGGTCACAGGCAGATTCTTTAAATCAACAGAGAAGTTGCTATCTGAGATGCTCAAGATACTTCAGCTAAGCATGGACTTTCCATTCACCAATAAACAGCATATCATTTATGATATGCAAGGCTTCAAACCCTTTTAGCCCATTCAGTGAAGCATAAACTTATAAGATATTAAAGAAGAGCAGCTGAAGGAATCCTGGTCATCATCTCTCCTTCAAATATGTTCTAATATATGATTTCATTAATATGGTTTTAATAAAGTCTATCAAGATTTCAGAGAAAATACTTCTTCAGATATTAACTTATGCAGGGAAATAGATACGCATCCCTGATTGGTGTCAGATGACCAGTTCTTGTACTAGAGCTTGAATCTGGTCAAGAAAGGGTTCAGGTATTTCTAACAAGCAATTTCACATGTAATCCTCCTCGCAGACCCCTTGGTGGTTACAGTGGTGCCTTAATCTGGTTGGTTGTGTGTTGCGGCTGAATGCGCTAGAACCGGTGAGGTGCCAAGGTAACACAAACGTCCCTGATTTCCTGAGAGCTCTCTCCCCACCTACGCTGCCCAATCTGAAACACTTCCATTATCTCCTTCCAGCAAGGATAGAAAAGCAGCGGCGCGGAGAGTCGTCCGGGAGAATGCTAATCAAGAGCCCTCTTTATGAGCAGTCAATTCCACTAACTACCACTGTAAGCAATACCATCATACCAATCACTATTAGCATGCTCAAATTGCATGATAAAAACCTTCCCGCAGAATTCAGACTCCCCCAAAATGATGCCATGAAAACACCTGCACTTATATAGACCAAGAAATTTTGTACTCTGTAACTGATCCCTCAAATAGTAACAGTCACTGTGATAAGTATAGGGCTCAAGATTTGTAATCAGAAACTTGGCAATACCATTCAGTTTCATTTTTACTGGTTAGATGTTAGAACTGGTTAATTAAGGTAATCACAGTTTGATAAGGCAAGCTTTCCATTGTCAAACTGACAAAGAAAAACACAAAAAAAGATTAATCGTCTGAAGGTCTTCACAAAACAATGAAGATTTGCATAGAAAATCAACATCAAGCACCGCATGGATATTCCCAATTTAATGGCCATAATATCACTGATTGGCCAATTTCCAAAATATTAATATGGGCAATCAAAAAGACATTGTTTGAAAAATGGATCGTTATAGTTATTCTAACAATCTCCAGCCCATGATATTGTGCAAATTATTATAATTGTAAAATGAGAAGAACCATGTGCAAATGGAATATGGTGCACCCCATTTCGACCTGAAAGTCCTTTGATATCAACATTTTCACACTTTTCAACTTAAAAATGTTTTCTTTTAGTTTGATTTTGGTCTTTCAATCTATATCCAAACTACTATTACCATTTTAATATGTATAAATATATATATATATATATATATATATATATATATATATATATATATATATATATATATATATATATATATATATATATGTATATATATATATATATATATATATATATATATATATATATATATATATATATATATATATATATATATATATATATATATATATATATTGTGGGGGGGGGGGGGGGGGGGCTGGATTATGGAAAGCAGGAGTCAGAAATGAAATGATGGCTTGGGAATGCATAGACTACCAGATTGCGGAGACCCGCTGTGGACATGAGCTAATAGGGAATGTAACAAGTGCAGGCGAGAACATCACTCTCTAGCTATCACGTTATACGCCGGAGCGCATGATTCAGGTGATATAAAGTAGGTAGTGACATCCCAATGCTGACTAAGTGAACATTCCCCACCTTTCCTGTGTGAAGTAATGGGAACATTTCATCCCTATTATCCCCACTGATTACTGCCTCGTAGACCACACCAATCATGGCTTAACCCACGTACACTTCCCTGGCTACAGACGCACAGACAGAGACCTATGCAGTGGCTTTAAAATTATAATAACCAATTTGGTGATTTCTTTCTGATATGTTACTGAATAGACGGAGAATTTCTGAAGGAGAATTATCAATCAGAACCCATTTGTTCTTGCTCTGCAGCAACACAAATTTAGTAGGGCTGGATACCATTATTAAGAACAAAATGCTACGGTATCTTTATGGGTACCAACAAAACAGTACAGTATCATAACAATATTGTTAACAGTACTTCATTGCATAGTCAACTTAGTTGTGAATAGTCATGTTTAGGATCCTGGACACTCATTAATAAATGATAACTTCAGCATAAATATTTAGAAAAAAAATTTAAACAGTATCTTCTTTGATTCATGGTAAGTCACATTCTATCATTCATACCAATATCTTATTGACATGTTAAGAAATGCCTGACTAAACCATACAGGTGCCATATATTTTTATCTCTCTGGGGGACGGCTAAATTGAGGTTTTGCGGTAGTTTATAAAGCTAATAGTCATAAAGGGGATATCTCTCTTCTATAAGCATGTTTGTAAATGCTAGAGGGCAAAATATGAAATCAGAACCAAATAGACACTTTTTTTATAACTTCTTAACATATGCTATATTCTTATATATATCTTTTCAACATATGCTATATTCTCAAGCTATGCTTGTGTATGTGTCACAGCATTCAAATCACATTTTTCAGGGTGACACCTGAGCTTGAAAGGGTCAAAGTCCACATGATTCGGATGCTGCTCTGCCAGTTTCCAAGAGACGACCACAAAACGTACAGGATGGGAGCGCCATGAGGCTACAACTGTAATACCCAGAGATGAGATCAGCACTCGTCATGTCCTTTATCTCCTGTCACGGCCATCATTTGTGGCGATTAGGGATGATATAGTGGGGAGTGGGAGGCACAGGAAACCCAGTTGCCACTATCGTTATTCTTTTATTATTCATTCACTACAGAGGCCTGGCCTGGCAGGCAATGTCACCTTGAAGAGATATGGAAAACATTACTGAGGCAAAAACGACGGCTGACACAAGATGAATCTTGTTTATTAAACTCTATCACCACTACATTGGTCATAAAGAATTTAGCCTGCCGCCATCCCTTGACACTGAAAATGGTATTCCTAATGTATAGCAGGTACCACTGGAATACCTTAGTAGGATTTAATCTTGTCATGCTGCAGCTTCATGTATAAATCAATTGACCCCTTCCTAGGAATAGCTTGAACAAGTCTTGCAGCATCACTAGAAGTGAAACTTCCCCTGTATAATACTGTAGACTAACATCAATATTTGTAATATTTTTGTCAATTCTTAAAATTTATTCCTTATATATTTTGATATAATGATTTATCAGTTTTTTTCATTTCAACGGATCATACTCTTTAATATATATATACCACCATACTTCGCAACGTTCAACTAAGCCAGATAAGATGTCATCTTCAACATCATCCCCATAAACATCATCATCATCACAATCATTAACATCATTGTCAAAATTCTTGACCAACAATTGATGTCCTCTACATAAAAGTATCAGTGATATGGATGACTTGCCTTATACTATTAGCATTTAAATCATGCATTTCCCAGGAGGGTACACATAAGAACATGTGTCAGGAGTTGAGGAGCGTTCTATGACCTCCTTAAAATAGTTCCTTCAAGAAAGTATAGAGTGCACTCTGATCTGATCCACACCAAGGCTGCCATCTTTAGCTGATTTGTGGCACTACTTGTAACCCACATTTAAAGTCTCCTGATCAATCCCTATAAGAGAACAACCTGTCAGTGAGTACCTACATGGTGTGAGGCTGCAGGTTACTTGTGCCATACTTTAAATAATAATGGTGACTCTAGACTTCTACCAGGAAAACATCACAATAGCAACAAATCACACAGCAGGCCTTTCAGGAGCCTCGCAGCAGTTAGGAATCTGATGGAAACAGCCTGTTTTTCAAGGAAGACATTTAGGCGTCCCTCATGAGTTTCACGACAAAGCTGGCCCCATCATCAGCTTTTCCAGGATTAGGTTGTCAGTTTATCATAGAGAGTGGAGTGCTGAGAAGCAAACCATCAACACATGTGACTATAAGCAGAAACAGAGCTCAATGAAACCACTGCTCTAGCAGAATCCTACTGTAACCCCGTATCAGGGGCTGCTAGAAACTAATAAACAGTACTTAAGAGGGACCAATGAAAGAGGAGAGAGGGAGAAAAGCCATGTCATATTTTCCGGTCATATTGCCCTAGGGCACAAATGTCATATTCTAAGGTCACAAAGCCCACTTAACTCCACCTGGCAGGGCAGTTAATTAGGTCATATCAATACAGATATGTTGTATCATCCACAAGTCCTATGGGATGAATGGAATAATATCAAATTTAAGAAGCAATGATAAAGTCAGTTATCACTAGGATGAGAGCTTAAGGCCGAGTGGTGGAGGATGGGGGATAGCAGCGGTCTTGCTGCAGCACATACATCACCAGAGGCAGAGAGGAATGGGATGGGGAGACCAGGGCCAAACATTGGACACATCATCATCCATCTCTCCACGTAGCAGACATGAAGCCATTCATACTGTCCAGGTCCTCCTCTCTCATACTCACTCTGAGTTTCATGGCACATATTCACCAGGAGCTACTTCATGCAGCCCCAATATCACCCTCCTTAACATAGATTTCTCTTGTTTACAACACAGCATTCAAGTTAATTTTAAGTAACTAGAAATGCATTCAACCGCCTATAATAATGTTTCAAGTTTGCCCATAAATTTTTGCTTTAGATGCTGTTGTTGCTGTTTATTTGTTGCAATATTTGCAGCAGTTAATGTTGTCGTTTTGTTGTTGTTGTTGTTTTTGCAGTAGTTGATCTTCATGTTGTCCATACATGTTGTTCTTGTACAGAGTGCGATAATGATGTTTTGTTTTTTGTTGTGACATGGTTTTAATTATTCCTTTTTATCTTTCTAATTTAGATATTAGTGATAAATTTGATGCCAGGGTTATTTTGCTAGAATTAATTTTTGCATTATCCAAAACAAATTTCTTCCCAATTTATAGAAGTAATTGTCCTCAATCTATTCTGCGACATGTACCATAAAAGGCCCAATTAAGGGCCATTCACCCCTTAGATTAATCAAATCTGCCATAAAGCAACACATTTTTGCAATCAGTTATGGGCAATTTCCGCCGAGTAATTGAATTATTGTGCATGCCTAGTCAATCAGGAATACTTAGAAGGAGCATCTATTTTTGGCTTTGAAAAGGCGTGCCACATCAGTAATTATTCACAGAAATGGCAATCAAAGCACACAGTGCCAGCAAATCACGCCTACCTGCTGCCAAAGGAGATACTACAAATCTTGCCAATATTCCCTCCAACCAAGCTAGAGTTAGCAACTAGATGATGATGGTTTAAGGCCCACTGACTGATTCATGACATTCTTTCATCAATACCTACAGGAATCAACAGTGGAATTTTACTTATTGTCACTTTTTCTGCCATATTAAAATCTATGTTAGCCCATTGTTTATGATGGAGAAATCTAGAGTACCCAGGAAAAAACGATGCCTAACCTTTAGTCACTGGCAACTTTTTCAGATGCCTACACATGCCAGATTAAAACCAAAACCTTTTGGTGAGAGATGGAAAGTAGTTGGCTAGCAATGAGCAAGACAACATGCAGAAAGTACTCCTTGTAGAAAAATGAATCCAAAAACCAATTGGGATTATGAATAGCCTTGAACCATACTGTGGTGGTGAAAGGCAGTGAGTAGATCATGTCAGCAGTGCATTTAAACCACATGTCAAACAATCTTTGGATTGTTTGATAGCTGCAAGGAAATCCAAAAAGCATTATTATTTACTTTTAACCACATACCATGCAATCTTTGGATTGTTGGATGGCTTCAATGAAATCCGAAAAGCATAATTTTTTTACTTTAAACCATATATCGTGCAATCTTTGAATTGTTTGATAGCTGCAATGAGATATGAAAAGCATTAATTTTTTACTTTAAACTACATATCATACAATCATTGGATTGTTTGATAGCTGCTATGAAATCTGAAAAGCATTCATTTTCTGTACTTTAAAACTTGGCATTTTACACAAGTTGGGAAGTTTGGGGGATAACAAGGGAGTTCTTTTGGAATGGGAAACTCCCACTCAATGCATGGCTAGAGGTTTAAATCCACAAGTTGCATTGAGTCAGCATCTACAGCCTGCTGCCTACCTGTAGATAACACTCGCTGCTTCTACAAGCTGCCGACCATGTCATATCACGTAGAGTCAGCATCTACAGCCTACTGCCTACCTGTAGATAACACTCACTGCTTCTACAAGCTGCCGACCATGTCATATCACGTAGAGTCAGCATCTACAGCCTACTGCCTACCTGTAGATAACACTCACTGCTTCTACAAGCTGCCGACCATGTCATATCGCGTAGAGTCAGCATCTACAGCCTGCTGCCTACCTGTAGATAACACTCACTGCTTCTACAAGCTGCCGACCATGTCATATCACGTAGAGTCAGCATCTACAGCCTGCTGCCTACCTGTAGATAACACTCACGGCTTCTACAAGCTGCCGACCATGTCATATCGCGTAGAGTCAGCATCTACAGCCTGCTGCCTACCTGTAGATAACACTCACTGCTTCTACAAGCTGCCGACCATGTCATATCACGTAGAGTCAGCATCTACAGCCTGCTGCCTACCTGTAGATAACACTCACGGCTTCTACAAGCTGCCGACCATGTCATATCGCGTAGAGTCAGCATCTACAGCCTGCTGCCTACCTGTAGATAACACTCACTGCTTCTACAAGCTGCCGACCATGTCATATCGCGTAGAGTCAGCATCTACAGCCTGCTGCCTACCTGTAGATAACACTCACTGCTTCTACAAGCTGCTGACCATGTCATATCGCGTAGAGTCAGCATCTACAGCCTGCTGCCTACCTGTAGATAACACTCACTGCTTCTACAAGCTGCCGACCATGTCATATCGCGTAGAGTCAGCATCTACAGCCTGCTGCCTACCTGTAGATAACACTCACTGCTTCTACAAGCTGCCGACCATGTCATATCGCGTAGAGTCAGCATCTACAGCCTGCTGCCTACCTGTAGATAACACTCACTGCTTCTACAAGCTGCCGACCATGTCATATCGCGTAGAGTCAGCATCTACAGCCTGCTGCCTACCTGTAGATAACACTCACTGCTTCTACAAGCTGCCGACCATGTCATATCGCGTAGAGTCAGCATCTACAGCCTGCTGCCTACCTGTAGATAACACTCACTGCATGAAATACACATCAAACATCCGCCACTGTAGGGAAGCTTCCCTCTAGTGAAAAGCAAGATAAAATAAAAATCCATGCCACACAGCGTAACTGTGGCCCCGAGACAATTAGGCGAGATCAATGTAGTTTCTCTTTGGATGTTCCATTAGCTCAACAGCTGGGTCAACTCACACCTAGTTGCTTTCCGCGGCTATTTACAGAGATCCAAAGAAATTGCCATGCCACAAGCAAACGGCTTCTTCACTCATTTCCACATCCACCTATAATGAGCGACGTGGCCATTGGACCATGATTAAACCGTCTATACTCTATATGCACAGGTGTTCTAGCTAACACAAATACAGACAGCGTCGCTATCTTAATTGGACTAAAATGTCCAAGATAGATATGTGTGAAATTGTACAACAGTTGCGTTACAGGTAGAGGTATTGCAAATGGGTTCTTTAAACTCATTCATGCATGGAGTTATTTTTTTCTTGGCAAATGTTTTCTGGATCCATGATACTTTTGAAGATATCTTGGGAATAAAAATGAATTCCAAGATATTTTGAGTAGAATTGTTGGTTGTACAACTATGAATATTTCTCCTCCAAATATTTTCTAAAGAATGATTAAATCAGGGAAGTATTGCAAAATGTGTGCTTTTTAAAGATTCTACATGTGTTAACATAGGTTGAGGGTTTATAAGAGTCCTTCTCCGCATTCATCAGGCTTCATTATAAGAATGGTAAAGATATCATAATCCTCTAAAATCCTAGAAACATGGTAGTTCTCAAACAATGCAAAAATTAACACAGATAACTAGATCTGAATCACATGTTCTGCGGTGTCTTTGTATATCATAGCCACAATGTTCTCCCCATGCTCTGTTTTAGGAGGTTTGTAGAGGTAAATTTCAACCAGCTAAAACAAAGGCCACCAAAAGGATTAATACAAAGTGCTGTCCAAATTTATTTGGTCTTCACTAGGATATATGAAATATGATACATTTTTCTTCAAGGTTACTTTTTCTCAAATGGTTGTTGTGGTAAGGAGGTCAAGACTACAATATAATATACAAAACATAACTTCCAAATATGTTAATTTTTCCTAACTTGATATTGAGAGTTGGTTCCTCTAAACAGGCAGACTTTTAAACAATTAAGTCTGCCTGTTTATTTCTAACTGCCTTATACCCAGACTAGATGCCGATCAATGTTATTTGCAAGACCTCACTGCTGGTGAATTGACTGATGCACAATGGGAGAAATCCCTGCCTTCAGGGTGTACAATAGCTGCCCTGATTTTCCACTCACTACATTCCGGGAAGCTACAGCCAAATCTGCTTACTTCTGATGAGGGACCTGTGTGCTCCTATACATGTAGCTTATAATCTTATTACTACCTATGGCAAGTAAACCATGCATGTGGATCGCCAGTGATTTGGACTTCCCCTAGACCATCATTATTCTAACTCACTCCCTGAATACTAAGTAAATGTAGTAGTACATGCTGAGCAGAAGAGATCTATTGCACAGTCTGAGAGGCATGGGATCACCCTCTATCTCTCACTATTTGAATCTTGCTAAGAGAAAGAAAGTTGTCAGTCATTTGGATTTTCCTGGGTACTCCGGTTATTTATATTACTCCACAATTAGAAACTGTCAAGTCACAATTTAGCCTCACTATGACAAAAAGGTGACCAGATCAATATTTCAAAGCCACTCAGTTACCAGTTTGTCGATGGATAAAGGATGCTTTTTTATTGCCTAAAAAGTGATTATTCAAAATTATTTCAAGGATAAATGCTAATCAAAATCAAACCCACAACCCTCTTTCAAATATTTTATCTTATAGACGACACTTGTCAATGAGAGCTCCAGGTTTTAATTGTTTAAGACGGCAAAGTTCTACACATAAAAGAGTTAACGCTTTAGCAGCTGGTTCCTAATTTGGTTAACATGAAATGATGACAAAAAGCTGGGAAATCACTGAAACGCTGACAAATTGGTACTCATCTGATAGTACTCAGCGAAAGCTTTCCAAATGAATACCAACATGACAGGGTTAAAACGATTCAAACAATTAAGACGATTCAGAAGGGTTAAGGTTGCTGACTGGTGAAGATATCACATGGACAGGTAATTGCCATCCACTAAGCTGCTATAACCAAATCCCACCGGCAGCAGTGGAAGCAAGATGAGAGCACGCACCATCCTTATAGTTAATTGAGGCATTGAGAATGAAGGATTATTAGACAGTGAAATGAAATTGACTGGTCAATGATGCTAGATTCCGGAGACTATGACTTTCTCTGTGGAGTAAATGAGAGCGCGGCCTGCAAGCTTTAGATGAGTAGCTGCACTGTGTAAGGGGATCCAGTCTGACTGCCTGCCTGCCTGCTTACAGGGTCAAAGAGACACAAGGTAATAAGGACAGCTGGGTCTGTGGGTCAACACGGTTCCTAAATTCAGATAGGTGTATTTTCTCCTCCCTCCCCCCTCATGCTGACTCATCACCTGCAGGAGGGGCTCACTTAACCTACTCACTCATACAGGCAATAAATGTCAACCAGATAAGCACTCTATACTGAAAGTTGCACACACTTGTGCAGGGTTGGAAGGTTATTAAGGTAATGCTATCTGATCCCTTGCAATAATGATGATGATGAAAATAATAATAATAATAATAACAATAATAATAATAATAATAATAATAATGATAATAATGATAATAATAATGATAATAATAATAATAGAAATAATAGTGATAATAATGGTAATAATAATAATAATGATGATGATAATTATAATAATAATAATAATAATAATAATTATAATAATGATACTACTACTACTACTACTACTACTACTACTACTACTACTACTACTACTACTACTACTACTACTACTACTACTACTACTAATAATAATAATAATGATAAGGATATAATCTTTATTTCAAGAGGGTGACAAAAATAGAAGATTTAATCCTCCCTGTGAACCTTCTGGTAGCCAATCACTGTGTGTTGAAGGTGACAAATATACAGATGTACATTGGAATCTGCTGGTTGAGCACCTCGATACATAGCAATGAGGACCTGCATATTTGAGGCATTTTTCATTTCCTGATTACCACTCACGCATCGAAATGCATTGGAACACAAACCTCTTTACATTGAGCACCTGTGAACACTTTTCTGTCCCATAGATTGCCAAATTCATAGAAAGGTTCCATGCTTTACCATTTGCCGCAGATTGTGTGCACAGATTCAATTGATCTACCCCCCTTGAAATTGTGAATTGATGAGTACATTAATGCTTGGCTCAGGTTTATTGACCGCATTGTATCAGGGCTTGACATCTAGCGCATGGTCCTTGTAACAAGTGAAAGGGTAAAACATGGTCGCTCAGCCAAATAAGTTAAGTAGCCTGAAATCTTTCCTTGGGGCACAGTTGGAAATAGCCACCATGATCCTTACATTGCCAATTAAAGATTTCCTGGATAAGGACAAGAAACCATAAATAGTCAAACCTAACCTAACAATGGCTAAATGGTATCTCTGGACAAAAGTGCACATGAGCGTGAGTGTTTTTAATGTGCAAATGCCTTCTTGATAGTCATCTGAATATGGAAACACCAAAGCTGCTGTGCTGACATGTAATGGCAAGACAAGCGGTAAAAATATCAGAAGCTAGTATGTTAGCATAGGCCTTTTTGTTTGACCAGCCACTTCTAAGCAGTATGAGTGGCTATGACTTTGCTTCCCTTTAAATATTTCACCTAAATTATCAGGCTGCTTTTGACTGCTGCAAGAGATAACGGGTTAAGGGGGGCTCCATGAGGCATGAAAGGGTCATGATTCCTGATGTCATTGCTGCAGCCTCTGCAGGTTTTCCCCTAGTTGGTGGGATCCACAGGAGCATGACAGGATTGTGACGTGTGATTTATTGCATGCGTGCAGTAATCAGCAAGATTTCGCCTGCCTCCTCAATTCATTTGATCTTTCCTCTCCTCGCTTCCAGTTCTTCAAACGCCTGGCAGCTTCTCTGTGGAACTGATGTGTTCCTGCAGACATCTGATGAAAACTGCCGTGATAAGAGCCTTGGGAAAGAGCTATGCTAAAGATCAGCATATATCAACAGCTAACTCCTACACTGAACTTTTACAAAATCAACCCTTGAGAAGTTTAAGCTTTTAACTTCCTTCTCCCATGATTTGGAAATTCAGTTTCTCACTCATTTGGAAATTCCAAACATATTGCAAATGCATTTTAATATGAAATAATTTTTTTTAGAAGTTACTTCTCAATCTGGAATTCTTAATATATCCATTTCATTATGCAAATCAATTTGATGATCACACAAACTTTAATTTTAGAAAAATGTAAATATCCTATTTGGCATTCTGCAGGTTCCTGCTCCTTTTGCTTATGGATATAACAACATCACCTACATAACATTCATTTTATCTGGGACCAATTTCATACTTTGCTGACTCTTTGTCAAGGCATTTTTAACAGGTCTTTTATATCTTTGGCCTCTAGAATGCCCTTTGAGTTATATCAGAGCCCTGAGAAAATGGCAAATCTTGCAGACAACCACAAAGTATTCCATAGATCCTTACATAATCAGGAGGGCTTTGTTCCACTATTAGAACAGGTTCTCAAGATATCCATGAGTACATACATATGTAAACATCAAGATATCACCTTTCAAAAAAGACCACCTGTCAAATGAGACCACTATTGTACAATACATCATATAAGGCATGTTCATAAAGACCACCTGTGTGCCAACTTGCAAAGGTCACTGAAACTTGTTCTAGCTATGGTTTTTCTAGACTGGATCAACAGTATATGTTGAACCTTAACCATTCCAATGCTAAGGCTACTTTCACCCAAAGCACAAGGATCTTTGAAAAACATCTTAACCCTGTCATGTTGGTATTCATTAGACAGCTCTCAACGAGTACTCTCAGATGAGTACCCATTCGCCAGGGTTTTAGACATTTTTCAGCTTTTTTGCATCATTATATATATTGTCAAAATAAGCCACCAGCAGCAGCATAATGATTAAGGAACACAGAAGTGTAGCTAGCAATAAGGAGAACATATAACAGTGGCGGATCATTGTGTAAGTGTTACCCATCACTCACACCAACTCCATGTGGTAAAACTATGCCACTATAACTTCACTGACATTTAGCACTGTATTTAGAGCAGGGGACCCAGACAACCCAGATTCCCAGCCAGACACAAACATACAGCTTAAATCTTCCACATTCACTGCCAGACAAAAGGAATCCCTGCCCACCTTCAAACTTCAGAATATTTTGAATCTGTCTGTTAAGATCATAAAATGAATGATTCTTCGTCACGCTGGCATTTTTATAAAAAGGCCCAAAAAACTTTATTATTGAACTACCTCACTGACCCTGATCCTTTTTTCATGATCAAGCATTCTTAATATATGATGATCTATTAATAGACATTGGATTGCATAGGATTCATTACTACCTATTACATGATTCTTATTTGACATGTGTTGCGATCCAGTTTTCATCTTATCTAAATATTGATACACCAGGTTTCAAACCAGATATGCAATAAACAAAAAACTTTTCCAAAAAAAAAGGCTTCAAACCAGGAAAAGGGTGATTAATTGACCCTATAACCCTGAGCAAATATAATCATGGACATTTATAATAAATGCACAACTTTTAGCTATGTTATAAAGTAAGTAATTCCCTAAACTTATAACTCTACTACCTTTAATCACTAACGGATTTTTAAAAACTGCTCTTTTCATATACTGAACAAATATTTACCACATGAAGAAGACTCAATTATCATTGAATTGCAAACAGACATGCACAATTTGAAACTAAACGAAAAAATATGTGAATCAAAGAAAGGACAACTGAGACCTTTCTTTATATATTTCACAAATTCTTGCATTACGATTTAGTTCTCAAAGGTCAGTATTAGGTACTGTATACTGTGTTAATCTTGCATCAGTTTAATCAATGCGTACTTTGCGTACTACGCGCACCCCTGGAATCCGCATTTATTACATTGAGCACCACTTTTTAGAATCCCATCCCTATGCTAGTATCATTTGACATGCCGACATGATAGCTTGTCATTCAACATTTAGAGAACGCAAAAATTAACACAGTGTACTGTTCTAAACAGTGCTAACTCTTGAGTGTGAATCAACAGCTAGGACTCGCGAGAGGTGTGAGAGGTCTTGTGGGCTGTAGGGAGTGTTTGTTGAAGACAGAGGGGGTTTGTTTATAGAGGAATGACAGACGGTAAATTGTAAGACAAGCTAGAGTTGCTACAACAATCTGTTGGGCTGGCAGCCCATAATGTGCTGACAAAAGATTCAACAAATAAGAGCAAAATTCACACTAAAACCCCACAAGTTTGGTATATTGTTTCAGCAATTTATTGAACAAGCTTTTATGAAGAATAGGAGACACATTATCCTAGATTTTTAAAGTCTGAGCAATATAGCCTGAACTTTTTTAAATGCCAACTTTTTTCTTGGTAAAAAAGGAAAGATGGAAAGATGGTTGTGTCTAAGTAATCTTGTCATGTTGTCGTTAGTCTAAGTATTCTTCTTGTCATCTATTAACCCTTTCTTCCCTGTGGTATTCAAAACAGGAATGACTATGTTAGGGAAATCTCTTTGATAATACATGAAGAAACATTTGGAAAATAATTGACCGAGGAATATGGGTCAGAACAATGATAAAAGCTTATATTCATTTTACTATATTCCCCCTTTATTCACTGGTGTAAGAATCTAAGCTCAAAACAAGACTTGAGGAAAACCGAACAGGAAAGGGTCTTAGTAAGTGAAATGTGACCAAACCAGACACCACCAGGCTTCTACTGCTTATCACAACAGGCAGCCTCCGTCAGTCAGAAACGACCTTGGCATTGGCTAGCGGATTTTCTCCGAGACAGATAGCCTCGGAGGAGAGAGAAACAACTATATCATGCATGCCACAGGCAGAAATTCAATAAGATTGCTTTTCTCAAGCGAAATTGAATGTCCTCAGAATCCATGTGCTAAAATCAGCCTCTTACAGGAGCGCCCTTTCACCCTTTTCAAAATACCTCGCCCGAATCAATACTCCGTATCTCTATAGCCAGTCCATGCGATATTCCAAACTGATTTCTCAGGGTCTTATAGAGCGGCAAGGATTTAGTAAATGCAGTTCCTGCTTATGGTAATCCGTAGGGAAATATCCTTCCAAGAAGAAGTAATGGGAGTCTTTTACTTTTATTTGGTGCTAGTAGTTTCAAGTTATAGTGGAGGAAGAATGTCTAAAGATTGCTATTTCCTTCAGACCTTGCCAGTAATAGCCCTCTTCAGGCTAGTTGTATGCTCATTCTCCCCATCAAGCCGGCATGCAAAGATTGCCTTGGTGGTTTAACCCTTATGCTGCTGGTGGCTAATTTGGCCAATACAAAATGATGTAAAAAATGACAGAAACCCTGGCAAATGGGTACTCATCTGAGAGTACTCAGCAAGTGCTATCCAATGAATACCAACATAACAGGGTTTCCAACATAACAGGGTTTAGATGGTTTTCAAAAATATTTGCGTCTTTGTTCTTTGGAAGAAAGTAGCCTCAGCATTGGAAGGGTTAACAGAGGAGAGCATGGTGAGGAATGTAAATATGAATAAATGGACTTCTTTCATCATAAAGTTGAACAGAAATGTCTGGATTAGTTTTTGATTACACCTAAAAGTGTCACATAACCCATAAAATATATAGTCAAGTTGATTCTACAAGAAAAGTTTGCGTGGTTTCTCCTAAGATGAATAGACACATGGATTTGTCGCCACAGGCCAATTGCCACTGGACCCATTACAGAACCCTGGCTACACCTAATTTCGCTGAATCTAGTGTCAGTGTGACATAACTAGGAGACAAAGACCAATGAAGGCTCTCGTATCGTTTACAATACAGAGAAAGCTGCACACCAACATGCACAGAACGCTTCTCGCCAACATCCAGGCTATTAGTTGCAGCCACGCTATTAAGTGAGACCTGCTGGTTGTGTATCCGGTGATCAACATTTACTGGTTAAACACAGATTCAAATAGAGCTGTGTAGGCATAAGAATAAGCATCCACCAATTATAATAATATTAAACATGAAATGTTTTTTGGTTACTACCAAAGTGGCAGCACCCTGATGATATTTAGTAAATAAATGTCATTTCCAAACAAAAGTAACACAGCATATAGATCATTGTCATTTTCTCACTGCCTGTAGCACTTAAAACTACCTCACAAATTTGGTGATATATCCCGAATAAAAGCTAATTTAAGAACACATTTGATATTTGATGAAGAAACGTTGACTACAATCTTACAAACAATCATCCTTCAAATATTTATTCAAATTTTCATTAATTCGTAAGCTATTTTAGAAAGTATCAGAAGTCCAGACGACAATTGTCTGTGAGAGCTTCAGGCATGAGTGGGTTAAGTACTCCCTGACTGTAAGGGTTTTAGGCATGCAGCAGCAACCTTACTCAAGCATGACCTTAGAGTTGACATCGCCTTTGCTGTTGACAAGATATTGTTTTTACAAGGCAGAGGTTTTGGCAGCCCACCAAACAGGAGTAAGTATTAAAACCTGACCTGAGCAACAGTCAAGGACAACAGTTTTGGTACCACGTCTCTGCTCAGGCTAAGGATAGAATTAAAGTACATGGAGAAGCTAAAAGCATTGGGCCACATACCAATAATTATCAAACTTTATAAACCTGACCTTGTACAGTATGTGGAATGTTTTGTTATAATTCTATTTATTTATTCATTCATTTATTATTCCTTCATTTATTCAATTCATTAATTTAGTTCATCCACTCATTCCTTCATTTATTTATTTATTTATTGGTTAGTTTGTTTATTTTTGTTTTTCAAGATTTATGTAGCTTTTAACCCTTAGGCTGCTGGTGGCTAATTTTTCCAATACAAAATTATGCAAAAAACCTAAAAAAATCAGCGAAACCCTCGCAAATGGGTACTCATCTGAGAGTACTCAGCGAGAGCTTTCCAATAAATACCAACGAGACAGGGTTTGGATGAATTTAATTTCTTTTGTGTTTTTGCATCTAATGCTAGCATGAAAGGTTTAACGACTGATAGCAGATATTGTTGTAAGATTGGGCAATGGGTTATTGTAAAGGGCTTGTGCAGTCAGGACCAGTTAAGTTAGACATTTCATCCGAATCATAGTAGGGCCTCCTCTGGTAGCTGTAAGGCTTAACTAATGACTGCTCACTGTCTCTCAGTATTGACTAGATTTGAATCATGGCCAGGGTATGTGAGCAAGTTGCCAGTGACTTGGGGATAGGGAGTGATTTGCACTGGGTAATTCAGTTTCCTCTACCACCTATTACACATGGCTAGTCACAACTCATTAGCAATATGGCAAAAAAGTGATGATAAACAAAATTTCAAGTTACAAATAAAAAACTAAGAGCAGAAATTATGTAAGGCATTAATAGGTGCATTATAGAGGCATCTTGCTGAATTTGACCTTGTATCAATTGGCTCACACAAGAATCAGCCTCATGATCGACTCTCAGCCAAATACCATAACACAACGTACCACCACTACATCTCATCTCCATTAATGAGTGAATTAGATGAGGCAGGTACCGAGCCACTACCAATGAAACTCCATGCTCACGGAGAGTAATCTGCATCGCCTTGAGGTGATGCCATCAGACAAGATGGAGATTACGGTGCAAATTGGGGAGAGAAGATTAAATGATGATGATGGTGGTTGTGGGGCACGTATGGTGTTACCTATAACAGAGGTATTATTGGAAATACTAGTAGAAAAAAATACATGATCATGAGGATGACGATTTTTCTCATCATGTATAGATTTTTTTGTAATTAATGATGACTTCTATGAGGATGAAGATGGTGATTATGATGATTATGATGATGGCGACGATTATCATAGATGATTCAACAAAAAGGATGATGATGATGATGATGATGATAATGATAATACATATAGTGAAGATGATAAAACTGATGATAATGATGATGATGATGATGATGATGATGATAATATATTATGATGGCATAATTCAAAAGATGTTGCCTTATGCTGATGTTAACAATAAAGACATTTTCCTGTCACATTATTCTAATTATGAGAATTTCTCTAGTACTTATTTCCAATTACATGCAGCAGTATATCTCCATCCACGTACATCACAGGATTGCCAGGGGTCGGCATATGGCCACTGACTGCCCACTAGACTAATGATATCATTGAGTGCCACCATTACTCTCTGTAGGCCCCTGGCTTATACAGCTAGACTTGACCTGCAATACCTGTGGTCTCTTGAGGCACGGAAGTTGGCCTATAGAGTATGGAGTACATAACTCATTCAATATGACATAAAATGACATATGATATCATTGAGTGCCACTATTATTCTCTGTAGGCGGCCCCTGGCTTCATACAGCTAGACTTGACCTGTAATACCTGTGGTCTCCTGGGGCATGGTAGTTGGCCTATAGAGTATAGAGTACATCACTCATTCAATATGCCTCTGATTGCCAGGGAGGCCCCTGTTGCCACACCGACATATGATGAGTGACAATATCAGCATCCCTATAGGAATCTCGGCCCAACTGCTGGTGTGCAAGGCATAAATAAGTACCAACCTGGGTATGAGCTATAGATGAGGGGCATTGATGGAAATGAAAGGACTTGAAATGAAAAGTGATGGAATTTTGTTCACTGTTACCTTTAAAATGGCAATTAAGGCTAAAACAATGCATTTAACCTTATTATAATCACACTTCTTCAGCAGTTGTTTGGGTATAGATTCAGTTATAAGAAAATCAAGTTTTATTCCAACCGTGTATTGAAAATCCGTGTGTTTATTCATTTATTGAACTCACCCCATATATCAAAATTCCTTTCTAAATCTTTTTGACTAATTTCCTCAGGGTCAACTAAGCAATTATTCAGTTTCATCTTAGTAGTTATATTCTAATTCTTTTTGAGAACATGCAACCCTGATCCTTGTGAAATATGATTATCAAGAATACAATTACAGTAATTGGAATGGTATATCTCAAACTCAATATATATTCTATCAATTTCAATTAGCCTTCCAGAACCAAATTAATTTTTATAAAAAGCACATTTTTGTAGAATACATCAAACTTTCCATTGCTTACAACCCATAATCATTATGTTAAATGCAATTCCTTGCAATAATGACGTGGGTTGTTGCAATATCAACTGAGCAAAGATGAGAAATCAATAGGCAGTTTTCCTATTCACAAGAATTGAGACGTCTTAAAGAGTCCGCAGTAAGCCTCCGAGCCGCCCCAGGCCATCCAGCAGGATTGATCTGGTCACGGAATGTCCAATCACAATATCCCCGAACCAGCCTCAGATGATGGATGGATCATTAGGATATAAACAGCGCCATTAGCACGGGAGGAAATTGATAGGCCACACAGATATGCAGGCTACACTGCATGGGTTCTTCGTGTTCTCCTATTAGACATTAAGGTTACATTACGTGGGATCCCGATGCCACGCAAGGCATCAAAGCCAAATCAAAATGATGATACAGAGGTAATCAACGATCTATGAACACTCACAGAAATGCTAACTGAAAGCCTAGCAATCTTGAAATGAAAACTCAGTGAGGACCCTTGCATGCTCATCTTTCTCGGTACTCAGATTTACATGTGCATGAATATGTACTTCAAAGACTTTTCATTACCTATACTTCTTTCAAATATTTCTTAACCCATTAATGCTCAGAGCGGCCAAAACAGGCCTGACAATTTTGGAAATACTTTTCTAACGAAAGCATTTTTTGGAAAATAACTGAAGGTAAAAATTTAGAGAGAAGTCAAAAACAACTCTCCTACTATTTTGTGAACTTTTGCTTTATTCCAAAGTTATTTCGAAAAGTATGAAAGTAGCAGACAATACTTTCTAGACAATCTCTGAGTGTGAATGGGTTAAATAAAGTCCTTTTAGGGGAAATTTTTGAATATAAAGGGTGATCATTTGCATCTTCATTACAAAGTTTTCTCTTAAATTAAAAATGTTATCAAACCCAAGATCTACATAAAATATCTGCATGTGTCCTAATGGGTTACCCTTTCAGGATTGAATGGGTTAGGAAATATTTGTTTATATGTATCTAACTGCATTTGATATGGCTTGGATAAGTCTCCTACATCTTTGGCACCCACCCTAACAACACATGAGTAATTGCATAATGGTGATAGTCTGGGGAATGTCTGCAGTCAGTTACACACATCCACTAATCCTACATTCTGACTTTATGGAGATTCCATGTACTTGGCTCCCAACACCCGTCAGCCAGCTAGCTGCAATGCTCTAGCTCCTGTATGCTTTGAGCTCTCTCTCTCTCTCTCTCTCTCTCTCTCTCTCTCTCTCTCTCTCTCTCTCTCTCTCGCTCTCTCTTGCTCTCTCTCTCTCTCTCTCTCTCTCTCTCGCTCTCTCTCTCTCTCTCTCTCTCTCTCTCTCTCTCTCTCTCTCTCTCTCTCTCTCTCGCCCTCTCTCTCTCTCTTACTCGCTCTCTCTCTCTCTCTCTCTCTCTCTCTCTCTCTCTCTCTCTCTCTCTCTCTCTCTCTCTCTCTCTCTCTCTCCACAATAATTACATGAAGCAGCTAGGAAATTTGGGCTAACTATACAATAAAAAAAAATAGCACTGGATATCATCTATACTATATTCCATTGTTATCAATATAAAGTGCAAATATGGTCACCCTACCTCTCTATCCTCGTCATATCTCTTGCTTAGCATGAATAATAGGTTAAAATGCCATTGGCAAATAAAGGCTTTAGTCTGCCTTTAGTCTGTATTTTTGTCGATACCTTAAACATGCTTTAAATAAACTATAAATAATTGTTCATTCATTGTCTCCTACTTTTTACCTCTCAGCTTACGTATTGATATCTTACTCCATACCAATGAATAATAGAGACATGACCAATATTTGAATCCCCTTCTCAATTGGTTGTGTGTAGGTGTATGTCTCATTTCTCTGTCTGCAGTTTGCCCCCTGTGGCCACATAATTGAGTGCCCTTATGACATTGCTAGGATATAGTACATGTAACTCCCCTACCAGGACCCAAAATGGTGATTACACAAAAGTTGCAACTCCAGCTAGTGCATGTGTTCCATTCGTAAACGTCCCCAGCTCCTGGCCTCAACAGCGTAAATAAACCTTCTGCAATGACCCAGAAATCTCTCTCACAGCCTAGGGACCTCCAAAGACAGAGACAAGGTACCTAAAACCAATGATCCCCCACACTAGAGGGCACTATTAAGATCTGTATGCAGATTTTGACAGTGTAAGGCCCCAGTGAGGCAACTATGTATGTACAGGCTTCCATACTGCCCGTATATCATTGGCGATAAGACTTGGGTTGCCACTCTCTCTCTAGTTCTGGTAATAAAGAGAATGTGGTGATCCTGAAGGGATACATTGAGGTACATACAAACACAACCAATTGCAGGCAGGAAATGTTCCTTGGGACAGCAAGATAAAAGGATAATATAGTAGGTGCATCCGGTGGGAGATGTTCAAAGATAAAATAGGAGTTTTTAATAAGTTTACTCTCCAAAGATTTTATATATATATGTATGTATATATATATATATATATATATATATATATATATATATATATATATATATATATATATATATATATATATATATATATATATATATGTTAACCGATAAAAGGGTTTGAGTCATTTTTCAAAATATATTTTAACTCATGAATGAAAGAGTATTTGAGGCTTTTATCAAAAGTCTGCTTATCCAAGAAGGGGAAAACAAGTACCAATCACACCTTATCAATGATGAGATATGTGTACGGGTGCAGGCCTTGCTGCTAGGCATTTGATGTGTGTTTACCCTAGTATAATAGTCAATAGTCACTCCTACATGCTAGGCTTGGTCTGCAATCTGGCAGGTTAGTTCATACAATTGTCACATGAGGGAGCTTTTGGAGCAGTGGAATCACTGGCACAATGCAGTAGTATGTGCCATTGTCATGAAGGATGCCATTTTGAGATTTTGGTCTGGGGCACGCTGGTACAAAAGGTGAGGTGGAAGAGACACAGGTGGTGGTTATCGCATAGTATCTTTAATAACTAAAACATATAGGAAATTGACTTAATTGCTACCTGGACCTCTCCACACAAAGGTATTTCCCTATTTATTGTCAATCCTTTTAAAGCTTATGGTGCTTAATTTAACAAAATGAGGTCCCTGAGAGGCAAGCAGTACCATTGAAAATATTGTTACAATATTGTATTGAGTAGGAAATAATGACACTGTATCATACCGTAGAAGTAGGCAAAGGGAACAGAGAGTGGCTTGGAACAGCTACTATCTCATATTTTTTTTAATATTTCAATAAATACAAAGAAAATATCAAATAGATAAAGTGACAATATGGCAGTGCATTTTAAATTGAAAGTTTCAAAAACAGATCATTGTGAAAATGAGATATAGTGGATTTCAAATAGATAAGAGTGAATATTTGATATAGTGGATTTCAAGTAGATCACAGTGAATATTTGAAATAGTGGATTTCAAATAGATTAGAGTGAATATATGATATAGTGGATTTCATAAAGTGTCAGAATGAAAAAAAGTGTAGATTCGTATTTGAAACTTACATCTTCCTTGAGCTGGCTGAGCTTGCTGTGGAGCCGGGACTGAGATCGTCCAGAGCCCCCTCGGGGGAGGCGAGGAGGCTGTCGGGCGTGGACCCCTCCCCGCCAGGGCTCGTAATCTCCAGCTCCGGGGGCGGGGGCGGGGACTGGGGGCTCACCATGAGATCCTTGTCCTGTCCCTCCTCCTCCATTGGGCTGCCGCCGCGGTTCTTCCTCTTACTACGACTACTACTACCACTGCCAACCTTCAGCTTCAGCTTCTTCTTCTTCTTGTTCATTTTGGAAAAGAGAGTCGTCACCATCAACATGTTGCTGCCGTGATAGTTTCAAGCCGAGCGAGCGAGCAAGTGAGAGGAAGCGTACAGGTGGTAGGAGGAAATTAAACGCAAGCTGTTCTGAGTGAGAAACGATCCCTTATCCCAGCACTCCTGTATAATACCGTACCGTAACGTACCAACGTAGGTGCTACAAACAACCAACCAACACCATAGCCAGGCAAAACCGATATCAAAACCTTCCGCAATGCAATTGGCCAGCAGCAGCCTATACGCTCATCATGTGCTCAGCGTATAAAGAGAACGGTAAATGGCTTTTCGCAATATGCTAACTGTGTTATGGTAACATTCCCTGTCGCAGTCTTTAGGTAAAGTGTGGAAAAGTGCCGCGTGGAAAGTGGTTTTCTACAATCGCATCCTGTCTCCTGCTTATGAAAAAACACTTTTGACTCGAGCCAAGTACTACACTGCCCGGCACTAAGTGCTCTGCAACAAATCCTGCTTTTGACCTCACAACAAATAATGCATGAGCCTCCCCGCCAGGTTCTATAAGCATGCGTGGATCCTGGTGGCCAAAAAATAGCCGACCGCCCCGCAACTGTCCAGGATGCGGAATGAAGCAGCAGCAGCGGCCGGCGCTAGCTGCGGAACAGGTATTGATCCTAAAAACCACCTCCTCCTCCGCATTCAGGCACAGCACCACCACTCTCAGTACTACAGCACAGGGGCAAAATCATAGATCACCTCCCAGTGCCCCAGGCGTGGGGCCCTGCACCATGAATATAGGCGAGATGGCACCTACACCTAAAGCTGAGCCGTAATGTTCCCCTAAGTAATGAAGTATACATATATAATTGCCCCGAGTGGCCCCAGAGGTACTAAGTGAAATGGGGGAAGGGTGTACGGCAGTATTCAACTCTACTCCCTGGGCGTTTTCCAGACACCGCTACATTGGATATTTGCGAATATTGAGCATCAGGGGTTTGATCAATGACTCAATTAATACACACCATTCTGCAGTTCCTAGGAGATGGGCTCGCGATTGGATGTAATGGGAATGCGCCAAACCTGTACGATGCCAATCAGCATCTTACGCTCATCAGCCAGAGGCTTGAGATGGCCATAGAAGTGCGCTGGTTTATTCATGATCTCAGCCTGCTGAGATTTATTTCTAATTAATAGATGAATATCTAATTAATCATGTCTCACGCCAGCGTTTGAAGTAGGGCAAGTGGAATTATAAGAATTCTATGATTTTAGACTTGAATAGTTCACATAGAGTAAGTGAATGGAAAGATTTGTTTACAATTTGCCTAAGATTCCCTTTAAAGAAAATTAGAGGTAATAAAATGTAAAATGTTAGGTCTATATAAATTGCGCATTGGTAAATGGAATGGAGATAGAGAATCCATTTGTCATTGCAGAGGATGTTGTTATGACAGCTGACCTAATCTGTGTACACACTTCAACATGATGCAGCAAGATAACAAGGGAATTTGGGACAGCTTATGACAATATAGCATTGCGTATTATCATAGCTGACTATTCCATTGTTAATATGTGTATAAACTGCACTTATGATAACCCCCCCTCTCTCTCTCTCTCTCTCTCTCTCTCTCTCTCTCTCTCTCTCTCTCTCTCTCTCTCTCCACAATAATTACATGAAGCAGCTAGGAAACTTAATGGAGATTCCATGATTGACGGTTTTGAAGCTGATTTGATTTTTAATTAGAACAGATGGACAGATTCAGTAAAACTCACAAGCAGAACTTTTTTTATGAAACAGACAGTATGAACCCATTCAAGCATGATTTCCATCAAAATTGTCTTCATAAACTATAAAGAAAATAACTTTCAAATAATGCATGAATTAAAGGAAGGATTTTAAGGATAAGGATTGGCACCTTTAAAATTTTCGTAATACGATACAATACTGTTATTTCCTCAATGATCGATATCTTAACAATATTTTTAATAATACAACATGCCTCCAAAGAACCTTATTTTGTTAAATTAAGCACTATCAACTTCAGAAATCTTGCTAAAAATAGCAAACCACCTTGCAGTGGATACGTCCAGGTAGCAGTAAAGTCAATTTCATATCATTTGGCAGTATAGCTATAACATTTCTAAATTGATACAATACTTTTTTTCATTCATTTGGCTATCGGTATTTGGTATTGTACTGAGCACCGGTACCAATCTCTATTGAAAGAGAGTTCAAATTAGGTTGAGTTCAGTTGTCCTTTAAAGTTTCTCTAAAAGATGCTCAGGTGGCAAAAATAGACAAGCCACGTCTCACCAGTGTAGGAATGTGCAGTTTGTGTATAAATGGTGGCCTGAGGTAATAGTGGTCAGGCCAGAATTTATTGTTGTCAACCTGGTGGGGGGGGGGGGGGGGGGGCTGAAGTTATCCTTGCATACCCCTATAGAGGAGAGGTCTCTATTTGTTTTACTATGAGCAGCACCACTGACTGCTTGATGGATTAGCAGCACAATAAACACTACTCAGGACAATTGTGTTCCCAGAAACCACCCTGAGAATACCACAATGTTTTCTTTCCTGTAGTAAATCATTTGAAATGCCTGTATCATTGAAATATTTTTCTTCTCACTTCAAGAACCACTTCTAACAAAAAATGGATAAATGAAGTACATGCTTAATGAATGCATAGCAGCTAAAATGCCATAGAATTAAAAGCAAATAGAATATTACAGATTCCTCTGGGGATTTTCAACTTTCTTTTTAATTGAACCTAGTGAAAATGTATTGAGAAAACAGCAAGGAACTGAGGATATTTTTTTATTTCTAAAACAAGTTCACACTGTCTGTCCATATCTACAGCTACAATAAATAGAGATACAGCGGTTCTCTTTGAGAAGTAGCTTCCAATAAAGTCACTATTTTTGTGAAACATTTGTGAGAAAAGCATCTGTTGTAAAATACATGAAGAAAAATGTAGACCATAACCAAACCAACATCTCTACTTTAAATATAAAATATTCTTTGACGTTGAATTTTATATTGTTTTCAAAAGTATTGTAGAAGCAGATGACACTTTTAGTGGAGGATTCTGGTTCGCATGCTGTTAACCCTTATGCTGCTGGCGGCTAATTTGGCCAATACAACATGATGGAAAAAAGCCAGAAAATGACTGTAACCCTGGCAAATGGGTACTCATGTGAGAGTACTCAGCAAGAGCTTTTCAATGAATACCAACATGATAGGGTTTAGATGGTTTTCCAAAAAGTTTGTCTCTGTGCTTTGATCGAAAGTAGCCTCAGCATTGGAAGGGTTAAGTGCAGATTCTGCACAAAATTATAATCCTCTCATCATATCTATTTAGAAGTTGGGCGTCAAAACCATTTACTTCCTAGATATACAGTTCCTGCCACCAATAGTGGATTGTGGTAAGAGTACTGTAACTGTACTGTACTGAGTTTGCACTGGACAACCCAAGTCAGCTCTAAAATGGAAATGCATTTTGTAACACAATCCAATCAATAATCCTAAAAATCTGTGATTCATCTGTAACTATACGCCTGAACTGCGATACCGTACACAAGATTGCATCTTTTATAGACTACTCTACAGACAATTGAAGTTCAATATTACTTGCTACAAATCTATGTTAACTGACCTGCAGCCTTAACCTACCCTAAGTTGCTACCAGCCAAGGTTTAGTTCTGTTTTGACTGTTATGATAGTGCCTCTCAGATAGGAGTTAACACCTGCACCTCTTGAGGATCACACAATACCATTAAGAGTTAGGCCTAAAAAAAATGTTTGTTTCCTGTAACGGTCAAAAAAAAAATAGGGTAGGTAGGTCGGTAAAAATGTTTTTTTTGCATTATTTTTTTGGTCAAAAATGTGTGTTATATGCATGTTTTACGTTGATTGGGAGTTGGGAGGCCGGAAAAAACATTAGGGTAGGGATTTTTCTTGAATAAAAACTTGTTAGGGTAGGGTTACAGGAAACAAACAACTTTTTTTTAGGCCTTAACAGTGTCACCTGAGTTGCTCCACTGAGGGCTAGAAATGGGCCAAAAAGGTTTATTATTTGACAAATTGGTGTTTTACAATGTATTTTTTGGAAAGTAGTGTCACATGGGCCTGGTGGCGCCATCTATATTCAGAAATCTGCAACATTGGTTAGCATGGCAAAGTAGATATTTAGGGGGCCAGCTAAATAATTCTTATTCATACCTTTTCAACTCAGCCTGAGAATTAAGCTAGTGAAGAAATTCTCAATGCATTATTAAAGAAATTCTCTGATTCTTGTTGAAAATGGACACCACTCATCAATTAAGCATCAGAAATATACATTTCTGATGAGTGTGATTTCTTCCAATACTTCAAAAAAACAAAAAAAAATAACCATTGACATACTGTAGTAAAGGTATAAAATGCATCTCTTGTGGGTCCACCCTGAGGGCCATAACAGAACTAAACAAGCACTGAAGTTAACTCAGAGTAGGTCCCTGAGGCATGCATAAATTTATAAGTAACTTGTAGTATGTCTGAGATGGAATGGTAAATGGTTGGAGGATAAGATGTCCAAGCACAGTATGACCATTCATAATTCAAGGTACTAAACTAACTTCAAGTGCCTAGACAATGCAGTCTATAAACAGTCACTGCCAGCCATCCCTGCCACCCCCCCCCCCCCCCCCCTTCCCTGCCATTAACTGTAATCTACATAACTATCCCACCTGGTGAAATATCTGCTGTAGCGCTGAGTTTCCAGACATCTCACTCTTATAAACACACGCTATATTTGTCTGAAACTGTATCCCTCTTGGGGCTATAGGCCATTTGAATGGTGCTTGAAACAGGATGTTCAACGGTAGCTCATTTAGGATGCATTGCTGCCGGGCTTTCAACTTTCTTTATACATGTACATGTACCTACATTAGTTGGAAATCACTTTTTGAGTCTCCTTATAGAGATGTGAATAGAAGAAATGTGTTTTTCCATAAAACAATCAATGATGAAAATTTTAAAAATTGTAATAATATTTGTACTCATGATGATACCAAACCTTAAACAGTAGAATTAGCCAGTTCTTTTATGATTAAAAAATGTTTTCTGAACTAAAAATTCCAAACGAAGGCGCCTGGAAAGTCATTTAATCCTGTATTACACTATTACAAAGATTACAAAGAAATAAGCCAAGTCATTTTTCAACAGTCATTCAAATCACCTATATAGCCCAAAATGGAACTACTTCAAAATGTTTTATCAGGCTACTTCAACATAAAGAGCCTTAAAAGTCAAGATGTTACTGTTCTTTACATAAAAACTGAATGTGAGATAAATTGACTTAAATTTCACCTCGATGCACCAAATATCCACTCTATATACCATTATGATTGTTTTTCTTTTCTTTTTGTGAAGATTGTGAAAAAGAAATATGATGGTAGGATGACTCTCCAAAAAATCAAAGTCATAGTTTTTCAAGTATTTTAACCCATTCATGCCTGTTATAGCACTTGAACACATCTCCACGATTGAGGTAAGATCTTTTTAGAATGGAGAATCTTTTTTAAATATTTCAAAGAAAAATGCTGATGACGACCAATACTTCCTTGAATGTTTTTGTGAATTCATGCTCAATTCAATTTTTTTTTCAAAAGTATCATGGACTTAGATACTTGTCAAGGGGATATCCTGGGATGAGTGGGTTAAACTGGTCTAGAGGTAGGAGGTGGGGATGCCCTGCTAGCTCCCCTCAGAGAGGTGATTACCACGTTATATAATACACTAGTACAGTCTCATCAATTACCCACTAACCAACAACACTGGTTACCACAAAACCAGGTGCAAGCCATGAATCATAGCATGCTATTTAAACCAATACTTTTATACAAGGAGAGCCATCTTAAACTGACTGCTGGGAGACTTATGGGCATAACAAATATGTATTGGACCGTATATATAAATTACAACTATAGAAAGTTCTTGGTTAATTACAAACAGATTATTGTCATTCTTACCAAAATAACTCTAGAGGATTATATTACATTTAGGATGAGGCCTATACAAGTTGCCTGTAACCTGTATACTCATCCCTTTAACAAAGTAGGTATATGTGGGGTTGTCAGTAATTACCATTTCAAGTTATCTTTTTTTTTAATAAAAAGCTAATTGAATTCAAAATTTCCTTTAAATGAACAATAAGAATAGACCTATAAAGGACAAATATCTTGAAAATTAATTTTTTTATATATTGTTCTGAATTGAGAAAATAAGGATCCCTTGAAATAAACTATGTACTCAATAGTCAAACCACATAAATATGTTGTCAATAACACTAATAACCCAGAATAGCCTAGTTGCCTGCACTCAATATAGAACAAAAATGATATCAATTCCTATTATTTTACATCATATCGCTGAGCAGCATTACGTTGGAACCTGTTTATATGGACTTGAATGGATGTAGGGAGGAAATTACACAAAGAAATTGAGATGAAAATAGACATAATCATTCCCCAGACAAAATCAATTTCAGGCAAGATGAACTTGAACATAATCTAAAGGTCCATAACAATATGTCTAGCATGAATGCGGAGTAGTCCAAATGAGTCGATAATGATGTAGTGCCCAAGTTTGCCAATAGATGGTGCTGCCAGTTGACTGCTACAAAATGAGCCAAATCTATCTATGGAGGAATACATATTAAGATATATGACTCAGCAAGATATCCCCATCAATATTGACTAATTTCAGGATGACCGCTTATAGATAATTTATTTTTGCCGATAAATTCCTCGTGTATGATCAATGACGTCTTTATTCCCAACTTGAGGTACCTTCACGAGTGCCTGTCAATCAATGAAGGTTGAGAGAAGACTGGTCCTAGTGAAGCCATTTATTACCCTGCAGGAGAAGCCATTCAGGGGGAAAATTACTTCATCTTCACAGGGCAAAGGTCAGAAAGCACCAGTACTGAGTATACGTTAAGGCTGGCACAATGCCACAGTTTGTCACTAATGCACAAGATAAAAAGCTCATGTGTTTAATACTATCAGAAAAGTAGGATTTTCTCTGGTATCCAAGGAAAGACATTGCTTGTGATATTTCCAGATGCAGATACAGAATCTTATGTCAGGGGTATGTTGATAAACCTGATGGGGGTGTAGTCTGAAGACATGCAAATCTTACTATGAAAATCTTGGTTTTTATACCAAGGGTTTTCATAACAACCCATTATGTTGCGTGAACATGTTGTGTAAATGTCAATACATATGTGTAACTCTGCAGAATATATGTAACTCTAAAAAGAATCTACATGGAGGGATTATAGTAAGCAATGCATGCAGATGTCAGATTAGAATATTCAGCATGCAATGGCAGGATATATAGAGCATGTCAGAGAAAATCGTCGACCATATTGTCTAAGTCACACCCACACATGCTAAAATAAGATTAATCTCAATCATTTCAAGTACAATCTTGCCATCTGGGATGAGAAGAATGGGCTTGGCTCTGGCTACTACTGTGAACAGATTTTAATCCTGTAGTCATCTTTAATCTTTCATGACTGAGTGACGATAGTAATCACATCTGTACACCTTCATAGGATTAAGTGGAAATCCTGCTGGCGTATTCCTTTCATCATGAATCATACACTGAAGAGTTGGCTGACCTATAGAGGGAAGTCCAGCTTAATCAAATCAGACAAGTAGTGATAAGTACTGATAACCTGATATTAAATAAAATTACTATGACAATTTGTTTAATTATATAGAAAAATGGATATTGTTTATAATGCTGATGATGATATATGTTTACTTAAACATCTAAATGGTTATTGCTAATGCTGATAATGATATGTGCTTGCTTATACATTTAGATTGTTATTCCTAATGCTGATAATACTAATGATATTTGTTTACTTATACATCTAAATGGTTATTACTAATGCTAACAATGATATTTGTTAGCTTCCACATCTAAATGGTTATTGGTAATGCTGATAATGATATATGTTTACTTATACATTTAAATGGTTATTGATAATGCTGATAATGATATTTGTTTGCTTATATACATCTAGATGGTTATCGCTAATGCTGATAATGATATTTGTTTGCTTATACATCTAAATGCTAATGCTAATGCTGGTAATGATAATTCTGTTTACTTAAATATCTACATGATCATCACTATCAATAGCGCCATTAAAGAGCAGTGCATGTTTGTCTCAAATGATATCCAATACCTTGTGATTGACCTTTAAGAACAGGTGGTCCCTCATCACAGGTGGTCTCATGTGCAGGTTTAACTGTATTTCCTACTAACATAGCCTATTGATTATATTTTAAAATAGCAATTTCCTACAAGCTAGCCACTCGAGGATCTGTACAGTGTGCAAGTCATTATAACGAATTACTAGACCGCCCATCTCGCCTAAGCATGAATGCCCACTAGATTTACCGAGAATAAATCATTGTGCGCGCCTTTTAAGCCATGATGGATGATAGAAATAGAGCAATCTCCAAGAGGAATTCTACTGTAACCATATTTATGCACACTGCTAATCGCATTCAATAAATATTCACCACAAGGAGAAAACGTTCCCTGAATTGCATCAGTTGTCAGTAATAGCAAAATACAGCCATTTCAGGCAGAGTTTGTGATATACAGTTTATCAGGCGGATTGATGGTTTTCTCGCACTATCACACAATCTGAAACAGTGTGTATGGAGTTGTATAATTGGTGAATACTGTTGGCGATTTACTGTACAGCATAGATGTTATACTACCATGGATGGGAAAATCCTTAGTTTTTTCTGGCTTATGAACGTGCTGGGAAATATATAGAAGAGAGTCTGTTCAAAGATAACACTTAGGTGGGGAGTAGAGAACAAGAAATCAATTTTTCATGTTGATATTATTTCACAATGGCAGTGTTTCAGCAAATCTCTTAGTCTCTAACTCTGTAGCCCATGGCTGTATAGAGACAAGTACAATACACTGTAGGCTATATTAATGCAACTGGGCTAACCTATGACAATCAAATCACTTGCTGGGTGGTACTTAGGCTTCATTCTCCAGATGTTTTAGATTGTTCATTGATTGATATTGGGGTTCAACAACAAAAGAGATCAATATTCTAGTTAAACAGTATCACTAATGACATATTTCATGAGTTACAATAATTCATGTAGCTTTTGATATTTTTATGCTTCATATGCTTTCTGGGACAATGCATACCAGAAATCTAGTTCTATTTAGCCATAGAATAGGTCTATATCCTGATTGATGCTGGTGTTGAGGCAATAGGAGTACCTGCATGCATGGGACAATTACCCTGTGTATGCACAGACCTAAGTCACTGGTGACTATCATGATTGCTGGAGATGGATTCGAACCTGGGACCTTAGGTGGGAGTGAGAGACAGCGAACAGTCGAGGTTTAATGCACCAACAACACAGCTATTGAGGAAGCCCCCAAAGTCACTGGCAATATTCTCACTTGCCTTGAGCCTGATACTAACCTGGGACCTTAGGTAGTGGTGAGAGAGATTAACATTGAGCAGTCTCAGTGCAATGCACCAACAACCCTGCTATTGTGAAAGCCCTGAGTCACTGGTAACTTTATCACATGCCTAGAGCCTGACTCAAATCTGGTTCCTTGGGTAGTGGTGAGGGATGTGGAGCAATTGGAACAGTGGTATTTCCCCCTCAGCTTGCATGGTAACTGACTGCACACGTAGCCGTGGGCCAGAGGTGTGTTCAATAGCCAGCATTATGTCACCTGCATGCACAGGTCTCTGGGCCTTTGAAGTGGACCTCACAATGCAACTGACATGGGCAGGATCAGTGGCTCCCGGCAAATTGCTTTATTCCATTAACTCTTTCTATTAGGGAGTGATTATTGCTGGACAGATGGTGCATGGCTGGAGTGAGGCAGGGTTGAATAATCTCAACACTGAACTAGCACAAAGATGAGTGCCATGGGCTGTACCTGAACATTCCGACTTGCAGAGCTATTCCAAGTTCTCATTTAAACTAGTATTAACCACATTTAGAGAAGGTTTTGGAGCTTTGTTTTTTGGCACTTCTGCCATATTCAAACTAAGTCAGAACTGACCAGTTGTAAGTAGTGGAAGAAACCAGAGTACCTGGCAAAAACCACCACCGAGCCCTAAGTCACTGGCAATCTTATCACATATTTTTTCACAGTCCGAGAGTGGGATACAGGTGAATCAATTGAAGAGACTAAAACATTAAACTTTTATAGCCCAAATGCTAAATTTCTGCAATTTCAGCTCTAAGTGTTTTATAGCACCCTCTGGTGGTATATAGTAGAGTTACAATTCCCATAAATCCTGAGCAGAGCTGTTAATGCCTAGGAGGATGTAAAGCTTCATTTCAGCATTCTGACTTTGCCTGCCCCCAGCTGAAGAGAGTTAATTGATATTTCATCAATATGGCCATTGTAATTAGTTTAGCCACACTGCAGGGGCTAATGGAACGCAATTAACCCTGCCCACCGCCATTAGTGAAGTGCTGCAGAAAGTGGAACAGCAATTACCATGGCAACATAAAATGCCTCGCTCAGGTTCCAAAATAATCAAAAAATACAAGGGCAATTGATTTCACCAAGCCCACACAAATAACAATCGTACCAAACAGCTTATTTGCGACTAGTTATTTTCCTAATGATTAACCCAGTTGCATGACTTGACTTGTGACTTAAAACTACATTTAAGAAAATTTTCTAATAGTATACTATTTGAAAATTAACTGAAAGAATGTGATGGTTGAACTTAACAGAAGGATTTCCTTACAATCAAATATTACTCAATGTATTGCTTTGTTCGTTACAGGGATATTCACATATTTGTTAGACATTTGTACACTCTGTGTGAGGAATGATTAAAACCAGAAAGGTGGGTATTATGGCTGTTTTGAGGATCAAGACAGTTATATGAGAATCATTAGAAATATAGATTGAATTTCATTCATACATTCCAGAATGCAGATAGAATATAAAAGTTCAGTGGAGGGAAAATCATCTGATTTTTACACAGATTACGTCCATATCCATCATCTCCTGAGCAGAAAAAATGTCCATGTACTATAGACGGGTGGCCAAATCCCTAAAAGAGCTCTAGAAATATTTTTGATGGCGTTTTTCGTTACAAGTAGTCATCCATGCTTATTCATCTCTACATAGGGTAGGCTTTAGTGTACGCGTGGATGACACGTATGATTTTGCTGCATGAGGGAATTTTTGGGCATTTTATGCAAAAAATCGCCAAAAAGCATGTTTTGGGGGGATTTCTTTATACTAATCTGTATACATGTACAAAGTAATCTATATCTTCACCTATTATTACCCAGAGGTTTTGCATTTAAAGGGATGGAATATTTAAAGGAAATGACTTGGGTAAATATTAGATAAATATAACCCCTGAAGAGCAGAATAGGCCTAAAAAAAGTTGTTTGTTTCCTGTAACCCTACCCTAACAAGTTTTTATTAAAAAAAATCCCCATCCTAAAGTTTTTTCCGCCCTGCAAACTCCAAATCAACGTAAAACATGCATAAAACACATTTTTGACCAAAAAAAATAGTGAACTTTTTTTTTTAGCGACCTACCTACCCTATTTTTTTCAGACCGTTAGAGGAAACAAACAATTAATTTTTTTAGGCCTTAGGTCTTTTGGCATACACCATAGAAAAATCAGGTCAAGAGATTTTTTCATACCACATTCATCACCAGCAAATATCCTTCACCCAGTTTTCTTTATAAAGGCACCCTTTCCTATTACTCAAAAAGTGAGGATATTTACTCCTTGTGAGGGTGCTGTGGCTGGCTGTGAAAGGGAACTAAGGCTAATTGGATAGAAGGGAGTGAATATTGGTGAATATCCCCTAACTGAGTAATCCCACACACTCTAGCTAGCAACGCCACTGCAGCGCAGACCTGCCACAGGATATTGCTTTGACAGATCTTCAAATTGGCCATTTTCTTTCCCATTTCCTGGATCATAGCATTTTGGCAGGCTGTCATATTATTTGCATAGTGAGGGGAGGCTGGAAATCCGCATGAGTCAGCTCCAACCTGCAACTCAGCAGCATTCTTCCTCAATATTTCATACCTACTGATACATAGGATGGCTTTGAGGGATCTCTGAATTCCCTTCACACACCAAACCAAAATACTGCAACTAGCATACATAAGCAACTAGGTAAAACGGTCTATGTGGACTATGATTATGTATAGGCCTTGGAGGCAAGTCAAAGAGGAAATGATATTAAATACATCACAGCCATAAGAGAACTACCCAGAATAGCCAGCTAACTATAAACATTGCCAATCAATCAACTGATGAAATATTTGCTGCTCCTAATATAAATCCTTAAAAGAAACAATGGTAATGACTGATACCTAACAAATGGGATCCTGTGTGCTGCAGTAGTAACCTATGGTTGACCCCTCTGTATAATTACACGTATTGACCCAGACAATGATGACCCAGAGGATCAATTAGTACAGTTTAAAATAAACCCTGTACTCCTGATATTATGTTTTCCTGCAGTATTGACTAAAAGCCTGTTTTCCGATCATTTGTAAAGTCAAGTGCTATATACCAAATTACAAATGTTCGGCATGGAGAAGGGCTATCTATGGTACTTCTGCGACAAAAAAAAACCTTGGAACTATTTATAAGAGAAGGGAATTCCTTCCTGGTTCTGGGTTTCTATATCAGCGCGATATGACCTAAGCTGTTGAAAGCGATATCAAAACCAATTCCCTCCTTCCGTTCATCCCCCAGACTGAATACGATAGTGATCATCTTGTAAGCAATCAGTCTAAAATTTGTTTCATGATTTGAATGGGTTAAAATTGCAGCTCGACATAATTATTCTTGTGTTCCTGTGTAGCTGGTTGTGACATATTGACTACACATATGATTCACAATGCTGAGAGCTGCTGCAGCTAGCTGCATGCATGCTCTCCATCATTACTGGAGTAGGCTATTCACACCAAGCTTGCAAGCTGCCACAGCATTTGGGAACACATGCACACATGTGACGACGACGTGCATTTAATCAAACCATACCGGCCTGTACAATCACACCAGCCATATTATTATACACACACATGTTGGAATCAGTGGCTGCAAGCAGGGTATATCAGTTGATCCACTGCTGTGACCGTAGGGAAGGCCAAGGTTCATGTAAACAACACAACTCCACATACAGCCCCCCTCAAAACCCTTTCAAGAGTTCCTCCAGAAGTAGTAAGGGCTTATTTGACCTTATGCAGCTGGTGGCTAATTTGGCCAATGCAAAATGATGCAAAAAACCCTGAAAAATAACTGAAACCCTGGCATGTCGGTACTCATCTGAGACTACTCAGCAAGAGCTATCCAATGAATACCAACAATACATGGTTTGATGGTTTTCAAAAATCAAAGTATCATTGAAAGTGTTAAGTAGGGCTTTAGGAATTAGAAGGTTATAGACTAAATTAGCCAACACTTAGCCTGAAAATGTGAGGAGTCAATGTCATGTTCCCTATAAGCAGATGTCCCTAAAAAGGCCTAATTTTCTAATCCTAAGCATTGCCTGTTCCCCTTGGCCAGTCCTAGTAGTAGTAGGAATGGCAGAATCCATATGGTTAAGGTGCACACTGCCTATCAAGGCAGTGACTGTAGGGAAGTATGTAGGTCAATGAGCTGGAGATGAAGCCAATTTAGTTCTTTACCACAAGAATCAAAGCATCACTGCTTCCGTCTAAACAGGCATTCATAGCCAGGGGATTGCGGTGTATGGATTTGTTATTATGTATTCGGGAGTGTTCAGATTATTACCTGAGTTAGATCTACCATGTTGGTATAAAAGCGTAAATGAAAAGTGATAATTCACAGGAAGGAAATCAATATTTTGAATTGTAAGGCAGGTGGGGGGGGGGGGGGGGGGGGGGAAGGGGCTGTTGAACCCTTCACTCCCCGCCAGACAAGTAGATTTATATTCAAAATACATGATGTGATTCATACATGTATTTTGCCTTAATAATCCAGACTGAAAACTCCCAACCAGACTGGATAAAGTATGGTTGCCTTAAGCATTTTACCTAACCAAGCATGCATGGATTTAGCTACCTGAGATACTCATTCATATTCCTTTTTTGTCATGCCAAAAAAGGTAGTTGTAAATGATTTCAATAGATGGCACCATATGCGGTCTTTTAAACCCAACAAAACATAAGATTCACACTTATGCCTGTTTAGTGCCCATACCCAACTATCACCTGGTTGAAAACAGAATTTCCCAGATTCAAGAGTGTATTTGTAGGTCTTTTTATTTTCAGCCAACAAACAGAAGAAAGCACTAACATAAATTTTACAAGCAATATCCTTCATTGCAAGTGAGTTAGACACAAGCGAGAGGGTTCATTCAATCAAGCCCACTCTAAATTCATCCCCTGAACAATTCAATAATATCTGAGTGAATAGGTTCTCTTAAAATCACACAATAGGATAAACCCATAGAGACCTACTAGGTTAATCCACATTGATGTAATGGAACCCCTCCTGAATTATTAATTGTATGATGTCTGCTAGCCTAGTAATGGTCATTGTCTGGAGAGGAGCAATCAGGGGTCAATGTTAATTACTATATCAAAGGCTTTACTCGACCAGAACAGGTGTGAAATGTAGACCAAAATAGCATGATGTAGATGTGCCTGCAATGGTGAGGAATCAATTGAACTAAACCATTGAAATTAGACATAATCTCCCATTTTCATATACAGTCATACAAAATTCACCATTGATCAACACAATTTTTCAAGACATAAACTTACATAAGCACCATAGGTTACGGGTGAAAATCTCTGAGATGTCAAAACCGGTAGTTCAATTAGCAGTTTCCTGGTCACATATTTCCCTCCTATACATTTAAATATAATAAAAAAAACGCAGCTGATGAGAACACATTCTCCCTTTCTCTGTTTTGATGTTCTTCAAATACCACTACATTGTTTGGATTTTCATAAATATGAGTAGAATTATCAAAGTGTGCTGTATTGTTTTGTGAACATCCTGAATTAGGCCTAAAAAAAAGATGTTCGTTTCCTATTACCCTACCTACCCTAATTTTTGGCCCCTACCCTAATCTTTTTATTGCCCAAAATATATATTTTTTTTAAAGCAAGGTAAAAGTTTGTAATTGCTGCATATTCCATGCATGGCATCCAAAAGAAATTGAAAAAAGAAAGAAGAAAACATCAAATATCAGCATATAATACTAGTTCAGTGGATTTAAATATATCTAGATACCCCACTACTTTTAATGTTTCTATTTTGCTTTACATTTACATCTAATACAGCATGGAGAAGAGAAAAAAATATATGATAAAATAAAATAAATTCCCTACCTACCTACCCAATTTTTTTCTAGCATGTAATAGGAAACGAACATATTTTTTGTTTCGGCCTTAGTTAGGAAAACAATACTCCTTTGGCACAGCTGTGTACTGGACTAGATCAGTGGAGTGTGATGCTGCAGAGTACAGAGGCACATAGAATCACTAACACAAGGGATTTGTAGTTCCCCTGAATTTCAACAGCAAGACCAGCAACATCAAGAGATGAGTTCCGAGCCGAGTACAAACACATTAAGCTTACTTGCATCCCGTTGGCTGAAAACTGGCTCTGGTGTCCGAACACTGGTCATAAGCAGGCTCTTTGACCATGCTGGCCCCTAATTATCTGTGAGGCTCATACTTTAACAGAAAGAATCAAGACGTTCTAATCCCTGATAGCTTAACATCTATGCCACTATAAAGTTCAACAACACAGCACAGCTCTCAGTGATGCTCATACCTTAACCTTCTTTCAGTTGATTGCTTAACATCTATACTACATTACAACAACAGTCATACCACCTTCTAATCCTTTACCACATAGCATCTATACTACAGCAGGGTTCGACATTCCCAGGGGCCCAGGGGCATATGCCCCTAGATTTTGCTAAGGGCCCCTAGATTTTTCAGACTAAGGGGCCCAAAATAGTGTCTATTAAAACCAGAAATCCTATATTTGACCACTTAGTTTTATCAAAAGACCTTTTCAGGCCCCTAGCCTGAAATCTAAGTGTCAGACCCTGCTGCAGTGCTATAACACGACTGCATGCCTTCCTGCAGGGCCCCACTCTGACAGGTCGGCCACTGGAGAGCACAACCTCTCAATGCAGGCCTGAGGACAGGCTGAGCGGCAGGGGGTCCTTAGTCCATTGTCATCACCAGGTCAGCACTATTTCCCCCAGGCAACTTCATAAACAGACATAGCCATCAACATGTACAGCACTATTTGCGTACGAAATCTATCTACCATTACATATTAATTTCATTGGATGCAAACAAAGACATGTATGGGACCGGTCAAAGCTTTCTCCATATGTGGCCCTCTTTCACTTTATAGATATAATTATGTCTGTGTGTGAGGAAATATTTCTTTTGTCTTAAGGGTAGCTCTCTTTAGCTGAACATCAGCATCGGTTTGTTGACATATTAACTGCCTCATTTATCAGTCTAGTGTGCATGTTTACATCTCTCTACAGCAGGCACACTCAACCATAAAAACGGCTCACTTAGTGAGGCAAAAATAGGAAAACCTTGATCAGAGAAGGCCGGCTAACCTTGAGTATGTAAGGACTAATAAGTAGTTGAAATAAGCTGAGCCTACAGTACGTGGGGTAGTAAGCGCAGAAACTTCATGGTAGTATTATGTAGGGTGGGAAAGGATTCACTAGCTCTTTCTATCCTACCACCAGCATACATTCACGAGGCCAAAAGAGAGAGAGAGAGAGAGAGAGAGAGATGAGAGAGAGAGAGAGAGAGAGAGAGAGAGAGAGAGAGAGAGAGAGAGAGAGAGAGAGAGGGAGAGGGAGAGGGAGAGAGAGAGAGAGAGAGAGAGAGAGAGAGAGAGAGAGAGAGAGAGAGAGAGAGAGAGAGAGAGAGAGAGAGAGAGAGAGAGAGCACTTGTAATTCAATATTCAGCATATAATAACCCCTGGAGGGTGTGATAGAGGCCATGGTCCTCTCGAGCCAAGACTGCTATATTTACCAACTCAATAATTCATCAGCATGTTTTACTAATGCTGTCACGGTGTCACCTACAGCACATCTCAAAGATATGCACTCAAAATCATTTTTTTTCTCTATGGTTGGTATTAATAGAGGTGTTAATGATAGATACCCACCATGGTAATAAAATGAATGCACATATTATAAAAGTTGATGTGACTTGCTGAAGCATGTGGAATAAAAATGTGTTACAAACACATGTTTCAGCAGGTCCTAGAGTGAATGTATAAATAGACCTACCATCTATGTGGTACACCGTGAATTTCAAACTCTCAAATCATGCATGTTTAATGGTCTGCTATGAGAAAATCAAGATATTTATTATTTTCGTGCACGAGTTATGAAGATTTTTTTGACCAAAAACCCCATAAAAATTGGCTGGCCTCCATTTCTGATTGGCCCAGAGCCATGTCAGCTTGTCGGCCAGGATATGACTGGAATGCTGGTAAATACAGAATACAAAGATGAGTCTTTCACAAAGTCACAAGAAAACTGGATGTATAAATTACTGTAAAACACCAAATTGAATATGATAAAACTATTTTGCTGGTCCAGGGCTTAACATTAATGAAGAAATGTCATCTGTTGAGCAGGGCTAGTTACCTCAAATTTTACTAGACCAGAGAGATTTTTACTGGCCCTGAAAATTGATGACATAAATGTTCATGATGTACCAACATTTTTCCCCATATTAACTGACAAAATTTGTCAATCAGTGACCTACCCTTAGCCTCCATTGATCAGGGCCAGAGGAGGACTTCATACTTCTTTATTTGCTGATTTTAAAAATGTATCTACCTCCTGTAGGCTACTAACAAATATAATTTACTAGCCCCAACCTTCAATAGTTATCCCTGGGGCCCAGGGTCTTAGCCAGAAGGGTGTCTGTGCGCCATTTGGACACCCAATCCCTCAAACAGTACACCAGGACAACCAAAACAGCTTATGTGGGGAATTTCTAAAAATGTTGTTTCCCATGCAAATAATTGAATAGTTTTAGCCAAATATAATTCCTATGGCATAACATAAGGATATTATAACATGATGGTATTTATCTGAATTCATTGTGGTCTCCCTTTGAAAAATGGACAACCAAAAGTTTTGCAATTACCAATTTTTGCACCCAGTTTCTAAATCCTGGCTAACTCCCTGCCCAGTGCTATCAGTGCTTATAATGTCAAGCCCTGTGGTCTGTTCTACTCATGTGCCATAGACATTACTGTTAAGAACAAGTTATTCAGAAATTCAGATATAGGACTCAATATATATTGCTTAATAACCTGGCTCAACATAAAGGATTCAGATTTACTTGTAATTCAGATATGTGGCAAATAAGTTCTGCTTAGTGATGGTAAGTTGTGCATATTGTGTCACTTGTACTAGCTCATAATGCTGGACTTGTTACAATTACATACGTCATTACAAATCATAATTCTTAGATAACATATAATAACCATAGTGCACTAGGGGAAATAACTTTTGACATTAACTGCAGACATGTCTTCATGTCTTACCATCCATATTTGAACTTTTTTTCTGGTATTTCAAGGCACAAAAATTTCATAAAGATTATGCATTGATTTTAAGACCATCACAAATATGTGAAAATATAGCCTAAATAAGCTATTTTAATGTCACACTTTGTGGTTAGCTTATAAGGCTGCTAAGCCATTGAGTTATCGGAAATTCAATAACTAACTAATAATCAAATTACAATCTGTGTAACCATAAGTGATCTATATTGCACCCCAGCATCACTTTATAGTAATGGCTTAACTTCAAATCATTTTCACCTTATTCTTCCAATGCAAATAAGACTAGAGGTCTCTATTTTCGCCCTATTTTTTAACCTGCCTATATGTATATAAACATGTATAAACATAAAAATGTATATTAACAGGTATACTAACATGTATTTACATTAACATTACAGTTATGGCATATATAATATGCAAAACAAAAAAGTTAGTGGAACTATCATGTACATGTATACTTGTATTATGGGCCCATGAATATCAGCTTAGGAAAACATTCTGGAACACAATGCTTAAAAGCTCCTGCCATAAACGTTTTTCATTACATACCAGAATAACTGATCACTCAAAGAAGGTCTTGATATCATACATCTTCCCTGAGATCAAACGAAGGTCTCAGACAATCAATCTCATTGCTTTTAGTCCAAAACCAAACTCTACACCTAAACCTATATATATGCAAATAACATATCAGACTCTCTTTAATTACGTACCGAAATCACCACTCTCATACAACTCAGCGTCTACCCCTGTCATCTACACAAAGGTCTTACAACTCAAATGCATTTCAAAAATGCATTGATCAAATAATACAGACTTAGGATAATCTTTCCCTGAATAATAGAGCTTTTCCTTGTGTCAATGTTTTAAAAGTCTTTATATTCAATATGGGTAGGAGAAGTAAATAGTGACTATAAGTGTGGAAAACAACAGGGTATAGCAACATAAACAGAAACTGATTGACTTTGTGATATAGTGGGGTTCACCGTTCAGTGTTGTGTGGTATCTAGATGGGAGCTGGACAATACAGTGACTTACCAAGATGGGGACCTATGCAAGTATGGTGACTTCTCATTGACCAGTAAATAACTTGATATTAAAGTACTAAAAAAACAACCAGATACATATTATACATTATTCAAGCCGCCTTTTTAATGATTTAGTTTATCAATAAAAACTTTTTTCAACTTTCAATAATGACACTTTTATAGTAATCTTTCGCAATACTTCAATATTCACGAGAAGTGAATATTTTCTCTTTATGATACTGTTCATATTTTCCTTACTTACTACATTGAAACAACAGTTTACTGTGATTAATGTGTGAATCAATCTGGTAGTTATATACATGTACAAGAGCAATCTACTTGCTAAGTCCCCATTCTGGTATTAGACGTTAGTCCCTGTCCTGGTAGATCCCTGTCTTAATACTAGGCCACTGTATTGTCCCGCACTCTAGATCAGTCCTGTCTGGAGATTGAAAACCTTTGCTGTTTGTGTCATTGGCAACCCGATAGCAGTACATGCTGGCTTTGTGAGCAGTAAGAAAGAAATGAATAGGTACACAAACACACCAGCAACCACTTCCAGGCCTACCAGATGGCAAAATAATTCATATCAATAATCACTAAATCAGGTTTCGAAAGCAAATCATTGTCCATGTATTATATCCAGTAGAGTCAAATACCAAGCGCGAAATATATAAGCAACAAGAAAAAATGCAAAGAAACAAATGCACTTACTTTCGCTGTATAACGAATGCCATCTCATGCCCCGAATGCACCCGTTGCCAAAAAAATGGAACCAGCGACTGTGCAGACCAAGAAAGTGCAGTGCCAAAACTTGCTGAAGCAGTAGACTGTCACTTACATAGATGTCCGATTTTTACCTAAAAAGCAGGGTTTAAATCAATACAATTTGCATTGTCCATCGTACATAAAGCTTGAATCATTGAAATGAGTAATGCGTTGGTTACAGGCCGGATGAGTCACCGTATGGCATTGAAAATGCGCAAACAGTTGTTGGTGTCTGCTATTTCAAGACGCCATCTTCCACTGAATGTAAACACTATCTCCTGAAGAGGAGAGTGCATTTGATACGATGGCGCCATCTATTAATTATCATGCGAACTAATAGAGCACTTTCCTTTTTTCTCAGCCGCACTCTACCGACAAGGATTTACTTTCTGCAGAGAGGTTTTAATTTAAAATAACTCTTTTTGCCTTAAATAGAGGGTAATTAAAATACTTCAACATTATGTAAGACTGATGGAGAGCTTTAGATTGATTTATGTCACCCGATACTGAGGATAAGCAGAAACATCAAATTGTCGAACCAACTTTTGAAAACAAAACTATGCGGCGCTTATCCGAAAGTTTTTTTTCTAGTGAATCGTTGACCCCATGTATCTGTGTGATCTTGCTGTGTCCCTATATGAACAGCAGAATTTATCATTTGTTATTTTTGCTTTTAGTGACGCAAAGTATGCCAGTTCGCCCGGCGTTAAATCCATCTTAAATAAAAATTACCTATAAATATGTAATAAATTTACGATGGTGCAAGTACGATGGTGCAAGTGTGAACAGCAGAAAAAAAAATTTAAATTTATTTTCTCCACCGTTTTTTTTTACCAAAACAGCAGAAAAAATATATTTAAATTTATTTTCTCTAACGTTTTTCCAAAAACAGCAGAAAAAAAATATTTAAATTTATTTTCTCCAACGTTTTTCCAAAAACAGGAGAAAAAATATATTTAAATATATTTTCTCTTACGTTTTTCTAAAAACAGCAGAAAAAAAATATTTAAATATAATTTCTCCAACGTTTTTCCAAAAACAGGAGAAAAAATATATTTAAATATATTTTCTCCATCGTTTTTCCAAAAACAGCAGAAAAAAAATATTTAAATATATTTTCTCTGCTGTTTCAAATAGTTTGCCCTTCTCCCGCTAGATGTCCCCCTTCACCACTTCCAAGGGAGCACTCATTATTTGAATTTGATAGTATGTGGTGACCAAAATGGCATGTAAAAGTGGACAAAAAAGACATTTTGGAACATTCATAATTGATATTGAATATTGATAAATGAATGAGGAATTTCATAGTTCATTTATGAATTGCAAATATTCACTTTTCATTATGCGAGCGGTTTGAATTGTTGTGACCCAACTTCCGTGTCTACGACGGTCATGAGAGTGGCATGGGGAAAGATCGACTCTGTATTAAAGGAGCATAGGCACGGCCACTTTGCACCTTATCAGTTACTCAGGAAATCACAAGTTTACCTGAGGGGGGGGGGGGGGGTCTAGTATTTAACAAATGATAAACATGATTCGAGAACGCCCCGACCAACTTCCAGTTTGGTACGACATTTGTAGTTAGTGTTATAAATTCGCCGCCTATTCAAGGATTGGCTTCGTAGCCTAGAGGTTAATTGTCCGGCTCTCACGCGGACGATACGGGTTCAATTCGCCGACTCGGATGACCTTTTTTCATAACTTTGTTTCTTTTTTTTTTTTGAAGATAGAAAATGAAACAATTTTTTATGTCTATATCTGACCCCAAATATAAATATATATATATATATATATATATATATATATATATATATATACAAATATATCCAGTTTCTTCTGCCCCCACACGACCTCCTCCCCCCAGAGAAAAGTGAATAAGTATGTATGTATGTATGTATGCATTAGTGCTCGGACGATAAATCGAAATATCGCCTTATTGATCGTTGTGCCACGATAGTAGCGCTATCGATAACTCGAGGAATTATCGATAATGAACGATAATTCTCGTCCAAAATAGAAGCACATGAAATGATGTGAAATTTTAAAAAATGCAAGATAACTACTCACCATAACGCCACTTCTATCACTTTGATATACCGGCGGTGCTTTCCGGTAAACAAACCGCCATTTTGGACTTCAAAATCACGCTGCTAATCACGCCACGAACGTGATTTTGGTCAATTTCAAAATGGCGGATGTTGTTTACCGGAAAGCATCGCCGGTATAACGAGCCATCAGGAGCGGAATGTGGGTAAGTTCTGTGCCGCCTCAAGTTACCAAATTATCGTTTTTTATCGATAATCTATCGTCATTTTGGACGATATATCGATAAGAAAAATTTGGTCAAGTCCGAGCACTAGTATGCATGCATGCATATATATATATATATATATATACATATATATATACATATATATATATATATATATATATATACATATATATATACATATATATATATATATATATATATATATATATATACTTATTCACTTGTTGTGTGTATATATATATATATATATATATATATATATATATATATATATATATATATATATATAAGGTCATCCGAGTCGGCGGATTGAACCCGTATCGTCCGCGTGAGAGCCGGACAATTAACCTCTAGGCTACGAAGCCAATCTTTGGAAAGGCGGCGAATTTATAACACTAAGTACAAATGTCGTACCAAACTGGAAGTTGGTCGGGGCGTTCTCGAATCATGTTTATCATTTGTTAAATACTAGACCCCCCCCCCCCCTCAGGCAAACTTGTGATTTCCTGAGTAACTGATAAGGTGCAAAGTGGCCGTGCCTATGCTCCTTTAATACAGAGTCGATCTTTCCCCATGCCACTCTCATGACCGTCGTAGACACGGAAGTTGGGTCACAACAATTCAAACCGCTCGCATAATGAAAAGTGAATATTTGCAATTCATAAATGAACTATGAAATTCCTCATTCATTTATCAATATTCAATATCAATTATGAATGTTCCAAAATGTCTTTTTTGTCCACTTTTACATGCCATTTTGGTCACCACATACTATCAAATTCAAATAATGAGTGCTCCCTTGGAAGTGGTGAAGGGGGACATCTAGCGGGAGAAGGGCAAACTATTTGAAACAGCAGAGAAAATATATTTAAATATTTTTTTTCTGCTGTTTTTGGAAAAACGATGGAGAAAATATATTTAAATATATTTTTTCTCCTGTTTTTGGAAAAACGTTGGAGAAAATATATTTAAATATTTTTTTTCTGCTGTTTTTAGAAAAACGTAAGAGAAAATATATTTAAATATATTTTTTCTCCTGTTTTTGGAAAAACGTTGGAGAAAATAAATTTAAATATTTTTTTCTGCTGTTTTTGGAAAAACGTTAGAGAAAATAAATTTAAATATATTTTTTCTGCTGTTTTGGTAAAAAAACGGTGGAGAAAATAAATTTAAATTTTTTTTTTCTGCTGTTCACACTTGCACCATCGTAGAACTCCATGAACAGAAATGAAACAAAATATTTCACATTGCTGGCCTAATGTAAACACCGATAAATGCGCTGCGCCAAGGTGTAATGTCAAATTTGAAATTTCAATATTAAATCTACAGTGTAAACGAACCCGACCATGTCTGTCACCAATTAACTGATAATCACAACAGAGGAGGTGACAATTGTTCATACCAAATGAATATATTGTTTATGCACCACAAGGCGTTTTGATATATATTAGCGGTACACTCAGCCAATGGGGTATTTCAGAAGAAGGAATAGCCTGAGCCTCACCAGATTTCCACGTTTAGAAGAAAAAATGAGTATATACCATCAGCAGTTTTATTGGAAATGACCACAAAAAGTGGGATATTAGTGTTTGGAGAGAGATAGGAGTGGTAGGAGAATGATTAGAGAGATAGGCGACTAATGGGAATTGGTAGGGAGGGTCATTGAGGAGAAAGTGATATCAATGTCGGGGGCTCAAATTTTTAGGGTATTAGGAGGCATCAAGGGAAGTGAGCCAATGGAAAAGTAGACTTTACAGTGGTTCATGCGCGAACCAGGGAGGGAGGAGTGGTTTAGGAATGGGTTACAGTACTGCAAGGAGGGGAGTGGAGGGATTCACTGACAAAGGGAATAGGGAGAGGGGTGTTACTGGTCACAGTGGCTGGGAGAGAGAAAAAACAGGCGGTCAACTAACTAGGGGGTAAAGGGATTGTAAGGAAGTCAAGGGTGTGCTTTTGTGTTTACATGTTATTATCCCTGTCTGATCTAACGCAGTTGAAACTTTTGTTCATGTTAAACAGATAAAGGGGAAGGGGGCCATGTGTCAGAGTGAGGCGCACTGGAACAGGTGAGTAAGAAGGGTTTATAAGGGGAGATGTTAAGAGTTACACTGTTTGCGTTTTTGTTGGAAATAACATTATCTCAGTTTATGTGTGGGGTTTAAACAGTTGAGTGGTGCATACACGCGAAGTTTAAAGGGGCCCTAAAGACTCACATACATATCAGCTTATATGAAAGTAATACACTTCAAGAATAGGATGCTGCCCTTCTTTTTCTCCCAGTGATCCCATGAGGGGAGATTTTTGCATATTGTCATCATCCTGCCCAGCCCCTGGCAGCGGCCATGTTTTTCAATTGGGTGGCAACCTGCCCCTAGCTCTGTGCATCCTGTCCCTAGCTCTGTGCTTATAACACTGACCACAGCAGGGGGTGATGACCCGGATTCAAAATGGCGGCGGCCTTGGCTCAGAGGAGGTGCTATTCACTAATTGCAATTTTAGATTTCTCTTTGTGTGGAGCTCTAGGGCTTCCCTGTTTATGACAGATGTTGAGCTATGTTCATGAATTTTCTTATAAACCTATGATTTGTTCTTCCCCAAGTTCCCCTGTATGGCAGGACGACAAGGGTGGTGACAGACCAGATACTTGGCAGGATATCTGTATAGGACAGGAGGACGTATGACAACTATCATACTGCTGGGGATGTTGGGGATAGGGAGCCAAAGGCCCGGGGATGACAAATGGCCTGGGACTGAGGGAAGGGATAAATGCGGTTCTGGTTCCAAACCAAACCAACAAAAGTAAAATAAATACACCAAGTTGAAACTTAATATAGGAGTTTTATGATGCATTTCAGGATTGAAAGACAAAGTTGTATTTATTAACTCCTTTGTTTGTGAAGCGGGGCTGCATCTTATCTATCATACCACTGCCAGCCACTACTGCCATCTGGCGTTTAATCATCTAACTAAATGTACTTCAATTTACGACATCGACGCGATTACGACATGTCGCACATTTTCTGCACCTGCGTAACAAGATATTTCCGGCGCGAGGTGTTTGGACCAACGAAATAAAATCAAGTCAAGTTTCTATCCGTGTGTGTTGACGTGACTCCAGATAATACAATCACGCATGTAACTGAAAAGAAGAAATAGAAAACAAAGAGCGGGACCATGCCGGCAAAGCAGAGGAAGATAGCGATCATGGGCTTTAGAGCAGTAGGTAAGTATAGAGGAATCAAAACAGGGTGAGGGTGCACTTGCCAAGTGCGAGTACTGACTGACTCAGTGTCACTGACACACACATACATACACACTGTTTGTTGACGCTGATATGATATCACTGCGCTAACCAACATGTTGATGTCATGCTTGGCAATGCTGCTGAGAATTTCTGTCGATCATTTTCTTGTTTGACTTAAGTGTACGACTTAAATGTAAAGTGTATGTGACCAGGTTATGGCCATGATCATGATGGGCATGCATGGCTTCCAAGTTCAAGGGAGGATCAGTATATAGGCTCTTGCTAAAATAACAACATATCTTTATGCTTGATGTCCCACTATAGGTAGATTTTTGGCTTCTACAATATGACGACAAAGCAAAGCTTTAAATGCTCGCGCAACTCCATGATATTTCTGCATTCCTTTTCAAATGCAGTCACAAAGTTACAAATTTTCTATCCGTGACGTCATTCTTTACTTGTACTTTGCAGAAACAAATTGGAAGCCCTTTGATATGAGCTTTATATTTATGCACTAACCACACAGTACGAATAACGATTGAAAGAAACTATGGCATGAAAATTTCTTCGATTTCAACCTGTTGCAAAATCATCATTTTTGCAACAGATTTCAACTAGAATTAAGAGGCAGGTAGAATTAATTGCAGAGCAGTTCAAATGTTTAAACTGCTTTGAAATCGGTTTCTGGGAAAGACGAGTAATTCATCTTTGCAGTGTCACTGTATTCAACATCACTGGTGCTAGTGTCAACGTCTCACTGTAGATGTCAAAGGGCTTGCTACCCGCGATTATATGACACTCTGTACAAGAGTATCTTCAATACAGATGGCGGCATAGTCTGAGCCAACAGGGCACCTGGGCATCATTTGGACACCCAAAGTCTCAAAAATCACCCCTCAGGACACCAACATTTTTGTGAGGAAATTACTAGTGTTGGGACGATCATCGATTATAATTGCTTATCAATCGTTAACCTCTCTGATTCTGATTAATCGATTACGAAACTGGCAATCGATAATAATCGGAAAAGGTGACACCTAGTGGCAAAATATAGAACTAAATGACAGACAAGTTGTCAGTTTTCTTGCTATGAAATTAAGCTCCAAAAACACTTCAAAACGAAGTTAGGGTAGGTGCTAATAGCAAGTTATTGTCACACACTAACACGTATTATTAGGCTCTAGACCCCTAGTACCCAATTACTGCAAAAGTGCGATGAACTGATTATGATCGATAATCAATCGGTTGGCTGTAACTGATTATCGATCATGAAATTGCAACCGATTCCCAACCCTAGAAATTACAAACCCATACGAGAACCTTTTCAACCCTTTCCCATGACATTGTAGAACTTTGAATCCTATATGCTCTTGAGATATATTCTCTGGATTTATCATGTCTCGACAGTTGACACTAACAGTGAACCGCTGGCCCCAGACCAGTAAAAATTCCCAAATATGGTTTTGGGCCAGTAAACATTTTGCATGGGAAGTTTTCCCTCAAGAATGTCCCCAAATGTTTATGAAATAAATGATTACAACATAAATGTTGTCAATGAATTTCTAGGTGCATGTGCCATGTGTGACCTGCTGCTTACCCTGAAGATGACAGGTGTGAGGGCTGAGATTTAGGCAATTACATAAAAAAATTGTGTAATTCCTTATGAGGAACTCTTCCACACATAAGTACTAGTAATAGGTATGTTGCCCTTGTAACCTGCTGAATGGTTCTTGGTCCTTATACTGACTACATTTGATAAAATTTTCTGACAAAAAGCTACAATATCACTTCAGGATTATGGTTTGGTTGGAAAAAGTGTTGGATATTGGGCCAAAAAGTTATAATTGAAAATTGTTCATGAATGTAAATGTTTGTCCAAGATAGTGTTTTTCCAGAAGCTGGGCAGGTCCTTGCAGAGCTGGCATACACAGTCATAATCTGGACAGATTACCTGAGTGGATCAACATATTTCATTAGTTGTTACTTCGGAGATCTTATCAGCAGACTCTCAAGCTAACTGGAAGACCCTGGCCCCCCACTAAAACACCTGTTCTTGCACTCAGCACCACAAGTCCTGATGATTTTTCTGCTTGCACCCTATTGGTCTGGTGCCGATATATATCCAGCCACATGTTAGCTACTTGATGCAACCTATTTTCATGATATGGATTTATCAAAAGATACACTTGATAGGTTTGATTCATCGCAAACTGAATTGATTGCTTAGATTGGCTGAACATCTGTGTTGCAAGAGCCAAAATGTGAAGAATCTGTTATTTCAACTATTCTTCCTTTGGTAATGTTTCTAAAAGCAGGCTGGTAAAAGCCTCATACAATCTGAAAAGCTCTGGTATGGATAACATTTTGAAACTGGGTGTCCACAACGGTCAATCTTAAAATTTTGTGGTGTTATATTTAGAGCTGATGGGGTATCGCAATGAAATAAGGCAACAACCATAAACCTGCATATAAATTTATACTTATTTAGAAAAGTGCTCAGTATTTTTGAATTCATATTTTCCTAGCATTGACAATTGAGGAATGATTATCAATTATTTTCTCGAAATTGAATTTGTAGGAATACCGAGCTAAAGTATTTGTGTTTCTGAGAATGTTTTAAAGGGTTTTGGTGTTGTTATGATGACCAGACACTTTGCTGGTTTAAGTCCAGCATACAGGCCAGTTCAGTGTCTTGGTTAGAAAGGGGTGTGAACAGCCTCTAAGGAATCTGTCCAATCAGGGTCTTGGCCAGGATTTCAAAAATGCCTGTCCAAAACAGCAATGCCAAAATTTCTGCCCGTCCAGATTTAGCTTTTAATCTACTTCAAATCCTTATACCAACTACATTAAACAGCCTATTGTGTCAAAAAAAGGCAATTTACACTTCAGCTATGTCCTAAAGTATGGTTTGTTAGGAAAATACTTGGTTATTACCCCCAAAAAGTCAAAGTTGAAAATTCTATATAGAATTTTTTGCCTGTCCAAAAAGGAGGTTTTCAGGAAACTGCCTGTCCAAAAGACAGGCTGGACGGGTCCTGGCTAAGTCCCTGTCGGTGTGTCCAATGCAGGTGCTCTGAAGAGAACTAATGATGGATCGGCATTCAGCCAACTTGGATCCGGTAGCCAAGTCCAACTCTGTATATGCATCAGCTACTGGAAGTGGTGCTTGTGGTTCTGGTTGGCATTTTAAAGATTTATGCGATAAGATACAATATTGGTATTCACTTAATGGTACAATGTCTTAAGTTATTTTAATGGTTCAGCCTCCCTTTCAGAGATCTAATTCTTTTAAAGTTAGCACTGTCAGTTTCACAAATATTTCTAAAAAAAAATAGGTAACTGCTTGGAGTGCTTGCATATTGATACGTATATATATATATATATATATATATATATATATATATATATATATATATATATATATATATATCATATTGATTTCTTTGCAAAATCAAGTGTTTTATTAAAGAATTTACAAGTCAGAAATATCAATATTTAACAGCATTTGATTAGGCTTAATTGTTACTTGCATTGAGGTTCCTATGACAGGCTCCAGTCCAAATGCCTACATTGTCTTTTTAGCTGAGACAAACATACCTTAAACTGGCAATTATTGATTTGCTCTCTAAAATTGATGCTTGTCAGTTTTACATGTCCGGCAAAATATGACCCTTTCAGCAAATATTCAAATCTCAGTCAGGTATCTCTAATCAGTCGGGTATCTCTAAAATATAGGTTTTGTTACATTCAATATCTATGTGCATGCATTTAAAGCAGTTGAATTTATAATTGCATATTTAATCATTTCAATCATAAATTGTGACTTTTGACATACCTTGCTTGCAATTAATTAATGGTTTGTGCTTGCCTGACAGCCATTTTGCTAAGGTAAGGGGGCTAGGTCTTCAGTGCTAGTGTCTGTTGAGCATCTTATTTTATAAGATATTAAATGTCAATCCAGGACATCTATATCCCTTTTACAAGAAAGTGTGTGGTACATGGTCTTAGCCAGCAGGGCGTCTGGGTGTCTTTTTGGACACCCAAACCCTTGAAAAGAACCCCTCAGGACACCCAAAAATGTTTGTGAGGAATTTCTTCAAATGTCAATCTCAAGCATATAAATTGAATATTTCATCTCCATATAATTCCCATAACATTGTATTAGGATATCATGCCTTATTTTGATAAATTTATATATGTTTATGGTTGAAATCTGAGTATATTGTTGCCCCCCTTAAAAATTTGGACGCCCAAATATTTAACAATTGCCAATTTTAGGCACCCAGTTTCTAAATCCTGGCTAAGACCCTGGTGTGGTATATTGAAGTGATGTCCATGCATTCACATTTAAGTAAAAGGTACTTGCTTGTAAGTGGCAGATCTAATTAGCCTATGCCAATTGCCAAACCAGTCCACTTTTTTGGGGTTTATATTTCTAGGGTGTTGGTCTTCAATGTGGCCTGTACACCCTACTGGCTACAAAGCCCTGCTCAGAACCTAAGCTATCTTTAATGGCGAGTCATACCCAATTAGGTTTGGTTATATAGTACTGCATGTGCCTAAGTTATGTAAGATATTCAATGACCTTGTGGTAGCGCTTGGCTGTTGTTGTTATTGTAGATCACTCATGCTTCCTCCCATACTAAGTTCTGCGCAGATCACTTGCCCAGGATTTGATCTCTGCAGAATAATAAGTACTAACATTATCTAACTATTGGTGCTGAGAGGTTTGAAATGTAGTAAGCTTTATTGTTATTATGGAATACGGTTCAATCATGTTTCCTGCTGGACATGGTTCTATATAGAGCATTTGCCTATGACTGTGCTGAAAAATTAACGCTTTATATGTTACAAGCAGTGGATGGGGATTGGGGGGTCAATATCCAAAAAAGCATCCTGGCCTATTTTTCTTTTTGACCAGGACAATTTTTAAAGGAGAAATATTGATCTGACACTGCCTAACCATCAACTCCCCTAAAACTATTTTGTGAATCTGATTCCTGATTTGTTATTGTCAAAAGTATTATAGATTCATTCGTCTCTTATCATAAAGATCTCCAGGCATGAGTGGGTTAAAACAGAAGAGCTGGCTAGAGTGGCTACTCAGAAATTCAGTAGCTGCCAAGGCTGGTAATAGTTGTATTTCTTCATCAGCGTACATCACAATGGTGGACTTTAGGCCTGTGTGCAAAGCTTTCTGGCCCTGGCCTGTCAATTATCTTAGGCATTAGTTATCTGAAGGTCCAGTGAATGTCAAATGCTCCATTCAGGTTAGGTTGACCTAGATATAGGGCATGCTCCCACTCCCCAGCTACCCTGTTTACATTCCATGCAGCAGGTTATAGGTCATAATGACCACACTCACACGCTGGCTTGCATAGAGGAGATAGGCCTAGTATTTAGGCTGTCTTACATATTGTTACTCTGACTTATGGGTTTCCTTTATCACAGGCTCCATGTGGTCAGTGATCTGGTTAGTTTACAGTTAACTCACCAGGTGGCATTATAGGCCTCTCTCTGAAATGAGAAAGGAGACCAAATGGTGCCATCTATAGTTTTTTTGCAGTACTACATTTGGGTTTGTTAATTCAGAGGGCATTCTCAACTTATCGGAGCCTAGTATCCAAGCATAATGAGAGAATGTAGAGATCCTAAAGATCTGTTTGTAACACACACCTGTTGATAGCAAGTCTAGCTGCAAGAGATTGTCAACGGCTGTTGTTCAGGGTCTATCTAATCCTGGGGCTACTACTCATCCTATTCTTCCTTTTACCTGGAATGCAGACATGTGAGAGAGCATTATGGATTAGCACTTCTGAAATACAATATGATACATTTCCCCATTCTATATCCGTATTTGGTATTGTATTGAGTAGCGGGACTAGGAATAGTTACCGGTACTCAATATGACACCAATACCGGAATCGAAAGGGAAAAAAATGTATCAAAAAGGTTCAGTATCGTATTGTGTTGTAAAGATATAAAGTAATCATAAAATTAACTCATTTGCTACCTGGATGTTTCAGTATGAAGGCAGTTTGTTATTTATTAGAAAAATTTGGAAAGCTGATGGTGCCAAATTTATTATTTACCTTCCCTGGAAGGCAGGCAGTATTGTTAAGAAATAAAAGTATCATATCATTAAGGAAATATGGACATTGTATTCAATGTATTGTATTGCGAAAGTTTTCAAGGTGCCAATCACTAAGCGGCACCTTTGTTGTATAGATGTGTGCAGGATCTTAGCCAGGATTTCAGAAATGCCTGTCCAAAACAGCATTTTCAAAATTTCTGCCCGTCCAGATTTAGCTACTAATTTACTTCGAATCCTTATACCAGCCACATTTAATAGCCTAGTGTGTCAAAAAGGGCAATTTACACTTCTGTTGTGTCCTAGAAGATGGTTTGTTAGAAAGATATTCATTTATTACCCCCCAAAAGTCAAAATTGAAAAATCTTCCTAGAAATTTTTGCCTGTCCTTACAGGAGGTTTTTAGGAAACTACCTGTCCAAAAGACAGGTGTGCCCAGGCATGTTCCATGCTGCTGTCCAGAATGACTTAACATTAACGCGATTAACATGATTTCGAAACTCCTGAAGGTGATTTGGTGAGTCAAGCCTTAGAATTAACTTTAACACTTTATAATTATCTAAGTTTGTTTATACATTCAGAATTTGAAGTTCTCAGGATAACCTGGAAGTGTAGTTTGATCCAAATTCATATAGCACCACCAACTTGTTTAGCCATGTGCATTTGACACAAAGGAGGTTATAACCTGGTGCACATCCTGTTGTGTCATTATTCTTGCTAATTTGTGTATGATTTATATGTGAAACCTAATATTGATTATATGATAATGATGGCGATGAAAATAATGATAATATTATTATGATGATAATAATAATAATATTATAATGATAATAGTAATAATAATAGTAATAATAATAATAATAATAATAATAATAATAATAATAATAATAATAATAATAATAATAATAATAATGACAATGACAATGACAATAATAATAGCAATGATGATGATAATAAATAATGAAATGAAAATAGTTATACAGCAATACCTATCAATAATGATTATAATAATTAGAGTCATACAGCAATGTCTATCAAAACTTGATGGATGTTGCTGTACTACAGGCTACCACTAGCTTGCAATATATCCGGTGCAGTAGCTTAAGGAGGCTGAGATAGAGAACAGTTAGCAGAGCACTAGTAGTGTAGTAGCCTAGATTTCTAGGCTGTTATATGTATTTTCTGTAAGCATCAAATATTCTAGACGAGGTGGCCAGAGTGGTCCATTTAGTTTACACTTATCTCACCAGGATTCAGTTTGATTATAAAACCTATAGAGATCTGAGGATCAGGTGGTGCCATCTATCTACCATACCTGGTACTACACCACACTGCTTGGTCAGCACAGAAGGAAATGTCAACTTTTTAGGGACTAGGAACCTAGTCTAGTAGTGTAGTAATGCCAGCATGGTGTTTTTGGCATTACAAGGGAGGAATGTCGTTCCCATATTCTGGGCACTGCCTATGGCCAAGTGTAGCGGCTAACCCAATTACGCTGCTCCCCTTGTACTGGCGGCATCTACGGCCCTGTCATCCCCACTGACCTAACCTGTTTGTGTTGTTCATTCATTGATTTTCAGGAACTCATGCTCACCAGCTCTCATGCATGGCGGCACGGGGCCTAGATGCCACTTTTTTGCAGAAGCGGCATCGCTGCCAAAGCTTCAGTACTCCCCTTGTGTTATTTACCCTATAGATGAGAGGTGCCCTTTGTGACTACATCCCGGCTCCTATAGTACATTTGTAGGGCTGTTGAACAACCTCCTTTGATCCATTTCACTGTCATGGTCTACTTATGACTACAATGCAAATGTGAATGTGCCTTAAAATAATGATAGATCATTCAGAAATGTCCAGTTAAGCTTATACATGTTATTGTATAATGCTATTTGAAATGTTGAAAAAATACTACCATTTAAATCTTATGAGTTTCATAAGTACTTTTTAAGATTATCTAAATCTGGTTATCTAAACCTGTGAGCCTTTCTAGGTGTCTTATTTGGTGACATTCAGAGAAAGCCATATTTATGTTGAAATGCAATTAGAAAAGAAGAATAAATAGCAGATCCAGTGAGCTTCTAAAATACACACATTGATCCAATTTTCTCAAATTGAATATTGTTGTTCTGACAAATCCATATTTCATTGTTTTTAATTCTTGATAAGACATTTTGATAAGGAACTGCTAGTTGAGTTACCTTTGAATTTTTGCTATTGCAATTGAAAAGACTCGCATGCACCTATAGTGGCTTTGAAGTTTGGTGTAATGCCTAAAAAAAGAAATTGTTTGTTTCCTGTAACGGTCCGAAAAAAATAGGGTAGGTAGGTCGGCAAAGACTTTTTTTTTTTTTTTTTTTGGTCAAAAAATGTGTGTTTTATGCATGTTTTATGTTGATTGGGAGTTGGGAGGGCGGAAAAAACTTTAGGGTAGGGATTGTTTTTTGGATAAACAGTTGTCAGGGTAGGGTTACAGGAAACAAACAACTTTTCTTTAGGCCTAAGCGTTTGATGTTACAAATAGATGAAGATTGCGTATTGACAAATGCACTCAGATTGCAGTCTTGGAAGTCAGTGTCTCAATCATCTTAAGGGTGTTCTTTCATCATCAATATTTTGGGCCTTAAGATATTCTCCTCCCATAGCATCCAGTTCTCCCCTCAGATTACAGATAAACATGTACAGAGATTATTAATTTATTACAGTACAAATAAGTTTTTCCGGAGTAGTTGTTTACTTTTTTGAAATAGCTGAACTACTAGGTAGCTGTTTAGTTGACACAAGAATGAGCAGCATACAATGATACTGCGTAATAATGGGATCTTCAAATGTCATGCAGAAAATGAGCAGCATGAGTTAAAGGACATTACATGAATATAATTTACTTGTTATTAGATAAATACATTTTGTTATATATATAAATATATATATATATATATATATATATATATATATATATATATATATATATATATATATATATATATATATATATATATATATATATATATATATATATATATATATATATTTATATATACACACACACACTCTATATATATCCCTTGAAAAAAGGAAAAAACAAACATTTTCATTCAGGGACTGGAGGTTATGTATATATATTATCGAGTGACCTCTAATTCACAAGGCAATTGTGCCTTGGAAGTTGTTCTCCAGTCACAGTCGCTATTGTTTATTTCAAACAGAGCTGATGAGCCAGACAGAATCAAATAGTATCACTGGCCAGATAAAAAGAGGCAATATAATTTATTCAATTATGCTGGTTTTATGCCAAAATATTTTGTGTGTTGTATATTTCTCTGTGGGTAACACACTTAGTATTAGAAAAGTCTGATCTGCAGTCAGTAAGTCACCTTCTGCTGCTTGGATGTGGAAGAACACTTGTAGGGCATGTCATTGTACCTTTAAACCCTCCAGCCTGGCTGTGGACCTAACTATCTGACTATTTTTGTCATCATCTTTCTGGTCAGAGAGTTATGTTGAAAATATCCCTTAGGGTAAATGGTAATCAGAAGTTCAGAACCCAACCAACAACTCCCCTTATTTGTTTGCTGATGTATGATTTATGTTGTATTCATTTAGAAGTTCTCTATATTACCACTCAGGTGATTCTTTGCGAAGAACCCGTTTAAGTTAGCTGCTGGGGTTGATTTTTTGGACTTTTTTGGTAGAAAAACATTATGCACCAGTCAATTGAATCCCTGGGAGGGGGGCGCCGGGACATGCGGGGATACTGCTCAGGAAAAAATCAATAAATAGCACTTATCCCCACTGGCAGGGACCAATTCCCCGGGGCATGCTCAACAAGAATACACAAGACTGTAAAAATTCTGCTTGTGTGTACTCATTCTCCCGCGCCGGGCAGTCCCCCGGGGGAAGGTCCGTAGTTGGTCAACACAGTGGGCCTAGCAGAGGCCGGGTGCGCCCGGCTGATAGGCCTACTGGAATCGTGACATCAAAGTATGACGCCCGGGGGGGGGGGGGGGGGGGGGGGGGGGCACTCAGGTACAGAGGGGGGCCGCACCCGCGTTACGTATTTCGCGGAAGAAGGGGTCTTTTTTTAAGACCTCCCCATGTCCGCGATTTTGTAAAAGAAGGGCACTTTTTTGTACCCAGGTACGAAGTATGGGGGTCAAAATCCCCTTACAATCCAGGAAACATACGCGGCTCTGACGCCGAGTGCTCCCGAAGTATCTGGCTAACGAGTTTGCTGCCGCCACTTGCTGCCGCTAGACACGCAGAGGATTATAAAATCTTAAGTTAAAATATGTGTTCCCGTTCATCCAATGTCAGTGTTTTGATAAAAGAATGGGTGTTTCTTTAGTGGAAAAAAATCAGCGTTTTAATGAAATAAGGGTGCTTTTTTGGCCAGAAATCAGTGCTTTAGGGGTATTTTTTAATTTTGATAACGAGCGTATGCGCCACCCTAAATACCCAAGTGCCCCCCGCGGGGTATGACATCACTATTCTAATCCCCGCCTATCATGCACCGCCTCGACGGACAGCAACAATATAATCACAGTAATGCCGGTACACCGGGCAGCTATTTTAAGCAGTATTTAGCAGAAGCACCGTGTTTCCCGGCCAAGTCCCGGCCCCCCCCTCCCAGGGATTCAATTGACTGGTGCATTAAAAGCATGCATATATTTTTCTGAAACAGAGCTCCTATTAAGGATTAGAACCAGGGACCTCCCAATTTCTTATTTTTTTTCTAATTTTTGCTTTGTTCACATTCTATAACCATTTCCTTCAGAATATTTGTTGAAAATGTGCTACATGTACTTTCAATTTTTGAAATCCATAACTTTTGATTTAAGTCAAAATTGGAAAAACTGTGATCACTGATACCTTTCCCAGGGTGTGCTGGGTGCCTAGGAGTTCAAAGTAATCGATTCCCAGAAAGTATTTGTACCAAGTCACATTCAGTGCCTGAAGAATATTTTGTGTTACTAACTATAGCTTAACAATACAATGACCCAAATTCTATTGGCAACATTTTTTTTTAACAAAGGGCAATGATAATACTAATGATAATACTAATGATAATATTAATAATAATAATAATAATAATAATAATAATAATAATAATAATAATAATAATAATAATAATAATAATAATAATGATATTAATAATAATAATGATAATAATAATAATAATAATAATAATAATTGTAATAATAATAATAATATCAATAAAAATAATGATAACAATAATGATAATCTTGTTTTTAAGAGGGTAACTCATGTTAATGGTAAGGATCTTCCCTGAGGCCCTCTGGCATGTTTACAAGTAGCCCGAGGGCCCTAGGGTTACAAAGCAGTAGAGTGCATCAGGGTTGAGAGTTGTGGAAGCTTGCAATATGAAGTCCTGTGTTGCCGGCAGCATAAATATTACAGGTGGAGGACACCAGTCCTGTGCACACTTCCTGTTTTGCTCAGCACATGATGGACGAGAAGTGTCCCTGGCTCAGGACTCGCGTGCTCGTTTGAGTAGATTCTTGAGATCTATACGGCTTTACCGTAACATTCTGCTCCAGGGAAGACCGCTGAGGAAAATGAAGGTGACAGCTTGTGATTGGCTCTTATGAGCTGGCTATAATCAGTATGGCTCCAGCTTCATCTGTAGGGTGCTTAATAGGTCCAGGCAGCTATTTTTGGGCTGAAGAATTTAGTTTTTGTATGTAGGTAGCAGGTAGGCATATTACATGGATCTCCTGCATCCAGGTTCTCAGCTGACATGGTGTCTACTGGCTAGGCATCATTTGAACACCAAACCCAAACCCTAAAATATCACACATGAGGTCATCTTTGTGAGGAATGTCTATATACATGGTTACTTCCAAGCATTGAATATTTTTACCCAAATTTTATTGAATATTTTCCCCCCAATGTGATTTTCATGACATTCCATAAGAATGCTATGCAATTTCCTATTACATAGATACTTGTAAAATTGTTTATGGCTGTTTAAGGGAATGTAGGCTACCTTTAAAAATTGGTTGCCTCAAAATTTTACAATTGCCAATTTTGGGCACCCAGTTTCTAAATCCTGGCTCAAACCCAGGCCTGACAGTATCTTTGAGGAAACCTATATCTAGATGCCTGAGGCATGTATCTCAAGCTTCATAAAGGTCCATCACTGATTCTGTATTGACTCATGGCTAGGGTGAAACATGGGGTAAAATAGGATAAAGTTATAAAAATCACTAGGCCAGGATTTAGAAACTGGGTGCCCAAAATTGGCAGAATGGAAATCATATCTATATGAAAAAATGTCCTCACAAAAGATTGGGTGTCCTTTTGTGTGGTTTTGAAGATTGTAGTGACCAAATGACTCCCAGACACCCTGCTGGTTAAGACACTGCTTGCTAGTGCCAACTTATGTACACTGTGTTAATATTTTGACAGTTTAATTAAAGCATACTTTGCACACCCCTCGAGTCCTCATTTATAAAACTGTGCACCATTATGTGGACATCCGATCCCTATGCTAGTATTGTACAATTACCTGACATAATGGCTTGTCATTTAGCACCTGCATACACAATTTAAACAACGCTTCAATGCAGCATACGTTATTGTGTTGGGCAGGTGAAAATTTAGCAGGACAAAAAAACTTGGATCACGATTGCCCCACAGGGCAAGTGCAATTTTACTTTAATGTTGAGCCAAGTGTGATGATGATATGGTGATGAATATCTGCAGTTTGACTTTCTTATATGTGTAATTGTTCACTACAGGGAAAGCAATCTTCTAAATGTATACAATTTCTAATGAGCTAGTTTGCAAGATTAGATTTGATTCTTGCAGCCAGCAATGGCATAATTCTAATTGCAAATATGTATTTGTTCAAATCCAGTAAAAAATTATTTGCATATTCGTGTGGTCTACTTTGATAGAAATTAGAACTTTGGGAGGTTAGGAAAGAAAATGAGAAAACATCTCTTTTTTTCTGAATGTATATATTAACCCTTCCAATGAGGCTACTTTCGCAGAAAAGCACAAGGATGCAAAGATTTTTGAAAAACATCTAAACTCTGTCATATTGGTACTCATTAGATAGCTCTCACTGGGCACTTTCAGATGAGTACCCATATGCCAGGTTTCCAGTCATTTTTCTGGTTTTTTTGCATCATTTTGTATTAGACAAATTAGCCACCAGCAGCATAAGGGTAAATAACCCTTAAGGGCTTTGTAAAATTGCCCCATCTTTTTTGGGGCAATTTCAACTGAACGATATGTTAAGGCGAGAAATGATCTAAATTCTTAGTACATTCATTAACTGTACAGGTATGCTAATTTAGTACATTAATATCCAGAAGGAATGACCCTATTTGGAAGCAAGATGAGAGAAGATGTAACCCTGATATCCACTTCAAGGTTTTCAAGGATCCTTCAATTACCTTGTACTGCTTTAGAATGTAGCTAGGTGTGGTAAATGATGAACACCTCTTAACTTTGCCTTCACCTCTCCTGACATGTTGCCCTTTTATTTTTCAGGCAAGTCTTCGCTCACAATACAGTTTGTGGAGAGCCATTTTGTGGATTCATATGACCCAACAATAGAGAACAGTAAGTCATATTTTATTATATTCTTCATTTCATAACTTTGCCACATACGAACAACAGGCTGAATTTGGGAATTCATCTAGCTCAGATTAGGTCTTCAGTCAGAATTTTGAAAAAGGTTGTCTAAAAACAGGCAATCTGTATTTTTTGTTTGTCATATTTTTGATAAATTACAGTTACAACAGTCACTTTATCATTCATTAATATCATTCTAATTACTGAGAAAATGTGTGGCAACATTTAGAAATAGCATTGCATTCACAGTGAAGTAAATATTTGGATCGTATTGAGATATTTCTCAAAAATTAATTGAAAAATATATTGGAAATATATAGCCCTCCTAAAATGTCTTCTTTTTCAAGAGTTTGGGTGTCCAAAAGATGTCCTGACTCCTTGCTGGACCCAATTTAAAGACATTGTACCCCATTTCATTCACAGTCATTTTTTAGTACGCCCTACCCTGCATGGGATAGGCTGCTGACAGCTTGCTTGATGATCTGAGACTGGTTTGAAGTTGTCATCCCAAGGAGACTGTTATCAAACTAACCAATGTAAACAGACAGGCAATATTGCCATCCCCAGGCACTGCAGGCAGCAGGCCTTGACAAGCCTCTCACAGAGGTTTTCAGCAAGCCTTTTCTAAAGAGCCTCCACAGGGCTCAACATGAAGGGTTTGGTGTTTAGTTGCAGTATGCCCTGACAAGCCTTTCACAGAGGTTTTCAGCAAGCCTTTTCTAAAGAGCCTCCACAGGGCTCAACATGAAGGGTTTGGTGTTTAGTTGCAGTATCCCTTGACAAACCTCTCACAGAGGTTTTCAGCAAGCCTTTTCTAAAGAGCCTCCACAGGGCTCAACATGAAGGGTTTGGTGTTTAGTTGCAGTATGCCCTGACAAGCCTTTCACAGAGGTTTTCAGCAAGCCTTTTCTAAAGAGCCTCCACAGGGCTCAACATGAAGGGTTTGGTGTTTAGTTGCAGTATGCCCTGACAAGCCTTTCACAGAGGTTTTCAGCAAGCCTTTTCTAAAGAGCCTCCACAGGGCTCAACATGAAGGGTTTGGTGTTTAGTTGCAGTATGCCTTGACAGACCTTTCACAGAGGTTTTCAGCAAGCCTTTTCTAAAGAGCCTCCACAGGGCTCAACATGAAGGGTTTGGTGTTTAGTTGCAGTATGCCTTGACAAGCCTTTCACAGAGGTTTTCAGCAAGCCTTTTCTAAAGAGCCTCCACAGGGCTCAACATGAAGGGTTTGGCGTTTTATTGCAGTATGCCTTGACAAGCCTTTCACAGAGGTTTTCAGCAAGCCTTATCTAAAGAGCCTCCACAGGGCTCAACATGAAGGGTTTGGCGTTTAGTTACAGTATGCCTTGACAGACCTTTCACAGAGGTTTTCAGCAAGCCTTTTCTAAAGAGCCTCCACAGGGCTCAACATGAAGGGTTTGGTGTTTAGTTACAGTATGCCTTGACAAGCCTTTCACAGAGGTTTTCAGCAAGCCTTATCTAAAGAGCCTCCACAGGGCTCAACATGAAGGGTTTGGTGTTTAGTTACAGTATGCCTTGACAAGCCTTTCACAGAGGTTTTCAGCAAGCCTTTTCTAAAGAGCCTCCACAAGGCTCAACATGAAGGGTTTGGTGTTTAGTTGCAGTATGCCTTGACAAGCCTTTCAGGCAGGTTTGCAGGAAGATCATCCAAGGCCTAAAAAACAAAGTTGCTTGTTTCCTGTAACCCTACCCTAACAAGTTTTTATTCAAAAAAATCCCTAGCCTTAAGTTTTTTCCGCACTCCAAACTCCCAATCAACGTAAAACTTGCATAATACATTCATTTTTGACCAAAAAAATAATGAGAAATTATTTTTTTACCGACCTTCCTACCCTATTTTTTTAGGACCGCTACAGGAAACAAGCAATTTCTTTTTTAAGCCTAAAGAGCCTTCACAGGGCTTGACATGAAGGGTTTGGGGTTTGTTGCAGTATGCCTTGACAAACCTTTCACAGAGGTTTCCAGGAAGCCTATTTTTAAGAGCCACCATGGGGCTTGAAATCAATGGTTTGGACTTGGTTGCAGTATGCCTTGACAAACCTTTCACACAGATTTGCCGGAAGCCTTTTGGAAAGAGCCTTCATAGGGCTCGAGAGCTGTGAGTCATTAGTAAATTGATTAGATATCTAATGAAGGGTAATTATATCCCACTCACCGTGTGGGTTCAAATGGCATTCTGACTGATAGAGGTCATATATGGAGTGACTGCCACATTGACAGATGCTGACTTTTGTGGTGTTGGAACTTATTATCATTTTGATTTACATCTTTTTATCCTCGCAGATGTTCACTGGTCATATATACTGTAAAACCCATTATTACCGCGCTCCTTTTAATTTCACGCATTTCGCGCTAGGTGACGATAACGCGTATATTACTGGCGCTGATATACGTTCAAAATAGCATAACAATGGCCCATCTAGCGGTGATCCAGTTGATGCGCGTAATTAAGTGGCCGCGATCAGATTCAGACGGCAGTTGCGTGAAAATAAATGTGCGTGGTAATAAAGGGTTTTACAGTATATATATATATATATATATATATATATATATATATATATATATATATATATATATATATATATATATATATATATATATATATATATATAATTTTATATATATATATATATATATATATATATATGTATATATATATATATATATATATATATATATATATGGGCTCGATCAAGCTGTTACGGAATCACACTTTTGCTGTTCAAGCTTAGATATCTTTTTAATGGAAAAAGTTAGGAAATCATGCTTTATATGGTTGTGTAGGGCTTTGAAAGTTCTTTGAAATGGACCAAGTTCCAACTTCCCCAGAAAATGATTTTTGGGTAAAAAAGTGAAAAAACATGCCTGTTACGGAATCACTCAAAATTACCATCTGTTTTCTACCACTTTAATCAAATACTACTTTCATGCTGTTCCTGCCACTTTTTTCCAAAAGTTTCTTTATCAAGTGGTAGGTAAATTTGTTTTGCACAGATTCCACCACAAAGTTAAGAGTTCAATAAGCTAAAGTGAACTTTATTCAAGAAACTTTGACAGATGGTCTTGTTACGGAATCACATTTACCATTTGTTACGGAATCACATTTTCTGTAACAATCAATATCTTTCATTAAAAGAGTGCACTATGGTGAAATTTTCTGCTTTAATAAAAAGTTAAGTTAGTGTACTGATATAAAGACACATTTTTACTGAAGAGAGCACTTAAATATGAATTACATGGCAGCAGAGAGTGGGTTTTATACGTCTCTGATGGTATGTTACAGATGACAATATCTAATGTTAGAGAGACCACTTCCCCACAAGGGCAATTGTTAGACAATTAAATTATATAAGCTGTAATTGATATAACATTAAAGCTTCTTATAAATAGATCATTAATCTGAAAAGGTTTTTTAAAAACATGATGTTACCTTCTGCATTCTCATAGGTAGATTTCACTCACTACCTGGTCAGTTTTATATCACTTCCTGTACACATCAAGGATGTTGGTATACCCCAGACAATGTGGATTCTGTTTTTCCTCCACTGTCCCCTCTCATTAACACCCCTTATTGTTTAGTCTGGGGAAGGAGGATATGATTCGGGGGGTAATTGCATCTACCCTGATTAACTGATTACCCTAATTAAGGATTAGGGATGTAGAGGTGAATGGAGACATTGCATTTGCAGACAGGATGAAGGTGTCAGTCAAGGTACACACCTGTACACTTACCAATTGATATCAAACTAGCTGAGTTATGAATGAATTATGAACATTTATAGTTAATGCCAAATTTGCTAAATACTTATAAAATAACTATGTAATGATTCTTTTTAAACATGCATTTGTGATCTTATTAACATTTGGATATTTTTTTCTGGAGTAGATCATACATGTCTATTGGGCGAATGGAGAATCCCTGGAAATTTGTTTTAAAATCATTAAGACTGCTGATCTATGACTGGCTTTGTATAAAACAGTTTCATATGAGTCTTCCATATGACTTTATTCTATCTTTGAGTGATGTAACAAAATTTTGTTCTCTAAGAAATGTTTATGTATTGAATCCTTCCCCTTCTACACTTTTACAAAAGTTTCTTGTCCTTGACAGTGTGTAAGTTCCATCTGAAACACTGAATAAATTCCTCTAAAATTTGATGCGGGTGGTCAAGTTTTAAAATATATGCATAAGTAGAGACTTCGGAATCTGGGCTACATTGACCATGTGCTAAACTTCAGTTTTCTTCTTTACTTGAAGGAGAATCTCTGTTTCTGTGAAGGTATCTAAAATCTCTGTCGAAGAGCTTTCCTGTCCACCACAGATATAAATTCTCTAAAATCTACTATTTTACAAAAGTCTTGAACAAATAGGGTTCATGAATGATATTACTATAGGATAGGCAGCCAAATGAGGGAGCAAGTTTTCCTGAATTTGAGGGAAAATATTGAATTCAATATTCTAAAATTCTGTACGCAACAGTTTGAATAGGTTGATATGGCCCATTATAACCATGAACATGCATGTACTTCTTGAAATAAATGCCTTATAAAAAGTCACTGAATTTAAACTAGAGTGAAAACAATTCATTTATATATTTGAAAATGTCCTTTTAAAGGGTTACTCACAAAATTATTTGGGTGTCCTGATGGGTGATTTTTAAGGGAGTGGGTGTCCAAATGAGGCTGAGATGCCCTGCTGGCCAGCTTAATTATACTCTACTTTGAAACTGTGTGAATGTTTTAAAAGAGGTAGTTTGGTGCTATGACACATTTTGAATAATTGTACCTTTCTCAAAATTGTATGTGAGTAACTTGTTTATAAAGAACTTCATCTGATTTCCATGTACAGCTTAGTCCTTGTCCAAAGCGTTTTGATGCCATATTGAAACTACTACTCGATAATGGACATATACTTTTTTTTCAAAATACTGTGCACAATGTCTCATTCTAAATATGGAAACTATCAGTTAATACTAAACTTAAAGTTAAGATAACAAACTAGTCCATTTAAAGAATGTTCAAGACATCTATAGGCTTGAACCAGTCAATTCATCAAATATGTGATTCCGTAACGTTACGGAATCACCAACTTAAACCCCCACAAAAACACTGTTTGAAAATTAATTTTTCAAAAGTGTGCCCCTCATAGTTAAATTAGTGTTAAAATGCTTTTTTCTATGAAGTTTCATGGTAATGACCCAATCTGAACATTTTCAAAAATTAAAAAAATGCTATTTTCCTGTTACGGAATCACATGTTACGGAATCACAGATCACTATATTTTAAAATTCATCAAAAACACCCCAAAACATAATATTCAATACTATATCTCTTGGCACAGTCTTCCAAGGTATAATTGTATCATCTTAAGCAATGTTGAAGATCATAAGATGGTTTTACAAGAAAATATGGTGGTTTTAACATTTAGTTAAATGTTATTGTCAGAAAGGCGTTGAACAAACAAACAAACACCCTGCAGTAAAATGTTCATAACTTTTTCGTAAATGGGAATACAGTAAATCTGACTAAAGATCCAGAAACATCAGAATTCTAGCTTTCCAAATATGTAAGATACATATTGCTACTATAAAATTTATTTTTTGTCTCAGATGCTAACTTCAACTTGATCGAGCCCATATATATATATATATATATATATATATATATATATATATATATATATATATATATATATATATATTTGGACACTTTCAGTTCATTGTTCTAAAAAAGTTGACTGGCTTAGTACAGCTAGTTGCTAGAAGTTTGGCCTGGTCAACCAATCTGAGGATATTTGGCCTTTAGCCGAGCTCCTAAAAACACATTCTGATATCGGTATATAGATATCACAAACAATCTTGCAATTAAAAAGTCTTTGCATTGCCATTTGTAAATCTGGAGGGTGCTGTTGACATGAATGGGTGTATTGATGAATTGCGCCTGTGATTGTCTCAGTAGTGGTTGTATTGATCAGATATTGATTTCCTGACTCGGCCCTGTTGACACAGAAATGTTGCTGGCTTGCTGAGTGAGTGAGTGGGTGCGGGTGGGTGGGGCAATGTTTGAGGACATCTGTAATGTGACGCAAGCTGCTGTGTAAATAGTCGGATGAGAATGAAACTTGAGAGACTATGGAATGATCATATCTAGCTTTACTCCGTCCTTGTATCTACATATCACTTCATGCCAAATGGTTTCCTAGGGTAAAGATAGATGGTGCTAGTAGGGGGAGCCACTATATATAGTGATGGGTTGATCAAACAGAATTTTGAGTACTAAACCATTGCAGACAAAGCTTTTGACCAGGGCTTTCTTTAATACACCTGCAATTCCCTCAAAGTTCTGCAGGGAGCCCAAGGACGCACTGGTTTCTGTACACAACACCTTCAGGTAGCTTTTGAAGATGCAATTGGGTACCCTGTAAAAAAACACTTAAATTTGATGGTGAATACATATGTTCCTTCACTACCATCAGCATTTTTTTGGCTGATCCTCAGTGATCAAGGTGTGAGTTGGCCAGTGCTGTGTGCTCAGTAGGTGTTATGTCCTGCCCCTGAGGAGGCCCAGTGCAGGTCATCATGTTTAAATAATCACAAGGTCAGGGGAAGATAGCGCTATATTGATCCCGCAGCAGACAGCATAGGGCCAGCACCATGCTGGTTGTTATTGTTGTTGATGTTTGGAATCGGGGTCAAAGGTCAATCACCAGGGTCACTCGGTGTAACTCCTGCTGCATCTTCTCCTACCTGGATAGTGGACAAGGGAACATAGTCTTACCCAGCAGGTCTTTTATACACCCAAACCCTTTAAAATCACCCCTTAGGACATCCATTTTTTTGTGAAGAATTTCTTGAAATGTTGATTCATGCACATAATTACATCTTTTTCACCGATATATTTTCCATGGCATTTCATGCATTAGGATATCATATATCTTATTCCAATAAATAAATACACATGTATACATGTACATATTTATGGTTAAAATCTTAGTATATTGTGGTCTCCCTTGTAAAAGAGGACGACAGAAAAAATTTCAATTGGCAATTTTGGGTGCTCATTTTGGAAATCCTAGCTAAGACCCTGCAAAAGATGATGGTGCAATGTTGGGGTTGAAATTGGCATCTGACTAACCAATTTGTAGTTTTATCAGTGATCGGTAGATGGCTCTGCATGGTCTGTCCAGTCTCTGGTAATGTCATACTCAAACAGGTTCCTCCAACTACATACAATTTTGGACAGCCAGTTTCTAAATCCTGGTTTAGTCTCTGGTTCCTTGTATGTGTTTATAGCTTAGGATCTACCTTACGTTTTTACATATAGCTCCTTTCGTGCTGGCCACAGGTTAACCCATTCACACTCAGAGTTTCTCTTGAAAGTATCGTCTGCTACTTTCATACTTTTGAAAATAACTTGGAAATAAATCATAAGTTCTCAAAATAATTGAAGTAGAGTTGTTGTTTGACCTCTGGTTAACATTTCTCTTACAAATATTTTCCAAAAAGTGCTTTTGTTAGAAAAAATATCTCCAAGATCGTCAGGCCTGTTTTGGCAGCTGTGAGGATTAATGGGTTAGAGAAAATGGCAAACTGAAGGAGAATGAACTACCTGCTATCTAGTTGAAACTTAAAGCTTTCCTTATGCTGCGGTACTACATGTGTTATGTGTTTCCAATTAGGTAACTTGAAAATACTATGAGCTTGGGAAGATTACTGTCTTAACCCATTCAGGTCTAGAACAAATCACTCTTGAATTAATTATATTTTCACCAAAATACAATTCATGGAGACGCATAGGTTATGTTCTGATCAATAATTCTCCTTTAAGTACTTTCTAAATATTTGCGCTGATGATAAAAAAAAAACCACAACAAAATAGTCAGGAGATTTTTGACTTTGATGGGAATGAATGGGTTTCATGGTCTTGCCATGAGAATGGTCATGATTGCTTATACATGCCTGTGACCAAAACAGGAAACATCTCATCGGTTGGCAAACAACCATTCGGCTCCAGAGAGACCATATCTCTGCACACAGTGTTTGTTGTTAGTTTGTGGAGCATGATCCTTGCTTCTCATTTCCTTGACATATACCTAATCTTGCTGCCAATATTGGATATTGATTTCAAAATGGAATCACTCTTGTAGCATACAACAAAGCATATAGCCAAATACTTCTGTGTGTGTATCTGGTGATTCTGGTGGTGTGTGTGTGGTTATATAAATATATGTATGTATATATATATATATATATATATATATATATATATATATATATATATATATATATATATATATATATATATATATATATATATATATATATATATATATATATATATTTCATCAATTGATAACAATTAATGTTATTCATTTCAGTCATATATACATTCTATACCTTTGCATGTTGCTGTTTTGACTACTTGTCTTGATTGCATGCTGATTTTGCCAGCTTCACACAAATAGCAGTAAAGAAAAGATGAGGGCTGGTATAGCATCCTTTACATGTTGTAAGCAAGAAAACAAGTTGGAGTGTATTACATAAGTGAGGGAAAAATACCTCATTCAAAAATATTCCTAAGAAATGATAGCTCACGTTGCCCTTTTACATGTCCTTAAAGTCTAATTATTTTAGCACAGCGTTTGCATATATGTTGCATTGCTTTGTCTCTCTGGGTATTAATTTGTTGATTATTGTATAATGGATTACTTGTGTGCGAGCCTAGCAGGGAGCTAGCCAAGAGGAGTGCAGGCCATGGGGCTATTGATATTTGATTTGTAAGATATTTGACAGGCTGCAAAGGCTGGCAGTTCTCAATAGGGGTTCTATGCTGCCTAATTCAGTTAAAGAAGAAATGATGAATGCCTACAGGAAGACAGGAAAGAGAATGGCCAGTTTATGAGTGTTCAGTTGAACTGTATTTTACGGTCATGCTCAGATAGCCACTGGCTCTAGGGTTCAGTTGTAGGCCTCTTATAGAAGCTTCCTCTAATAAATTGCTCTGGACCTCTAAGTAGGGTTAGCCACCAGATATTGACTTGAGATTTATCAGGATTTCTCCTCCGTTGGTTTTAATTTTGTAGCCAGCCTTAACATTTTGAGAAAAGTAAAAATTAGTAATTTGAAGAGAGACCTCTCATAACATCTCTTAATGCCTTCTTTCATCCATGAATTTAACTTATAAATATTCTTGGATATGAAATCCTCATATGCATAAAATCACACCAGGATTTACTTCAGAGCCTCTGAACTGCTTTGGAACATTTTAAATGGAAAAGGAGCTACATGCCAAAATGACAATTTTATAATTATCATCTTGTTATATCATTATTTGTATAGTTGTATTTATCTATTTCTACTTCTTTTCAGCCTTTCAGAAGAAAGTGAAGTTTCGTGGTCAAGAGTATGACTTACAGCTAGTGGACACAGCCGGCCAGGTATGTCGATCATTACATGTGTACATAAGATATCAACCCTTCCAATGCTGAGGCTACTTTCGTCTGAAGCACAAGGGTGCTATGAATTTTGAAATCTAAACCCTGTCATGTTGGTATTCATTGGATAGCTCGTGGAGTACTCTCTGATGAGTAACTTGTGCCAGGGTTTCAGTTATTTTTCAGGATTTTTGCATCATTTTATATTGGTCAAAGTAGCCACCACCAGCATAAGGTTTAAGATAGTTGCTGTGAAAAGGGTTCATTTAACACAAACAAATATATTTAAGCTAGGATTCGAATCAGTACAATTGGATAAGCCAATTTTATTTAGAGATATTTCAGATCCAATTTTTTCTGAGTAAAAACACCTAATTTTAACCCATATTGTAAACCAGGTAACCTGTAAAATTAGATAAATATATATATTTGCTGGAAGGTACATGTATAGTCTGATACAAATGAGTTATGAAGATGTCTTGATAAAGTAGCTAAGGTTATGAGAAATATGAACTTAAACTTCTGGTGCCTTTGGGTATTACATGATCTCCACCCCCCCCCCCCCCCCCCCCCCCCCCACCCCCATATTTTCAAATGATATTTTATTTGTTGAGTTAGTTCAAAATTGTCAGGCCTATGTACTCACTCCAGATGCAATTTGATTAATTGTGGAGACCTACCTTTTGTTTACAACAGGCAACAGCTCTTAAAGTATTTTTACTCGTGGGCACACAACCTAAAGCCCCATTTACACTAGCCGAAATTTTGCTGGCAACGTACTGGCGACCATTGGCGAAGGGGGGCAATAAGTGAGTTAGTAAGTATTTATTGACTATATCTTCGATATAAAAAATACATTGTACAAACTTGATTCAATAGAACATTATGGGGGTAAAAATGTGGTGGCAATCCCCCGCAACCATCTTTTGCCACCACGTTGCGAGCAAGTTGCCAGCATAGTGTAAAAGGGGCTTAAGACACGCTAACACATGTGTTTTTTCTGTATGGATTTGTTGTACATGAATTTTTATTCTTCTTTTCAGGATGAATATTCAATATTTCCACAGTCTTATTCCATGAATATTGATGGCTATGTATTAGTCTATTCGGTCAATAATCAAAAAAGGTGAGTACCACAATAGCGTTAGAGATTCTGCAATAAATATTTCTCCAAATGACCAAAAAGGAACATGGAATTTATTGGAGTACAGGTAACCAATATACTTGGTTGTAGAGGATGTTGCCTCTCATTATATACCTTATTCTAATATTTAAATCCTCTAATGCATACAGCCGCTAAAACTTTGATGAAATTTTGCAGGCAATGGCATAGTAGAGAAAATATTTCAATTATTTTGTAAAATCAATCTCAATGGCTAATTGATTTTCAAAAGTATCATAGTTTCAGACAACAATTTTAAGTGGAACTTTTAAGCATTAATAGGTTAAGCACTTATGTATTGGATACACATACTGTGAAACCTTCGAAAGTGAACACTGACAACAGTGTTTGAACACAATGTTTGTGTTAGATTTGTTCCTATTTAATTGAAGAAAACCTTGCTAGGTGTGTACACCTAATATGAGTTCCCCAGGCGGAGGATGTCTGTGTATGGGATATGTATCAGATATCAGTTTTAAGGGTCTAGTATGTGAAAAGGAGATAACCATATGATAGCTATTAAGGAGATCAGTTATGGGAAAATAATATCAATATGAGTACATGTAGCTAATCACTATTTTTGGAACTTCCCGTATCTGATTGCTATTTTGCTGTTTATTGATGTTCTGACATTCACACTCTACTGATAACCCATAAACAATAATGTCTCTGGGCAATGATGATAACTTTTATGCACTTACCAGGTCATTGGTCACAATGTCATCCTCTCCTAAAGAGTTACGTATATAAAATAGCATGTACACCGTCGTGCTACCTTTTTGAAAGATAGTCCTAAATACAGTAAATTCTCTTCATTCCAAAATTATTTTTAGACGTGTCTAAGATCCAGAGGAGATTTGTCTTGGAGTACATCATACAAGAATATGTTATTATTAATCTTAAGGTTTGACATTCCTATGTCAAATTATATGGAAATTTCCTTTCAAGTATATAGGTTGACCTTGCCATGTATTTTCACTTAAACTTCTTGAAACATCCGATATTTGAATTTTTCCTTTTGGAAAATGAGGCGAACTTCTTTAAACAACAATATACTTTTCCATTACTATTAATTACTTATCTGAAACAAGTATTTACTAATAATAAGGTAGAAAAAATATTTGACACATCTTATGTTGTACGACTCCCCCTTGGAGTTTCTACTTTTCAAAACTGTCACTTTGCTATTTCTTTTTGTCTTCCAGTTTTGAGGTTGTGAAGGTTATACATGAAAAGCTATTGGACATGACAGGGAAAATGCAGTAAGTATACTATCTCTATTTCATACCTGTCAGAAGGGGTGACCACAATTAACTCATAAGGGCACTGTTTTGACATCCAGATTTGCAAATTTATGTGATTTTCTGTTTTTTGAATTTCCAGTCCTGAAAGTGTCTACATTTCACCTTTATTTTAATTTGCCAGCTGTTCATTTAGTGGAATCTTTGACAACTGTTTATGACAGAGAGCTAACAGCACTTAAACAAAGCCACATCAAGGCTGAGGTTGGGAAAAGAAATAGCCCTGCCATTTGTGTTTGGCTGCAAACCACGATTAGTACTACTACTACCTTTCAGCATGACAATCAGTCACTGTGAGAATTACTGAATACTGCTTAGTGGTCAATTCTCTTGACAGCGGCTATCAATGTTTTAAGATGCTGTTATTGCCTTGTATCGAAAACGGCTGCTTAAGACCTACCTAAGTACGGGCTGTGATCAGTAAATGTGAATTTTTTGATGTAATTGATTTCAATCTGCAACTGGTACATTTTTACAAACTTAAATTTGGCGTTTAAATGACCTGGTATTTTCTGGCTACTAGGGCAATAACTATTATACTACTTCTACTAAATTACTACTCTTGCTGCTGCTGCTGCTGCTGCTGCTGCTGCTGCTGCTGCTGCTGCTGCTGCTGCTACACCTACTACTACTACTGCTGCTGCTGCTGCTGCTGCTGCTGCTGCTGCTGCTGCTGCTGCTGCTGCTGCTACTACTACTGCTACTACTACTGCTGCTGCTGCTGCTGCTACTACACCTACTACTACTACTACTACTACTGCTGCTGCTGCTGCTACTACTACTACTGCTACTACTACTGCTGCTGCTGCTACTACACCTACTACTACTACTACTCCTACTACTACTACTGCTGCTGCTGCTGCTGCTGCTGCTGCTGCTGCTACTGCTACTACTACTACTACTACTACTACTACTACTACTACTACTACAACTACTACACCTACTACTACTACTACTACTACTACTACTACTACTACTACTACTACTACTACTACTACTACTACTACTATTACTACTACCACTACTACTGTTGCTGCTGCCATTAGACTATTACCACTATTACTACTACTACCTCTTCTCAATTGAATTATCTTATGGTTTTCCCTGTTTCAGATTACCTCTAGTGTTAGTGGGTAACAAGAATGATCTACGTCTAGAGAAGTTAGTAAGCACAGATGAGGGTAAAAGGACAGCGGAGTCGTGGAAGGCGGCGTTTCTGGAGACGTCAGCTAAGGAAAATCAGGTTAGTATCAACATAGAGCCCTACTGCCTTCATTTAAACCATTTAATCTCACAACGGCCAAAAAACAGCCTGACAATTTTGATGAAATCTGACAGGAAACAGCAAAGTTAGAAAGATATTTGATAGAGAAAATTTATCCTGGACATAACCAATAACTCTCCTTGAAATATTTTGCAAAATCATCTTTAACTCCCAAGGATATTATCAGAGATCCTGACGACAATTCCTACTAGAAGAACTCTTTAGGGTTGATGGGTTAACCAAAACACCCCTGCAGTGGCATAAATACTACAACTAATTTTAGCAATATTTCTCTTTAGTGAAAAAGCATTATTTAGCAAATAAGAAAAGGGCAGCTGATTATTTTCATGCACCACGACAGTGAGGCCAAAACTATCTTTCTATATTGAGCTTCTCTACCTTTCTATGTATGCAAAGTCTTATGTTGGATCCCTCACAGAACTATAAGAATGGTGCCTGTGACTTGGGATTAGTTAGGCGTCACTGGCCACTTGGTCTCTGACTATAATTTGTCTGGTTATGGATTCTGAATAATGGCTTAACCCTTATGCTGCTGGTGGCTAATTTGGCCAAAAGAAAATGATGCAAAAAACCTGAAAAATGATTAAATCCCTGGCAAATGGGTACTCATCGATAGTTCTCAGCAAGAGCTTTCCGATGAATACCAACATGACAGTGTTTAAATGGCTTTAAAAAAATCTTAGCTTCCTTGCGCTTTTGATGAAAGTAGCCTCAGATTTTTGTGTTAATACTACATCTTAAGATCTGTGAACGTACATGTACACATAACAGGTCAATTTTACATCACTAAGAATTGATTTTGCCTCTGACGAATTCCTTTTGTTGGGATTTTTTTCACTGAGGTTATCTTTTTCTGTATAAATATTTTTGTGTCTCCACTAAGTAACCATCAACAATCCATACCTAAGTCTAGAGCAAGGTCTTAGCCAGCAGGGCGTTTGGGTGTCTTTTTGGACACCCAAACCCCTCAAAAGCACCCCTCAGGACACCCACTTTTCTTGGTGAAGAATTTCTTAAAATGTCAATCTCAAGCATATAATTGAATTTTATCATCTCCATATAATTCCCTTGACATTCTATAAGGATACCATGCCTTAGTTTGATAAATTTATACATGTTTATGGTTGAAATTTGAGTATATTGTTGCCCCCCTTAAAAATGTGGACGCCCAAAAATTTTACAATTGCCAATTTTAGGCACCCACTTTCTAAATCCTGGCTAAGACCCTGGTCTAGAGCCCACCATACAATGTAAATTCTCTTTTTTTTTCTTTCCAGAAAGTCAAAGACATCTTTGAAACAATAGTGACTGAAATTGAGAGATCCGAGGGTAACATCCCCAAAGACGGGGGCTGTTCAGTATCATAGAGCAAGCATAGGATAATACCTCAGGAAAACAATGCTGTTGCTTCAGTCAATACTGCAGTCACTGCTGCAGTTGAAGCTGCTACTGTTGCTGCTACTGTAGCAGTAGAGACAGCAGCAATGGCAGCTGTATCTGCTGCCGATGCTGCTGCTTCTATTGCTGCTGAGGTTGTAGCTGCCACAGTGGCTGCTGTTGCTGCAGTGACTGCAGCAGCAGTGACTGCTGCTGCAGTCACTGCTGCTGCAGTCGCTGCTGTCACTGCTACTGTCACTGCTGCAGTCACTGCTGCAGTCACTGCTGCTGTCACTGCTGCTGTCCTAGCTGCAACTGCTGCTGTCACTGCTGCTGCTGCAGTCGCTGATGATGTCACTGCTGCTACTGCAGTCACTACTGCTGCTGCTGCAGTCGCTGCTGATGTCACTGCTGCAGTCACTGCTGCAGTCTCTGCTGCTGCCCTAGCTGCAGCCGCTGCTGTTTCAACCTCACATCTCGCTGCCACCAGATATTCCTGCAGAAAATCTACAAGGACTCTTAGGACTCCTGTACCTACACACACAGATGCAGCGATTCAAGCAAGAAACGCCCTGTCTGGACTTCATGTTAACCCATTCAGTTCATTCAATCACACTAGTAGCTACCATTACCACTCTATTTACTCTGGTGATATATTGTTGACTTAAGCAGTTCTGGAAAACCTTTTTTAAGACTTAAAGCCTAAGACTTTCTAAGACTTCTCAGAATTAAAGCTATAACTATCCAAATATCTTATGGGTTATTTTTAAAAGTTATTTTCAAAATACCATACCAAACATTTGGTGCTTCTCAGGGTGAGCTCCAGGCATGAAAAGGTCAAGCTATTCATTGAAAGAGTAATTATGTGGCCTGCTATCTAAAGCTCATTTACCCAGGCTCTCTATGTACTTATTTTGTAAGGGTGTGTTCTTTTATTAGAATGAATTCAGTGAAATCATGGAATTTTGAATAAAAATAAATTCATAAATCAGTGTCATTGCATATTTTGAAATAAAAATGTGTGAGGTATGGTAGCATGGGCCATTCTCTGTATGGATGGGTGAAGGCAGACTAGAGAAAATACTTTGAAACGTTGTTGAATGTAAAACTACATTTAGTTGTTCATTCTTGTATATTTCTTTAAAAATATTGCTTATTTTTAAGCATAGCCATGTGGTTGGGATTTTAAGATCATTAATGGGTATAAACAGACTGCTTTATGGGTATAAACAGACTGCTTTAGTCCTGTTGTCACTGCCACACACACATATGCGTTTGTAGCAACAACCAAACTACAGAGCCATGCACACATATACATGTATGTGAGAGATGATAAAAATCCTTTAAAGAAGAGACTGGCTTGCTAGTTTAAAAAGACTCAAAGAAATCAAAATAAAGGGCAAAAGAATAGCCATGGCTGTAATTGATTTGATATGTTCAGGAACTATGTTTGTAAAGTGGTTTCCCCGGCTTCTCCAGTTGACTATTAAAATGCATGAGGGCTAGTCCTCTTAACTAGTATTGCTCTCACCAGAATGTCTCATCCTGGTGGTACCAGGCAGACAGGAACCTTTGATAGCACCTTAATATTTCTAAAAACAAGCAATTCTTATACTGTAAAATTTATTACACAATAACACAGATGGGGGGCAGATTTTAATCCGAATTTGATTATACCGAGATTTTCGAATGCAGATTAATTGCATGCTCAGAATCATTTCCCATTCTACAGTAATAGATTTGTGAAGTCCACAGCTGCTTTCGATGAAATGTGGAATAAGCCTTTGTATATGTTTTCTGATTTTTCCAAGCTTGATGGCCCCCTTACTACATATACAGTTTATTTTGAAACCAATTAATTGTGGGCTTCTCTATATTTTCTGAGATTATTATATAGTTTGCCTCTAACCAGACACTTCTATGGTACATGCCTTGATGTGAAAAAGTAATGTTTGATCCAGTTATGAAATGAGCAGAGAATCACTGTTATCTACAGATTTCCAATTTCATGATAGAAAATAGAAGGTCAATTTGACTGATTGCACACAAAGAAATAGGATGTGCCCATGAATATGTAATTCTCTCACCTAATAATATCTAAGGCTTTGGAACTTTTTGATTCCTTTTTGGATACTGCTGTTGTCGAAGAATTTGAATTCTGAATAGATCATGAACTCGATGAGAAAAATGGATGTGATGCTGATGATCGCAAAGCATACTTAACAATACAGTGTGTCAGACGCCCTGGGGGTGAAGGGATGAGTTGTGGAGTACTGAAGAATAGGTTATCAATCTGTGTATCAAATAAAACTAAATTCTTTACTTTGTATGATAGCAAATCTATTATTTTACTGCATGGTCACTTCAATCCTTGTTTAAGTTTTGGTCACAAGGTTGGGGGTCCTGTTGCCAAGATACATGTGTGAATATATCTTAGGCACTAGGCCACAGCATCTTGGATACCTAGCGCCACCAAATGGCAAAGCAGCTAACTAATTTCTAAATGCATATACGTTCAGGATACATTTTCTGTGAAGTCACAGCACATGTGCAAAATAGCTATATGCAATCAAATTTTGCACACTTGATTTCCTATTCTTTAGTGTACACCTATCGAAAACCCTTTCTTCTAAATGAATATGGTAACAGTTTTCAGTGGGGTAGTTTTCAGGTATGTAGTGACTGAAGAAGGTATATTTTGCTAATGTACAAAGTTAGGATAGCTGCACTAGCTTAACTACCACTGATATGGAACAGATTTAACCCTTCCAATGCTGAGGCTACTTTGGTCCAAAGCACAAAGACGCAAAGATTTCTGAAAAACATCTAAACCCTGTGATATTGGTATTTATTGGATAGCTCTCGCTGAGCACTATCAGATGAGTACTCATGTGCCAAGGTTTCAGTCATTTGTCAGGATTTTTGCATTATTTTGTATTTGCCAAATTAGCCACCAGCAGCATAAGGGTTAAGACACTAATTGATAAATGCTCTAATTCTTAGTTTTGATATGTTGGGTGTGTTTCTGGATGTAAGTTTTAGTTCTATATATTTAGCAGTACTGATTATTTCTGTCTTGATGTATGGATGTTATTTGCTAATGACTTGATATTGGTTAGAATCCACCTAATGACATACATGTACGTACCTGATGGTAAAATTGAAGCAACTTTTTAAATAAATAAAACTGTATATAAACTCACTGACTTCCAAGTTGCTTATAATTTGTATGGACTAACTCTAGTCCAGCTTTTGACATTAACCTGCAGAGTATATTAGTCTGGCTAGGTAGGGGCCCATCAAAACTATTAGCCCTACTAAACGCCTGTGTCAAATTATGGATTTTAGGAATCGAATCATTAAGTCTTGGAAGAGAAATGATTTCAGACATGTCGGTTGTTCATGTACATGTACATGGATATGTACAATTCATTCTTGGGTCACTGTGGCTGTATCTTGAGTGCATTTTATTCTTTTCTCTGTCTGCTTAACCCAGTCATGCCTGGAGATCTACTCGACCAGTGTCGTCTGGACATGTCAAACTTTTCAAAATAACTTTGGAATGTAGCATGAAACCGCAACATACTTTACAAAGAGTTGAAGAAGGAGTTCTGATGAACAATTCTCCTTCAATTGTTTTTCTGAATATTGCATTGTTAGAGAGATATCACCAAAATTGTCGCGACGGTTTTGGCTGCTATAGGCATGAATGGGTCAACACACTTCTAATATTGTCAGACACGGCAGTAGCTTTCCAGATTTGGAACTGTGTTTACCGATTCATGATAGAACTTTGTTGTGTAAGGTTGGTCCCTCTGCTCACACTTCTCCGGTTATTATTGGTTTAGGGGTGTAGTGGCACTCCTTAATGTTTTGATATTTCATAAATTAAAACTCAGCACACTAGCCCAACTATCATTCATCTATTTTTCTTAAAATTTTGGCTCCAAAATATGAGGAAAACATAGATATTCAAATGCGTTCCTGTCATAGGTACCCTCCACTTTTAAACTGAGTCTTCTGTGTTTTATGCTGCATAGTGCTCACAGCAGCCAAAAGCAGCCTGACAATTTTGATATCTTGAAGGCAAAAGCATAGTCAGGAAAATATTTGATGGAGAAATGTTAATCAGGACATTACTAACAACCTTCCTTCAAATATTTTGTAAAATCACTGTCAATTCATTAACTATTGTGGAAAGTATCATAGGTCCAGACGACATTTGCTGGAGAAACTTCTAAGCATTAATCGGTAAAAAGATAGAAGTTTACATGGGCTGTGCACCAGCGTGATCATTGTCCTATACCAGTGATCCAAATGGGGCACAACTGGACACTGGATTTGACTGTCATATTCAATTTTGACTATTGTTAGTGTTTAATAGTAGTTTTAGTGATTACTTTTATGTATTATAGTATGTAGAAGGGCCGGGAAATACAGTTTGTGGTTTGTTCTCTATGGACTTTGAGTGTTTTTACTAGGAACTGGTAGAGTTAAGTTCTGTGGTGATGAAATCAGGAGTCATGATATAACACTGATATGCAGAGGAATGTAGGAGCATAGTATTCACCAGATATTCGGAAGTAGGTGCGCAAAACAGGGCATCATTAAAGATTTGGGCTTCCAATATTCTGAGGGAGACCAATATATCTTCATTTTACAACCATTTTCTTATCAAGAGACTGAATAATGGCATTGAGTTACGTCCTAGCATTCCTGTTGAAGTGAATTTCTTTTTGAATTGTTTACTTGAAATTGGCATTTCTATAATTACACCACAAATAATGGTTGTCCTGATGTGGGATTTTTGAGGGTTTGTATGTACTAATTACATCCAGATGCCTACTGGCTAAGACACTGGGACCCTACTCTGTTTTGAACCATTATATACTCAAGTGGAAGGAATTCAGATTAACATCAGTGTTCCTGCTAGTTTATAGTTGATTGTTTCTTATACATACTGTAAACGATGCAGTAAACATAAGAGTTTCTGTTAAAAACAACCAATCTGCCAAAAGGCAATAGCAACTTTTCCTCATGCTTCATGTGACCAGTGTAATTTGGTTGTTTCTACCAAATAAAACTGATATCTGAGTATTGGGAAAGGTGGTAGTTCTTGTACAATTCAAATCTTTGTTTTGGTCTAAACTCATTTTGGTCTAACTTGGTAAAAGTTGGCTATTTCACTGATATTGGTATACACAACTTTTCACTCTTCATAAGTGGGGCAATGTTTCAAATGTTAAGACTAAAATCTTTCAATGGAGGGGATGTTTTGAATACTATCAATTCAACCTGGGAATCAGGATATATGCTAAAGCATCATAACAACTGGTAAGCCATGCTTAAGCAAAAACAAAATTCTCTTTAATCAATTTGCTATAAAAGTATGAATGTCAACCTTGAAAATTTTGAAAATACCTGTGTAATTTGAGCTCTAGTTCATAGGCTGTAGATGTTTAATTCATATGGATTTGACTGCACTTAAAATATTTAATAGTAATAATAATGATGATAATAATAATAATAATAATAATAATAATAATAATAATAATAATAATAATAATGATGATAATAATAATAATAATAATAAAAATGATAATAAAAATAATGATAATAGTAATCAATCTTTGATATTGCGCCCTTTCCCGCTTAATGTTCAAAAGTGCATTTCGAAAAAAGTCAGTGGATAGATGTTAATGGTCCATTTAGTCAAATAAACTCCTTTTCAAATATTAATGTTTCAGTTGGGTCTTGGTTTTGCACTCTATCCACAGCCTTGATGTCTGGGAGCTCATCTCAAGAATGTTGTGCTTAGGGACAGCATATAATGAAGATAACTTATTTATTATCATTATAACTTAATTATCCACAAAATTCATCAGGTGTCTTGCCATATGTCAATATCGGTTGCTTAAAAAACAAAAACCAACATCCCTCTATCTTATGGAGAAAGCATGTTTTCACAGGGTAATTTGTCATAGAAACTTTTTATAGTTTTACTAAGACATATAAGGCACATCATGCATACTGTTCCCCTGAAGTGCCTGGATGCTAGGAGTGTAATCGATACCAAGGAATTGGATGGTATCGACGATCCCATGGAAAAGATCGCTATAAAATCTCATAGCGATCATTCCGATTCCGGAATTGGTAAAATGTTGATACTAATTATCGCTTACTTTGTCATATTATTGCAATGCAATAGGATGACGAAGTAACTAGACAATGCCAGTCAGTAGCTCAGTGCGCCAGGTAATCTAATGTATTACCTTAAAATGAAATTATTAGCATGGGAATGTTAAAATAGTGTAGCATCTGATACACTTTTAAACCTAAATGCTATGATTCTTCCCTCTATATACGTCGCTAGGAATCAGAATAGGAATCGGATTCCAATTCCAAACCTTGGATACCGATCACACTCCTACTGGATGCTCCCATACCCTGGGAAACACCTTGGGAAACACCTTAGGAAATACAGTGGGAACAAGGCATGACGTGCAACATATTAGCAGGAAGGTTGGCCCAATTCTATATAGTGTTATTATTCTTTCATATTTTCTAACATATTTTACCTTGGGAAAAGACTTCGAAACAAGGCATGACTTTGCAAAATATTATCAGGAAAATTGTTGGTTGAATTTTGATATTACTATTCCTTCCTATATTTTCCAAAAACGCTTTGTTCAAAAAGCTATCACTGTAATAGGTCGGCTGTTTTGTGCTCTTGCCGGGATTAATACGTTAACAGACTTAAGTATGGGAATCATGCGATCAATCATTATACTGAAATGTCAGACAGACATATTTCTTGAGAATAGTACTTACAATATGAGTAATCGTTTACCACCAACAAATCACATCAATAAGCTTACTATATCATTGCATTTACTATATGCCTACTCCCTATGAATGGTAATAGCAAAATGGTAAGCATGTATATATATATATATAAATATATATATATATATATATATATATATATATATATATATATATATATATATATATATATATATATATATATATATATATGTTTGTGTGTGTGTACACATGTACACTTTTTTCTCACAGAGGTAACATGTTGATATGAGCTTTACTACTGCTGCTTTGTGTTGTAATTTACATTTATATTGCAGAAGCCTCTTACCCCTCCTCCTCCTCTTCCTCCTCCTCCTTCAGCTGCCGTTTAAGCTCAGAACAACTGGGTGCGTGAGAATCATTTTATGCTGAACAAAGCCATGTTATAAGTATGTCAATAATGTAGTCAATTGACAAGACAGGATTAACCAGAAGTTAATTTCTTCCTCTGTACAAGTAACTGTATAGTTGCACATAAAATAATCACAATTTTTAAATAAAATGTATACTTTGATATTGTTGTTTTGTTATGTATGAGATGATTTCAATGATAATGAGTTACTGGTTTTTGCATGTATTTTTACCCTATTGTTTTTATCTTATGTAGATATAACCAGTGTCTCGGATGTAGATTTTAGTAACCCTCTAATAAATAGTTCACTGACCGCAGTCGCTCAGGAGAAATATATTTTGATGTTCAGGGTCCCTCTGGTCCAGATATAAAGTATCCCAATGAATTATTTTCATGAACAGGGGTTCTGCTCTACACATGCATGTCCAGAATGACCTAACAGTACATGTATATATTTGATGCCCAGGGTCACAGATCTAGATATAAGTGACCAGGACAACCAGAAACATTTTGATGAGCAGGGTCTGTCTAAGCTATACAAGAGATCAGAGTCACTTGGAAATACCTTCCAATCATTAGGGTTTGTCTCATCCAAGCTTAGATCTCAGTTATAAAGATCATTAACTTTACACTCTGTCTGATTTTGGTATCCCAGATTTAGAGTTTTATCGTATTTTAGGGTTATATTACAGTGGCCCATGTCATTGTCATCAAAAATGAAATCTGAGTCCTTAAAGCTCAAGGGCAGTCGCTTTAATTGTTTAAGTCACTCCCTCCAAGTTGATAGTAATATTGAAGAAAAACTGGATAATATCCTTGAAATGTCATACCTAAGTTTTTTACTTTTTTATATCAAAATAAAGCTCCAAATGTACAAATGTCTGCAACAATTGGCATTGTACTAAGGTAAAAAACAAAGGACATGGATATGAGTGTACATGTGTGACTATGACAGTTGTTACAAGGTCCATGTCTTACTGGCAAAACTTCATTATTTCCACCAAAATAACTTAGGGTTATGTTGTTGGGTACCACCGGCACTTGTTCTACTTCGATTTTATGAAAAAGTTGCTCTCTTTAGAAATGTCTCGTCAAAGGGTAGGTTGTGAATGTTCGCAATTGTTCCACAACAATACTGGCCTATTGATATTTATGAAATTAGGTTCTGGATTTGTGGTAATATTTTAGAACCTCAAATATGTACATGACACCGAACGTTTATTTCATCTTTTTCATCCTGATATTTCGAAAAATATGTACCCTAAATATTCATGTTATTCTTCAGGTTTTGTTACCCCTCTATAACCTTAACAGAGTACATATAGGATATTTACATAGTGTGATCTTCCTGCAATTAAGAAAAACAACTTTTTTAAGCTTTTTTGTTTATCGTACATTTGCCTATCACCTAGGAGTTAAAAACACATCTTAGTGTGGTAAGGTCCGCCAGAGTAACAACAAACAATAGTTGAGTACAGTTTAGTAGGTTTAATTGAAATCAATATAAAGCATACCATGTTGTGTGGTCTAAAATAATGTTCAACCACTTAAATGAAGTTAAATGGAGTTGAAATAACACAAACACAACTTCTACAGGGTTTTACATACGAATAAGATACTATTGATGTTATTGTACCTATTTGTTGACATGCTGGAGAACGAATTAAAAACCTACAAAAAATTAAAAAAGATACTATTGATCAAATTGAATGTATACTACACTCATCTGAAATGGTCGTTTTGATGTTAACTCGTTCCTGAGAGCAGTAGACAGGGAGTGGGCACTGTGCATGCGTCATCAAATTTCGCTGCCTCGGCAACCTATCTGACCTAGATAGGATGACAGTCTGTATACCCAGCCAGCCAGTCAGTCTCTCTGCTGCTTGCTTACTGCACAAATCACGTGACCAATACCTCCCCAGGCTTCACCGCGTAACCCGAGGCACATACCCTAGGTACTAGCATGCTGTGCCTATTGGGTTGCGGATCAAGGGGATGTATTTCTCTGCTCGTTCTAATGCCATTGATTCCAGGGAAACTATTCAGCTGCCATAGTCAACTCTGGCATTATAAAAAGATGTAAACTTTTAATTGGGAAATTAACTTACGAATGAGACACTGAATACGTTTTTGTATTGGAAATAACACTTAGAATTCAGATGCAAACTATTCCTTTTGGTACGTGTATTATCTCATTTCATTTGATCATTTGTACTGTGCTTTGTAAAAGACAACAGTAGTACCCATCGTTACTTTTCATTATGGTAAGTTTTTCATTGTTTTATCATTTTACCAAAGTGTTTCATTTGCCAACACAATGCATTTCCTTATAACGCTTTGCTATTAGCATACTTGGTTATATAATAATCTAGTATCGTTATGTTATTAGTATAATATCATCATGTGTTTAGTTTTCAATTTAATATTGTTAAATTAGTATTATCAGTTTATTTATTAATCTCTAATTATGATCGTATGTGTAAGTATCATTCGTGTGTGTACAAATACTAAACTACTCGAAACTTTTACCTGCACGTCTAGAATTATTACATATGTGTGTTACAATTGCCAATTATTAAATGAAATATATAAAAGTGGAAAATCGCGCCGCTATGATTGCGTTTGAAACGTTTATCTAGTTCATGAGAATTTATTTTCCCCCTTAATGGAGTCACTTATGTTCAAAAAGGGACTAGTCAATTTTATGTGTGTTATTTTGCTATTTTTGGGAGGGGATGACTGCCTCCATAGTAGACTAGGTTCCTAGTTCCTAAAAAGTTGACATCCCCTCCTGTGCTGACTAAACAGTGTGGTGTAGTACCAAGTATGGTAGATAGATGGCACCACCTGATACTCAGATCTCTATAGGATTTTTTGTCATACATACACTGAATCCTGGTGAGATAAGTGTAAACTAAATTGACCACTATGGCCACCAAGAGTATTTGGTGCCTGGTAACAGAAAAAACATAGTAGAAAAATACATATGGCAGCCTAGAAATCTAAGCTACCTCCATAGTCGAGTGGTGTAAGGCACTATGCAATGCCTCTCTCAACTTCCAAAGGCGAGGGGTTTCAATTTCGACCTAAGAGATATGAGGAAAGCACCTCTTACGATTTGTCAGTGATTTTCCCCAGGTACCCCAATTTTCTCTACCCCTCAATTAGCAAATCACAAAATAGCATTACTAAGGCTGAAAAAAAACCTCGATGATAAAAATTTCCAAATCAAAATCTAAATCCTTTGGCGCTGTGTTCTATGGTTTCGGGCTTTCACTGGTGTGTGGGAATACTGGATTCCCTTCATTCTTCCCTTACATGAAGAGTTGCTTTAGAAGAGCCATCGAGATGAAGATTATGATCCAGCAGTTTGATGACCACGGTTTGGGATCCAGATGTTTGGGGACACGCAGAGGCGGGTGGGAGTCCAGTTTGTCTAGTGACATTCATCGCACGAGCCATACCAATCTAGAGAAGAATAAGAGAGATTAAGTGTGTATGAAGATCACCACATATTTAATACAATTCTCCTCACAACCTTTTTCAATTAAAATTGCAATGGGATATTCAGTATTTACAGTTTCCTTGGCAAACTATTACATTCACACCTAATCTTTCTGAACCTACATGTAGCACCCCAATAAGGATGTATGATAAAAATGACATTCCGGAACGTAAACATAAAATTGCGTCGCTGAAAAGCTATACGATAAATAAAGACTGCAGAAACATAGTGAGTATACAAAGGCCAAGATATCTATCAAAAATATCTGTAACCACAGAACAACCAAATATTTCAAAGGAGAAGTTACATTGAATACTTACCCTAGGAAATCAAATTCATAATCAACTTTTCAAAGCACTGTTTTACTTGCAACTCTTATGAAAAGAAACAATTACATGTATTTGTCTACATTTTTATATAACAATTGTAGCTACTATTACAAATTGTATTATACCTTGTATAAGCAAACCAGGTAATGCATTAAGGTGATGAGTACCATCGAGTTAAAAGCCCCATCCCAAAACTCACCTCACATCAGCATAATCATATAACAAGGTGTATCTACAGCTTCCTGGGTGTTATCAGGGAGAGAATATCCTAGTCAGCCGTCTGTAGTCAACCCATATGCTAATTCATTTCAATATTTACAACTTTTCACTCAAATGACATATTCTCATTACTTACGCAGGTGATGGTCACTACAGGTTCACAGTTACCGTAGGGATATCATTGACTATGCCCAATAAGAAGTATTTTTTTAATCTTTTACTGCTTAAGCTTTTTACAGGCCATAACATTGAAAAGTTTAGTGAGATATCTCGTGTGTAACAACACCAAATGTAATAACTTACACCAAATGTAATACCAACCACAAATGTAATAAAAAATCTACACCAAATGTAATACCAACCACAAATGTAATAAAAAATTTACACCAAATGCAATATCAACCGTAAATGTAATAAAAAATTTACACCAAATGTAATATCAACCACAAATGTAATAATAAAATTACACCAAATGTAATAACTGACCGAACGAACAGTCAACCACAAATGTAATAAAAAATTTACATCAAATGTAATAAGTTTCAATGAAGTATATGTCCATGCAGCAATATATCTTAACAAATATAACTAGCTTTGTAAATAAAAGAAGTCAATTTCAAGTGCGTTATTGCTGGTGAGTCGTCCCGGCAGATCACCATCTCAGATTTTGACGAAACTTCCCTCATGTGTGCCTTTATGTTAAAGAAGATTGCATAAAAGCATTCAGTTCAAAATTACAGACGGTTTCTGAGAAAAATGAGGTTAAAGGCATAGGGGGTATAGCTCATGTTTTCACTCATGAATCTAAATAGTGTATCGAACCATTTTCAGATACCCACAGTTTATGTATAATTTTAGGTCCAAAACCATTATTTGCTACTATATGACTGATTGATACCTGGGAAATCACAATATGAAATCATATTTTACATACTACATGTAGTATCCCTTTTTAGTCCGGCACAGAAAGCTGGATTTTGGGCTGAACCTTTTTATTTTAGATATAGTTTTTTTTCAATTGATTCTGGTAGCCACGGGTACCCACTTTAAGAATCTGCCGTGTGCCGGGCTGGCACCCTTGAGCAATTTGAGATATTGACCCATCTTAGCCACCCCACCCTACCTTTATTGCTGAGAACAGGGGTCAGGAAGTAGGTCATTTAGTTAGTATATACCAATTTTCGCGTGTATTTTGCTAATATTTGAGCATCATTAAATCACAATAAAAGAGTCCACCACTATTCTAATTCTAAATATGACTTATTCAGGTAGCAAATAAATTGACATTTGTAGTTGACCAACGTTAGGTGCCCGCTTTGCTGAGAACAGGGGTCAAAAGGTAGGTCACTTAGCTAAAATGTAAGATTTTCACCTGCATTTTGAACAGCATTATATCGACTTATCTAAAACTTTCATTGATCTTGTTCTAAATAATGACTTATTTAGGTAGAAAATAGATCAATATTTGTACTTGGACAACTGTAGGTACCCGTGCTGCTAAGAACAGGGGTCAAGAATTAGGCCACTTAGCTAAAATGACGATTGTCGCATGCATTTTGCTCCTTATTGAACAGCATTACATTGACTTATATATAATTTTCACTACTTTTGTTCTAAATATGACTTAATGTTGGTAACCTGTTTTCTAAATATAGGCCCAGATCAAAATGTGCCTATATATATTGCCCTTGTTCTAATTGGTCAATTTCACCACGTAGTGAAATGCCCACTGCCATCACATTATAATATGTAACGTGTACTAATATAAGCTGTTAACATGTTTAGAGCTCTTTTGTGGTATTTGTTCCCTTGTGTTTTGACAATTATGTCTCTTCTTGTTGATTGGTCACTTTGAAGTAATCTGTTGCAAAGTATGTAATGTTTATATTACAAAGATAATATTCACTATGGTTTTTGTTCATTTTTTGTTAATATCTTGTATCATTCACGGCATCTGTTCTTTTTCCTTTACTCTGAAAATTTTCCTTTGTTTTTGACAAATATCTCTTTTTAGTTGATTGGTCACTTCGAAGTCATACGTTGTAAAGTATATAATGTTGATATTACAAAGACGGTATTCACTATAATTTTAGTACATCAACACCCAGGAAATCAGATTTTGAAATCAATTTTGTTTTAACTACTAGTTATTCAGACAAAATGAATCAATATTGGGGTTGTTTTTGAACCATTTTTGTAAGTCCTTTACAATGTTAACGGAGATGCATATTTCATGATGCAAAATATTTTTTTAAATTCATATTGTCTGATTAGAGGAGCTTTTAGGAATAAGGAAGAACAACAAGTGCCCTGAAAGATATAAAAAATATCAACAAAAATGAACAAAAACCTAATTTTAGACCATTTCATCACAAAAACAACTTATTTATCAAAAAGGTTAATCAACAACATATTTTGTTAATTGCTTGTGTACTGAGTGAGTTTAACCCTACTGGTGTGAAAGTATTACTTAATTTATACACAGGCCTTATAGTTGACCGATAGACCTGAAACAGTCACTATAATCAATAATTTAAGTAGTTTCTTACATGAAGAAATTGAGATCACAAAACAAAATTTGGTATAGATGTAGCTAATGTAGGTTTAATTACCATATTTAATTATAAGCTGACGGTATAATTCACTGCAATTCACTTAAATTAGCCCCAATTACTACAAATTTGATCTGGGCCAACATTTGCCCGCAAACTGTCAAAATCTGAACTTTTTAAAAAAGACACCTTGACTTTTCTAGAATCCGCGATGAATAGACAATATAAATAGAAGTAGAACATTTCATCCATTATGAATTGCTTGGAAGAAAAAGTGATCTATAAACTGAAGAAAAATGAAAGTGAACGAAAATAATATTTTTTGGACCTCTTTATCTCTGTAACCAAAAGGGATATGTAAAATATGATTTCATATTATGATTTCCCAGGTATCAATCAGTCATAGTAGCAAATAATGGTTTTGCACCTAAAATTTTACAAAAACTGTGGGTATCTGAAAATGGTTCGATGCACTATTTAGATTCATGAGTGAAAACATGAGCTATACCCCCTATGCCTTTAACCTCACTTTTCTCAAAAACCGTCTGGAATTTTGAACTGAATGCTTTTATGCAATCTTCTTTAACATAAAGGCACACATGAGGGAAGTTTCGTCAAAATCTGAGATGGTGATCTGCCGGGACGACCCACCAGCAATAACGCACTTGAAATTGACTTCTTTTATTTCCAAAGCTAGTTATATTTGTTAAGATATATTGCTGCATGGACATATACTTCATTGAAACTTATTACATTTGGTGTAGATTTTTTATTACATTTGTGGTTGATATTACATTTGGTGTAAATTTTTTATTACATTTGTGGTTGACTGTTCGTTCGGTCAGTTATTACATTTGGTGTAAAATTTTTATTACATTTGTGGTTGATATTACATTTGGTGTAAATTTTTTATTACATTTACGGTTGATATTACATTTGGTGTAATTTTTTTATTACATTTGTGGTTGGTATTACATTTGGTGTAGATTTTTTATTACATTTGTGGTTGGTATTACATTTGGTGTAAGTTATTACATTTGGTATTGTTACACTTGTGTGTGGAGGCATGGGAACCCCTTTTAGTCTGGCGGCCAAATCCAAAAATGTGACTTTTGATGGCAAAATTTGTTACAAGCTGCCATCCATGCTAAATCATATCTTCATAAGGTGGGCAATATGGTATGGGTTGATGGCAGGATTTCTCTTGTCGTTTAAGGTGTTTTTGGGGCAAAAAATGCAAAAAATGATCTAAAATGAGTGATTTTTGTAATTTACGTCAAAAAATATTTATTGTCGACCTAAGCTCATGAAAGTTTGTACATATATGTTTGAGGACATACTCTTGGAGATGGTTGAATTAGATTTAACAAAATATTAAGCGTTAACCTAAAAACTGATATAATATTGCAAAAAATGGCTGAAAACAGTCTTTTTTCAAGATTTACGTTAAAGAAAAACGTCCATAAAATTCCCTTGGAAAGAGCTAGGATTATGAAACTTGGCCAAAAATATCCCTGATGTGTCCCAATAAGAATATGATATTGATATACTGTGTATATGACCTAATGATCCTGTACTGGGGTTGTTGAATTTGAGATATTATACAAATATGGCACTTGGGTGAGTGCAATATCAATTTTGATTGCACTCTGAAAAATGATATTGCACAAGGCGCTTGCGCCGAGTGCAATATCATTTTTCAGAGTGCAATAAAAATTGAAATTACACGAAACCAAAGTGCCATATTTGTTTTATTATATGCCTACTGCTCATTCAAATGAAATAATTGACTGATTTAAAGAGTTATGAAAATGTAAATGTTATTAATATTTTTTCCATTTCCGGGTTTTAAAACAAACCATTGGGTTATTGTAAATTTCTAAGCCGTAATATGTTCTTGTGTTAATTCAGTAATATCGCAATCAAAATACTATAAATACCCGAAGAAGTCACGTGCATTAGTTTTAGAATGTATTGATTTATTTATTTAATTTAAAAAAATGTGTTCTACTAATTCCCTTCCTAATCATGATTTTACAAGAAGCCCACACTCTTCTGAGTTCTTTGTCTCAATTCACATCTGTTGGCTTACTTTACAAGAGTTGAAGTTGAGAATTGAGCACATGAACCTGACAGCTCTGAGTCAGAGTGTTGGAAAGTGATATTGCATCCCAATATCACTTTTGTAAGGTGGTCATGTGACCATGATCTGACCAATCACAGCAGAGAATGAGCAGTAGACATATAATAAACACAATTAATGAACATTGGCGCTTTACGGTATATTACACTTATTACAATAGTATGTCATAATACATGACCCTCATTGATAGAGAACTTGTAATATAAGGTTAGCAGCAATGTTTCATATATTGTATGGGTGGATGGCAGGATTTATTTTACCGTTTAAGGTGTTTTTGGGCAAATATTAGATAAATTGAGTGAAAAAAGTAATTTATATCTAAGAAATATTTGTTGTCCACCTAGGCCCATGAAAATTTGTACATATATACTAGAGAACATGTTATTCAAGATACCTGGGTTAGGTTCAAGAAAAACTTATGTGTTATCCTAAAAATGGCTAAAATCTGGCCGAAAAATGGATAAAAATGGTCATTTTTCAAGATTTTTGTACAGAAAAATGTTAATTTAATCATCATGCAAAGAGCTAGGAACGTGAAACTAGGTCCAAAATATTCCTGAAGGGTTCCAAAAAAGATGCTTTATAGCCTGTGTGCTTATTTCACCAAATAATTATGCAGAAGTTTGTTCAACTCGGAAGATGCAAAAATCAGCACGTGTAGCATATGTTAAACATACTGTTTGCTATTGATACTGAATGATAATTTTATTGATTGGACATTGTTCTAATGGAATATCAAGCCTAGTCTGATAGATTTGGTGATGGCAGGAGTAGTGTCTAAGTATAGTGGCAGCACCAAGATTTTTGATTTTGTTAGCTTCAAGACAGAGGGCCTGAGAGGGGGCTACTGCAGATGTGGAAGTTCATAATATCTAGGGCTTGCTCTTGAACCCAAGGGGGAGGCTCTGTTTTAAATTACCTCAGAGATCTGATGGACTTTCACTCTCAAGGGTTTAGCTAACTCCAAGTACCGCCTCAGTGACAGGGCAATGAACTTGGTTGTATGGTGAGAATTCTTTAAAGGGCAAATGCACTATCATGATGATTTAGGTTCAAAATGTGCCTTTTAAGTCTCACCTTTCAAATAAGACCACCCGCAAGTTTGTCCTCCTCAGCACTCCTTAGATATGGCTTATGAAAGTGAGTAAAAAACAGGCCTGAGTATAGGCATGGAGGCTGACATTTTCAGGGCAGGGCAACTTTTAAGCACCCCTTCTGATTGGTCGAGAGATATCAGTGGAAAGAAGTGACCGCAGGGGTTCCTTATCTTCCTTGACTACACAAGGCAAATTCATGTTTGGATTATCAGGTGATGATAAGGAACCCCTGCAGTCACTTCCTGCCACTGATATCTCTCGACCAATCAGAAGGGGTGCTTAAAATGTGCCCTGCCCTGAAAATGTCAGCCTCCATGCCTATACTCAGGCCTCTTTTTTACTCACTTTCATAAGCCATATCTGAGGAGTGCTGAGGAGGACAAACTTGCGGGTGGTCTTATTTGAAAGGTGACACGTATAGGCTCATTTTGAACCTAAATCATCATGATGGTGCATTTACCCTTTAAGGCTGCGCTGGATAGAAACACTGAGTTAGGTGTGAAAGAAGCCGATTGATTCTTATCTAATAGGAGGAATGGGAGGAAGCGAACTCCTCCATTCTCCCACCATAGATGACCAATGTCCAATTTGCTAAATACTTATAAAATAACTATGTAATAATTCTTTTTCATCATGCATTTGTGATCTTATTGACTGTTGGATATTTTTTATTAGAGCATATCAAACATGTCTATAGGGTGAATGAAGAATCCCTGGAAATTTAGTTTCTGAAATAATTTTACCTGTAATATATCATTTAGATGACTGGCTTTGTATAGAACAGTCTCATAAGAGTCTTCCATATGACTATATTCAATCTCTGAGTGATGTAACAAAATTTTGTTCTCTGGATATGTTTTATGTATTGAATCCTTCCCCTTCTCCACTTATGACACAAGTTTCCTGTCTGCAACAGTGTATACGTTCCATCTGAAACACTGAATAAATTCCTCCCAAATTTTATGAAGGTGATCAAATTTTGAAATATATGCATGAATAGAGACTTCGGGACCTGTGCTACATTGACCATATGCTAAACTTCAATTTTCTTCTTTACTTGAAGAAGGATTTATGTTTCTGTGAAGGTATCTAAAATCTCTGTTGAAGAGCTTTCCTGTCCACCACAAATATAAATATTTTTTAAATCTACTAATTTAAAAAAGTCTGGGACAAATGGGGTTCAGATGTGATATTTCTATAAGATAAAACAGCCAAATGAGGGAGCAAGTTTTCCTGAATTTGAGAAAAAATATTGAATTCAATATTCTAAAATTCTGTCCCCAACCATTTGAATAGCTTAATATGGCCCATTAGAACCATGAACATGCATGTACTTATTGAAATAAATGCCTTAAAAAGTCCCTGAATTCATACTGGAGTGAAAACAATTCAATTGTGTTTGAAAATGGAATTTTGAAGGGTTACAAAAAAAATTAAGTGTCCTGATGGGTGATTTTTGAGGGATTGGGTGTCCAACTCTGGGTGAGATGCACTGCAGTACTTTAAAACTGTGTGAATGTTTTAAAAAGGTATTTTGGTGCTATGACACATTTGTATAATTGTACCTTACTCAAAATCACCTATGAGTTAGAACTTCAGATACTCTTTTTTTAAAAACTATTGTGCACAGTGTCTAATTCTTAATATGGAAACTATCAGTAAATACTTAAAGATAAGATGAGAAACTAGTCCATTTAAAGAATATTCAAGACATCTATAGGCTTGAACCAGTCAATTAAGCAAATATGTGATTCCTTAACTGATATGGAATCACCAACTTTAACCCCCACAAAAACAGTTTGAAAATCTATTTTTCAAAAGTGTGCCCCTGATAGTTAAATTAGTGTTCAAATGCTTTTTCTATGAAGTTTCATGGTAATGACCCAATCTGAACATTTTCAAAAGTAAAAAAAAAAATGATATGTTACAGAATCACAGATCACCATATTTTAAAATTCTTGAAAAACACCCCAAAACATAATATTCAATCCTATATCTATTGGCACAGACTTCACAGGTCTAATTGTATCATCTAAAATAATATTGAAGTTCAAAATACGGTTTTACAAGAACATATGGTGGTTTTAACATTTTGTGAAATATTACTGTCAGAAAGGCGTTGAACAAACAAACAAACACCCTGCAGTAAAATGTTTATAACTTTTTCATAAATTGGGGTACAGTAAATCTGACCAAAGATCCAAAAACTTCAGACTTCTAGCTTTCCAAATATGTAAGATACATATTGCTACTATAAAGTTTATTTTTTGTCTTAGATGCTAACTTGATTAAATAAACGTTTTTCTGTATACAACGATATTGTAAAATGACCGTTTTTGGCCATTTTTTGGCCAGATTCTATCCATTTTAGGATAACACTTCAGTTTTTTTTGTTAAAGCTAACGCAAGTATATCAAAGAATATTTTCCCTATCATATATGTACAAATTGTCATGGGCCTAGGTGGACAACAAGTATTTTTTTGATATAAATTACTTTTTTCACTCAATTTATCTAATTTTTGCCCCAAAAACACCTTAAACGGTAAAATAAATCCTGCCATCCACCCATACAATATATGAAACACTGCTGCTAACCTTATTTTACAAGTTATCTATCAATGAGGGTCATGTATTATGACATACTATTGTAATAAGTGTAATATACCGTATGGCGCCAATGTTCATTAATTGTGTATATCTCAAATTCTACAACCCCTGTACAGGATCATTAGGTCATATACACAGTATATCAATATCATATTCTTATTGGGACATATCAGGGATATTCTTGGCCAAGTTTCATAATCCTAGCTCTTTCCAAGGGAATTTTATGGACGTTTTTCTTTAACGTAAATCTTGAAAAAAGACTGTTTTCAGCCATTTTTTGCAATATTATATCAGTTTTTAGGTTAACGCTTAATATTTTGTTAAATCTAATTCAACCATCTCCAAGAGTATGTCCTCAAACATATATGTACAAACTTTCATGAGCTTAGGTCGACAATAAATATTTTTTTGACGTAAATTACAAAAATCACTCATTTTAGTTCATTTTTTGCATTTTTTGCCCCAAAAACACCTTGAACGACAAAAGAAATCCCGCCATCCACCCATACCATATGGCCCATCCTCTGAAGATATGATTTAGCATGAATGGCAGCTTGTAACAAATTTTGCCATCAAAACCATTTTCTAGAGGCTTTTTTACGATTTGGCCGCCAGACTATTTGATAGTAGTGGACATACCTCGCTGATCACTTCTGAGCACTTGGAACAAAAGACAGTAGCACAAAGTTACACATCGACGATCTCAAGACAATGGCTTGTGGTCAGGATGCTATAAATAGGTGCTAGATATGAGCACGTGAGGTTACCAAATGTAGTTGGTGTGGAGATTTCTAACTAAAATTTTCAACGTTATGGCCTGTAAAAATCTTCAGCAGTAAAAAATCAAAAAAATACTTTTCATTGGGCATAGTCAATGATTTCCCTAAAGTAACTCTGAACCTGCAGTAACCATCACCTGCGTAATTAATGAGAATATGTCATTTGAAAGAAAAGTTGTAAATTTTGAAATAAAACAGAATACGGATTGAATAATGACAGGTGGCGATAATATTCTCTACCTGATAACACTCAGGAACCTGGAGATACGCCTAGTTATAGGATTATGCTGCTTTGAGGTGTGTTTTGGGACAGGGCTTTTAACTGGCTTGCAATGGTACCCATCACCTTAACCCTTCCAATGCTAAAGCTACTTTCGTCCAAAGCATGAGGATGCAAACATTTTTGAAAACCATCCAAACCCTGTCATGTTGGTATTCATTGGATAGCTCGCGCTGAGTATTCTCAGATGAGTACCCATTTGCCATGGTTTCAGTCACTTTCAGTCACGTGTAAATTTCTCCTTTTTATCGTGGGAGAAACAGGTTCTCGTGAGTGATTTTGTGTCTAGGGATTCGGCAAGCCTCGTCCCAAGACACAAAATCACTCACTCGTAATGGAACCTCTATGTCTCAACTCCGCAAAATGTTGATTTTACTCATTAGATCCCATTGTAAAATTTGCCCATTGCCAACAATACAAATCTCGCGTGTTGGTATTGTTGGCAATTGTTGGCAATGGGCAAATTTTACTATGGGATCTAATGAGTAAAATCAACATTTTGCGGAGCTGAGACATAAAGTATGTTAATACAAACACGTAGTACTGCTACTAAGATGTTTGCCAAGTTTGGATAGCAAAAAAATGGAAAAAGTGATTGCCAAACTTGAGTCAGACAGACTATAGAAAGGAAATTTTGTATTGAGCATGTAATATTTTGATGGAAAACGCGGAGTTGTGCGGAGACAAGGCGCCCGCGACCGCATGTCAATGGCTGTTATAGTTCTATACACTATACATTATTGAGAACTGGTACAATTCAGCTGTTGTTGTAGTTAAATATGATCCCTTATTGTGAACCCATATTATGTTGTGTGCAGCATCGGAAAAAAAATTGCCCATCGCCAATAAATGCTAACAATACAAACACGCGAGATTTGTATTGTTAGCAATGGGCAAATTTTACTATGGGACCTAATGAGCAAAGTCAACATTTAGCGGAGTTGAGACAAAAAGAATGTTAATACAAACACGTAGTACTGCTCCTAAGATGTTTGCCAAGTTTGGATAGCAAACTCGAACGTTTTGTCACAAAAAAAATGGGAAAAGTGATTGCCAAACTTGAGTCAGACAGACTATAGAATGTCCAGAGACCCGTCCTAAGGTATTTCCGAACCCGTGACAACCCCCCCCCCCCCCCTCCCCCGCTTCCCCATTTCTAAAGACATGTGACCGTCTCCAATCAAGGTATCTCCTAGAAAATAAGTCCTTTTATAGTTGGCAATACCTTTCATAGCAAGTTCACATTTTGCACGAGCGTCCGTCCCCATAGCAACCATGGCTAGCACTGAGCACGCGGGGCGTGATCTTGTTGGATCGCGTGACGTTGCGTTTCTTTCGAAGTGGCTAGAAATGAGAGGCAACTTACAAGGCTCGTTTTTCTTCATCTTAATAGAAATATCTAAATATTAAAACACAAATATAGGTTACACCATTTTTCAGCATGGAAAATGTATATACACTGACACTATTCTTTCTGCTAGTCAGTTGCTTAAGTATTTGCAGATCGAGCACCAACTTGCAACCTTCCGAGCCGTTTGACCACCACACGTCACTGGTGGCGGGAGATATCTACGAGCTATTTTGGAACTTCGATGACGAAACGATCACCTTTGAGGTCCACGTGCTATGGCATGCCTTTTGCACATTTATTCAAGATGTGCGAGGGAGAGGCAACCTGTACGGGGGGAGTACTAACATACAGAGATTGAGTGGCAACATGCTGGGTTGATATACAAGATGCGAGAGTTTTAGTGTCAACATTTAAAAGTGAGTCAAGATTGTGAAAAGGGAACCAACATGTGGATAAGTATATGGGTAATTAATATACATGAGTGCGGTTAGGTTAAACAGTTGACGTCATCACACATCAGATAGCTGCATGTGCCGGGAGCTGGCCAAGTCAAGTCCAGCCGTCCTCAAGCTAATATCGTCCGTCCCCATACCAACTCGTCCTGGCTGCATCTCTCTCTCTCTCTCTCTCTCTCTCTCTCTCTCTCTCTCTCTCTCTCTCTCTCTCTATATATATATATATATATATATATATATACATATATAAATATTTGTGTGTGTGAGTTTATATTTTTCTTGAAAAGTTATGTTTTTTTCAACAAGATCACCCGTCTTATGCGAACTCAACTGAATTACCCCAATGGGTATTTTTAAAAAGGATACAAAATATATTTCATATATAGTTACACAACTTTAACCTGATACCGATTGCGTACAAACTGTTACAGTTATCAGCGAGAAACGGCATTGCCACTGCCGGCATCAGGGGTTAATGGGTACGTTATATTTCCTTGCCCGCCTGTGTGGACGACTTTTGCAAACACAATTGACCTTTCAAGAGTTGTCATGAAAGGGAGATAAGTACGCTAGCTCCTAATGGCTGCGCCCTTTGACGGCGGACACATCGCATACAGAACTATTCAACTTGCATCTTGGTTAAATATATATATATATATATATATATATATATATATATATATATATATATATATATATATATATATATATATATATATATAAATATATATATATATATATATATATATATATATATATATATATATATATATGTGTGTGTGTGTGTGTGTGTGTGTGTGTGCGTGTGTACTTATATATGTATGTATATGCGTATGTTTATTTATATACACACACACACACACACACACACACACACACAGCTCTGAAGGCTAGTAATTTGAATTGGTCCTGGAATATCCTTAAGGACTTTGCTTGAAGACATCGGACAATATTTGTAAATATGTTGGCATCAGGGGTTTATGGGTACGTTATATCTCCTTGCCCGCCTGTGTGGACGACTTTTGCAAACACAATTGACCTTTCAAGAGTTGTTATGACAGGGAGATAAGTACGCTAGCTCCTAATGGCTGCGCCCTTTGACGGCGGACACATCGCATACAGAACTATTCAACTTGCATCTTGGTTAAATATATATATATGTATATATATACATATATATATATATATATATATATATATATATATATATATATATATATATATATATATATATATATATATATATATAGATAGATAGATAGATAGATAGATAGATAGATAGATAGATAGATATATGTGTGTGTGTATGTGTGTGTGTGTACTTATATATGTATGTATATTTATATATACACACACACACACACACACACAGCTCTGAAGGCTAGTAATTTGAATTGGTCCTGGAATATCCTTAAGGACTTTGCTTGAAGACATCGGACAATATTTGTAAATATGTTGGCCCTTCAGGCTATTTTTTTGTGCTGCACGGACTAATGATCAGACTTATTCTGTCATAAGGGTTTGCTTTTTTCCATGCTCCCACCGCATTATGTGTGTATATATATATGTGTGTATATATATACACACATATATATATATATATATATATATATATATATATATATATATATATATATATATATATATATATATATATATATATATATATATATATATGTATATATATATATATATATATATATATATATATATATATATATATATATATATATATATATATATATATATATATATATATATATCAATGAAAGACATTTTCACGCATCGTTAATGAACTCTTGATAGAGAGACCACCTCTCATTAAAGACTGGTTACAGGTTTAAATAATAAAACACATTACGTTTCAAGAAAAATATAAACATACACACACATATATATATATATATATATATATATATATATATATATATATATATATATATATATAGAGAGAGAGAGAGAGAGAGAGAGAGATGCAGCCAGGACGAGTTGGTATGGGGACGGACGATATTAGCTTGAGGACGGCTGGACTTGACTTGGCCAGCTCCCGGCACATGCAGCTATCTGATGTGTGATGACGTCAACTGTTTAACCTAACCGCACTCATGTATATTAATCACCCATATACTTATCCACATGTTGGTTCCCTTTTCACAATCTTGACTCACTTTTAAATGTTGACACTAAAACTCTCGCATCTTGTATATCAACCCAGCATGTTGCCACTCAATCTCTGTATGTTAGTACTCCCCCCGTACAGGTTGCCTCTCCCTCGCACATCTTGAATAAATGTGCAAAAGGCATGCCATAACGTGCAGACCACGGGTTATGTGGGCTTTGGAATCTCCCCAAATGGAGGGATGAAAGATTCTGACATTGTGATTGGATGGGTGAAGGATGGAACTGCTTACTTCAAGGTAAGGCCCACTTTCTTTTCCCCTTTGGCAGGCGGTTTCAGCACCTAGTGTAGGATTATTACGACCCTTTCCTCGGTTTAATGGAGGCACGCGTAACTTTAAGATGACTTATTTAGTAATGCATCATTCGTAAACTGTTCTGCCATGATTGTAGAATAGTATAGAAACACTTTTATAGTGTGTCTGACTCGAGTTTGGCAACCGCTTTTTCCATTTTTTTTGACAAAACGTTCGAGTTTTCCATCCAAACTTGGCAAACATGTTAGGAGCACTACTACGTGTATGTATAAACATACTTTTTGTCTCAATTCCGCAAAATGTTGATTTTGCTCATTAGTTCTTATTGTAAAATGTGCTACAAGGTCTAGTAGTGGTTGGACGTCACATCCATACATCTATACGTCACATCTATACTATGAGTATATATATATGGGGTCTTTCTTCCTTTATAGGGTACTTCAGTTAGGGCAAACATTTAATATCAAAAATGTTTTAGTGAAATTGCATTTTAGTAAATAATGAACAGCTTTTGCCATGCCAGAGAGCTCAGAATGCTATGATCAAAACCATGGCAAAATCTTTTCCTGAAAGTGGTCAATTAATTGGACTTCAGTTTACCCATTGAAATATATAGTGTACAAACATAAATGGGATAACTTTTATAATATATTTCAAATGATATTCTTTTGATGAGATATTTCCCCAGTTTTCAGATCATGTGTGCGCTCAAGATCCCCGTGGCTTATAATATTTCAAGTCGCATTTTCCGTATCAGTCAATCACCATCATTTTACAGTTTTAGCGCTTTACTTTTCCCTACAGATTTGCAAATACCCATTGCTATGGTTACAAAATGACCATTACTTTACCTAAATGTGACGTAGCGCTACTGGGTTTACTACAGCAAGTTCTGCAAGACGCCTGACTTGATATCAACTTATCTGAAAAGTTTCCAAAGAAGCTATGTGAGCTCCCTGGAGAGTGGCTTCGTTTTTTGTATCTTGAAATAAGGAAATAATTATGTGTTGCACTGTAAAGGTATTTGGACCAAACGTCTAATCTTGACCATAGATTCCAAGACGTGCGGTACGATGCGCCAAGGGGTAACTTATAGTGCTTATTATCTTTCTGCGCAGGACCGTTTTGCAGAGGATCATGGACAGAAGCCTACAGTGGACCCTCGCCAGGACTGGACACTGTTGTCAGGCACAGAGACAGCCCAGTATACCATCCTTAAGTTCCGCAGAAACCTTGCCGCATGTGACCACAGGGACAGAAGCATCGGGGTAAGTTATGCCTCAGCCACTAGACTAATTCACTATCTAAACTGTCTGCGACTTAACCTACCACACCATGATGATTAGCCCTCTAAACAGGTATAAGACGGTTACTGACTCAGGTGTTGATACCAACTTGTGATACATTGACTATAGTTAAATATACGTTCACAACATTCGACAATGCGTTGAAGTGCGACTATAGATCAAGTTGACGCTTAGATAAGAGCAACCAGACTTTGCATGTTTTAACGTAAAATGTTCTGTTTACGACAGGAACTGAATACAAGCCAATATATCCCTGAAAGTTGTTTTTGCTCTTTCATGCCTTATGGTCTTTACAGGGCCTGCTTCCATGAGATCTTCATTGTCAATGGATGTGTGACATTTTCATGGTCTCTCTCATTTCTCTGCCAGGATAACACAGTGCGTGTGATATGGGCATATCACCCTGATGATCCTACATCCGAGGATGCAATTGCCTATCACGGAAATAGCCGAAGGGGAACGAAGAGCCTTTATCTCATTCAACATACACCGATGACACCCCCAGCAATGCCGAATGACACGACCACCCTAGACTTCCTCAATCCAAATGTAAGATTTACACTAGCAGTGGAATTGCTGCTGTTGGAACGCAAAGAAATTTGAGGTAGCAGTCGGGGTGTTGGTATTCTGTATATATATAAACTTAATTGTTAAAACAAGAATGAGACTTAACATAGATGTCCCAACCATTCCTTTCTTCTTAAAATAGTTGTCTTGATACATGCATTTAACATGCTCGCCGTGACTCCTACACTGAATATTTGAGCTAGTATTTGATTGTGCATGTACTATGGGAGCATGCGCATAAGCGACAGAAAAGAACGTCTAAGAGGGATTTCCATTAAACATTGATGGATACAAAGAGCAGCAATCAACAAAGGTTCAACTGACTCTAATTCGATAGATGCATTTACATTTTTTAGATTACTTGTATCAATTAAAGGACAAGTCCACCATGAATAAAACATAAGCCTGCCCAAATAGTTTCTTAGGGTATTCTCTACTTTTACCCAGCAACTACATGTACCTTACTAGTAAGGTAGCTGCTAATGCCACTCGGGTACCAGCAAGTCAGATAAGCTATTGATATATTAAAATGGCCGCTCCCAGTGCCCCCATTTCTAGTCTGTTAGGATGTGTTTAAATAGCAATATACTCCTTGTATGAAGGTCGGCAGTGGCGGTTAATATGTATGTATGTATATTTATTGAATATGCCATAAGCATAAAATATGATACATTTAAGAAAAGTTAGTAATAACACAAAACTAAACTTTGAAACATCATAAAAAATAATATGGTACTTATCTATGATGAACGTCAATCAGGGAACCTCGAAGCAATACAACTAAAGTGCCATTATTTATTCGATGGATGTGCTTTTATATAGGTGAGTATCCCAACGGCGTCCACGACCTACTGGTGTCAGGGATTCAATGTGCCTAGCATGACAAAGCATCACGTCATCAAGGTAGGTTACTTATTCTATGTATACATTTAGCTTCCATTTATTAGAAAGTGGTAGGAAGTATACCGTATATTGTAATAACATATCGTATTTAGGTTTAGATTATATTAAATAAGATAGATTCTACATAATGTATGAAAGTTCGTTTCTTACATACAACATCGAGATTTAGCCTTATCATGCTTTTACTGCCATGTAAAGACTATATTATATATCTTTAAAGCTAATCTATGTTTCGAAAATAGAATAGCCTACACTCTTAAAATTACATTACGGTACCATAGATATAAAATTGATATCATTATCTGCTGCCATATAACAACTAATTTGCGATCAGTTGTGTAGTTCCCTTGGTCCCGCATTCATAAGGTAGACTCTTTATCCGCGCAGTCCTCAGGAAGGAGGCCAAAGAAACTTATGATCTTTGAAATTCCCTACCTAGGGTTAGGGTTAGAGTTAGGGTTAGGAATCAGGTCCAGGGTTAGGGCTAGGGTTACCCAACGATAAAGAGTCTACCCATTCATAAGTTAAATGGTCTCTCTCTTATCCACCAGATGGAGACAGTGGTTCAAGCTGGCCACGAGAATCTCGTCCACCACCTCCTACTGTACGAGTGTTCACAGCCAATGCCTGCGTCTCACCACGGCAAAGGGGCGGACTGTTTTGATCAGGGCGCGGCGCCTGAATTCATGCAGTACTGCCGCACCAAGATGGTCTATGTTTGGGCTATTGGATCAGAAGTTAGTTCATGCGCATTTTAAAAAATATTTGTACTTCCTATAAAAGCCCAATTTGGTCTACCCATTTCTCATTTAGATTTCTCGCTGAAGGTTATTTTTTCATAAAAAGTAAAACAATGTGCCGACTTATTTATGCAAAGTCATTAATGTTTTCCTTTTTGTTTTATCGTCGTGGCACTGGTAACTATCTTCTTTTTTCTTGTACAAAAGGTATCCATTTGCAAATTTGTGTTCCTAATGAATTCAATTCTCGGAAAGTGCTGAATGAATTGAGTTGAGGACATAATCAATGGTTCCTCAACTGCGTAATGGTCAGGAAAGGGGTTACTGCGCACCAAACTGACCACTCTCTGGCTAAATGCTTTGCTATTATGATGAACAGTGCATGAGTAAATCATGTACAGGAGTGGTAAAGCGATTTATGTAAGACCTCATTTTAACGTCTTCATATCTTTCTTTAAGGCAGCCTGAAATGTTTGTCCACTTTGACCTTGGTTCAAAGGTCAATGCCATGAAATCTGAAATTTGTAAAATAGTAGGCATGCCAGTGTTGAATGAATACAGTAACTTTTTATTGGAGTAACGAGGTTGCAGGCAAGGTGATCCCATCTCGCCATATCTTTTCATTCTGTGCTCCGCATTCCTTACCTTAGCGTTTAAAAACGAATAGAAGGAATAAAGGTATTGAATAAGGAGCACAGACTGAACCAATATGCAGATGATACATCGCTCTTTTTAAAAGCATACAAAGAAAACCTGAAAAATAGCCTCGACATTCTCACCTGGTTCCATAGAATTTCTGGTCTAAAGATTAACATACAAAAAACAAAGGTCATTCATATAGGCTCCATCAGGGAAACTGATAGAAGATTTTGCCGAGAGAATAACTTGGAGTAGGTTCACAAATTTACCTCCTTGGGCATTGACTACAATGTTCTTAACATTGAAAATATTACAGAATATAGCGTTGCAGGAAAAATTTAAAACATGAAAAACCTTATACAGGTATGGATGAATAGAAATAACACTCATATTGGTAGAGTGGCAATTTTTAAAAGCTTAATTTTATCAAAAATCATCCATGTGCTACAGGCACTACCGACCCTTTCTACCCACTGAATGGAAGAACTTGAAAGAATCTCCACCAATTTTATTTGGAGGAACAAACGCTATGAAATAAACAAAAATCAGCTATGTAAAAAACTTGAAAATGGCGGTCTAGGCATGTTTAACATCAATCAATGCGAAATTAGCCTAAAAATAGCCTGGTTAATGAAACTGTTCAAAGCCACTAACGACTGGGTAGAGTTTGCAAATCTCCTAAAAGTTAATAGACTGATTTGGACAGGCGAATCATCCACTCTCTTCTCCTGCAAAAGATAAAGAATCCATTCTGGCGCAGTGTAGTCATGGCTTACAAAAACTGGCTCAGGGAAGCATCACCATTGCTTATAAACGATTCTTCCTACCAGCCCTTGTGGGGCAATCCAGTTTTAAACCAACCTTTTAATGTTCATCTCTTCAAACACAACATAAAATTTATCAAAGATTTATATGAGTCGACTGGAGGACCAATGTCCAAACAAACTCTGGAAAGAAGAATCGAAAAGCCTATCATGTTAACAACTTATTTTGCCCTATGGAAGCGTATACCAGGAGAATGGTTAAATGAGCAAAGAACCTTAACAAGAGACCAAAATCTTTCAATCCCCCCAATATTAAAACACCTATCTAGTTGCAAATAAGGCACAAAACACATCCGGTCAATATGGGAGAAAAAAAAGAAGTTCATATCAACCCCCCCCCCCCCCCCTCCCACCCATAGGGCAAATTAAATGGTGTACTGAACTAAATATCAATCAACACTTAGATTGGGCAAAGCTTTACTCATTAGCAAAACTATGCAAATTAGAACCCAGAACAATTTATTTTCAATTCCAAATGTTACATCGTACAATCATGACTAACAATTAACTACAGCAGTATACTTTGAGAAACAATGATGAATGTGACAGCTGTGGTGAAATTGAAGATAATAGCCATCTACAGTAAAATAACCCAACTATATATCAGGTGTGGATCTCTTTGGAAAACTGGCTACTCAGAAACATAACCTCAATACTCTACTTTGACAAAAACTCAATCATTTTAGGGAACATCCAAAATAAACCTATTGTAAATGCTCTCATACTCATAACAAAACATGAAATTTATAAAAGTAAATGGAAAGGCACCAGAGTAAGGATGCCATACCTGAAAAAAGTTTTCCAAAGACAAATGAACACTGAAATATACTTGGGCACTATAAAGTGAAAATCTAGGAAAAAACCTAGGAAAATGGGCGTCTATTGCGAATGAACTAAGATCTTAAATTTGGAGATGGAGACTCGGCTTATACACTCAACTAGAACAATGTCTATGTTATATTATTATACCTACCTTCCATGTACCATGATTCTTTACGAAAGGATCAATTAATTATAAAAAACACACTATTTATTTGATTAATGCATATTTAGGTCTTTTATTCAAGCAGTTTATATATGTACAATAACAGCAATCGAATTGACATGTTTTGTAAACAAGTACCTGAGTTTTGACCTTTTATCAACTCCAAACCTTGTTTAGGTAAGTAAAGCCTTAAAATATTAAACCAAGCTTTTCCTGCTGTACATTACAGACATTTAATTCCTGCACCAGTCAACCGAACGCCTACCATTGTCTGGCTGTACAAACACCCATGGATAACATGTCCAAAAAATAAGCCAAGCACATTATTGACCCACCTAGCTTGCGAAGCCAAACTACGCTCAGTCTTGATGTCATCCATGCTTAAATTTCCAGGAAACAATTGGGTATGTGGTCGTGTGTTAAGCCCGGACGACCCACGCATCTAGTACAGGAATTAATTGTCAGCACTATATGTATATGTCTCAATACTATATATGTTTTGCAGTCAGTGCAGATGATGTTCAATCATCACATTTCCAGTTGACCTTTAACCAGAGGATTTATATGACCTTAAGCCAAGGGTCAAGGTCACAGAAAAAATCAATCTTTACTATCAAAATATATATCATGTTCATAACTTAATGCTTGTGATGCCTATTGTTTCTCTGACACTCATACAAACATTAGTTTCCCCTAATGGCCACAGGTTGCACTGTCTGTAGCCCACTATCATGGATCCTCTTGCAGTTGTCAGTGCTCCATTGATAGCACTTGCGTGACAAACTCAATTCATTTGCACGAATCCCAGCATTTACGGCGTCCGTAAATTGTAGAAGTCAACTCCATAAAGGAATCGAGCATTTAGGAATCTGTAGGATCACTTTGAGTTTACTTGCTTTCGTATTTTTTTATTCATAATCGTTTGTTTTCTTTGTTGCATCGCTATTATTTCAGGAAACATGGTGGCGGAAAAGAACAACTCCATGAGCCACGAGTCTCTAGGCAACAAGGTAGCTCACAAGTCTGGGCTCAACCCGTCTCCCGCCAAAGAGCTGGCTATTGGTCTCCAAGGGCTCTGCCTCCAAATCGTCTTTAAAATAACTAATAAACAATTGGTGGGAGTACTCTCCCTGCCCAGCATCACTAGTAAGATTCGTCTCCACAAGGCGAAAGAGAATGCGTGGTTCCCCATCCGAGCACTGCCACTCCTGCTCACATGTGCTCACAGGCACGATCAACTTTATGACGCATGCATATGATTCAACTAGCTAAAGGATTTCTTTCCAGATACCCATATTTCTAGTATGTATATTTTCTGTTGACCTTTACCTTTCCCTGAAGGTCATATACATCGACTAGTTTAAGGTCACCAGGTATGTTGATAAGGTACTGAAATACCTTTAAGCTCCATTCTCACATTCACGACTTTAGCCATGACTATGCCGATCTAGCGAATAGACCGAATTTGATGTTTTGAGTACGCTATTATGCAAATTTTGTGGTTTTCTTATTTAAAGAGGACTGTTATTCGACTACCATACGATTGACGGCGATGGAGTCACGACTGTTGTTGGACATGAATACGTTCGTTCAAGACATCCCGCATGTAGTTGTAGTTAGTACGACCGTTATACGATGCTCACAGGTATATCCCGACTATCATACGTTACTCATACGCTTGCTGTACGACTTGAATAGTTGAATGGCGTATAGCAGTCCCGTACGATCGTACGCAGAGCGAATGCAACTTTCCCACGGATTTGCATACACATGACGCCGATGTCAGTACGACTGCTATACGCTGTTGCCGACCTTCATACGCTTCTCATACGCTACCTATTAGCACCTACTTGTTATTGGAGGTGGCGCCGATCGACTAAGACTGTTTTGAAATTTTCAAAACAGTCGTAGCCGACGCTGACTTCAATACGACTCGTGCAGACTCGCTAGACTGTCATACGTCAGTACATGTACTATTGCTGACTCACCACGATCGACCAGGACTGCTGAGTCGTGGTCGATCGTGGCTGTAAGTCGTGAATGTGAGAATGGGGCTAGGTTGAATAATCCCATACATACAGCAGTTGACTATGTTAAGCATATCAAATATTGAAATAGCTTAACCACTTTCCCCATACTCATAGGGTCAATCGTGCACCAAAGGTTAATTAAAATTAACTGTTTATCCGTCATGCATGGAAATTCTACTGGAAGAATAGTCCTAAACAAACATCTAGAATGAATAATCAGAAACTTTAGGAATAAACTATCTAAAACGATTCGCCATTCATTTAAATACTGGCATGCCAGTTTCTTTAAGTAATCTGATTTCATGAGCTTGATGTCTCGAGCAAGGTCACTTGGGACACCAAATATAATTTCCTTCCATCCTAAAAACGAATGTTTGGGCTTCGAAATGAGAGGTCACATTGCATATTTCATCACTCCCATCAAGATATGTACATGATTTACTTATCCCTCGGTTCATTATATTATAGCAGAGAATTCACCCAAATACTAGTAGTGGGCAGTTTGATATCCAGTATCTACATACTGAACATGACCCAGACCCGCGACAAAGTATTTTCTTAAAGTACATTTGTGTACCTATCAGCCTACAGAGTATACTTTTGTTTTGAACTCATTGGATTGTTTTGACTCATGATTGGGAGTTGGGGAGCTAGCCTAAACGATAGGCTTGAACTGATGCATTTATTAAACTCTGAAGAGTTCGCCTTTTCTACATGCATTGGTTATTCATCGATGTATACATATGTGACAATTCGCAGTCACTTACATTACACTTTTCAGTCTCAGCTGCGTCAGTTGCTCATAATAGATATTTCAATGTTTTCATGACGTTTTTTCTTGTCGTTGAAGGGAGTGATTCTGCCAGCAAATGTGGGCTTAGTTGTGGGAGGCACCAATACCACCACCTCATTTGTACTAGAGATGCATTATGACAATCCCACTCAGTCGCCGAGTAAGTCTAGGCATAAAAAAGCCTCTTGAGCGATAAAACAATGGTAGATCCTGACCTGATTTTGTCAATTGGGGAGGAATTCAAAGGTTTAGGGCTGACCATACTCAGGGTTGGACACAGTTAAGGACAAAGCGATATGGTAACGGTTTCGGTAACATAGAAAATGAAAAGGTATTTCAACGGTACTATTAATAGTACGCTAACCAACAGACTGACTTGCGTCTTGAAGCATTCAGAATTTGTTAATGTGATGAATATGTTCAGATGTAATCTAAAACCCTCTCTATGACTGCACATGACAATTTGGTAAAACAATTTACGGTTTTGTAAAATCAATTATATGCCACAGTTACACTAGAGTCCGACTATCGCACAATTTAAAAATTGGCAGGTCGGAGCCGATAATTCTACCTACAGTGCGATGGACAGAAACGATTCTTAGGCCAAAAAATCTGATGCATCTAAAAAAGTCGGTACTGGTTTGTGATCCTGCTTGCACACCATGAGTCGCAAGTCAATTCCTTGAGTTGCGATTATCGTACGATATTCGCACAACATTTGTGGGCACGTCGGACCTAAATATTGGTCATGTTTTTAGACTTGTTGAACGAATGTCTTGCGATATCACATGATTATCTCACAATAATTGCAAGACATAATTTACTGACTTGCGATTATCTAGCAATATGATTGGGACCGATGAGTCGTGCTGGTGTTACAGCATTTGTCTTTTTTCAAAATTTGAACGTCCAGTTCTGATTTCAAACTTAGCAGAATTGAAGGCGATTTTGAAATCGTGCGATAGTCGGACTCAAGTGTGCCAAACGTTAAGAAAGCATAGCGAAACGATACCTTTATGTTATCACAGATACCTTCTTTTTAAGGCTATGTTGACAGTTCTGGGGTTCGCTTCACGATGACGCCCACACTGCGCACGCATGACATGGGCGTACTGCTTGTGGGCGCTAGTGTGTTTGGAGGAATGGTCATACCTCCCCACTATGACGCATTCCACGTTCGGCACGTCTGCTCAACAGCGTGTCTTTCCGAGGTAAGCTATAGTGTGTAATATTGTAAATTTAGCAAATAGTGAAGAGATGCCACTGCTAAAGATAACAGTCCACGCAAGTTTGATACCGTGTATATATTGTACAAAGTACAACTCTTCTCAATGATGTCATCAGGAGTACTATTTACTTAAATATAATTATCAGAGGTACTGGCGTGGCCAAATTGGGACTGCTACGTAACCTAGAGAAGTTTGCCTCATGCATCTAAACCTACTTAATAGGTGTGATTATTTACAGCAATGTTACTAACATCAACATACCTGTTGCAGATTCCGACCTACAATAATGTAAAATTTGACTATTGCCATCAATACGTGTTTTTATTGTTGGCAAGTTTTAGCAATGGGTAAATTTTGCAATGGGACTTAATGAGCAAAATAAACATTTTGCGGAGTTGAAACAGAAAGTATGTTCATACATGTACATACACGTAGTAGTACTCCAAAGAGGTTTGCCAAGTTTGAATGGCTGACTGCGCCAAAATTTAAAAAAAAAAGTTCGAATGGCAAACTCGAACATTTTGTCACCAAAAAATGGGAAAAGCAGTTACCAAGCTCGAGTCACACAGACTACCGGGTACATGTAAAGTAGATTTTTTCCTCAGCTTTTTGATGGCACCAAAGGTGACATTGAACGAAATAAAGTTCTAATCGGTATCCAAACCTACTATGTTACAGCATTTACCTGATGAAGGCATCAAGGTTTTTGCCAGTATGTTACATGCACACTTGTTGGGAGTTGAGATCCAAGTGTACCACTTCAGGAACGGCGTACAGCTGACCAACAGTGACCTGGGCAGTGACACCAGCTATGATTTCAACTACCAAGAGTACAGAACGCTCAAGAACCAAATAACAATAATGAAGGTCAGGCAAGAATGAAATGAGAACGAAGGTGTTCTCGACGCACCTGAACAATTGCATGAAAATATGTGTTATGCTATCCTAAGATCTACTGAAATGAGTTGGAAGTTGTATGTGGGTACTCCGTTTTTAAAGAGGAACTAAAGGCTCACATACATATTAGCTTATATGAAAGTAATACACTTCAGGAATAGGATGCTGTCCTCCTTTTTCTCTCAGTGATCCCATGAGGTTAGAATTTTGTGTATTGCCACCAGCCTGCACAGGCTCTGGCAGCCCCTGCTAGCAGCCATGTTCTCCCGCTGTGACTCACTGAGTGGCAGTCCACTTGCTATCCCATACTCTCTGAGCAGTGCATCATAGACTGCAGTGCTTTACACACCAACTCTCTTTGAAAGTTGCATAAAAACTTGTATGAGTATCAAGCAGGTAAATGGTAAATTCATGAGCAGCAACAAGGTGGTAGAGTTATTATTCAGAGGCTGCCAGAGCCTGGGCAGGCTGGTGGCAATACGCAAAATTCTCCCCTCATGGGATCACTGAGAGAAAAAGGAGGACAGCATCCTATTCTTGAAGTGTTTTACTGTCATATAAGCTAATACTAGTATGTATGTGAGCCTTTAGTTACCCTTGAAGGGTACCCAGGTGTCATCCGCCATAACATCCGCCAATTCAAATATAAATGAAAAATCCAAATGAACAAGGTAATTTCAAAATTGGATAGAATAGAACTGGATAGATTAGATAGGACAAACCAATACCAACAGCACAGGTATTGCCTTATAACTTTGGGAAAGTTATTTCCTAATCCTGTTATGTATGCATTACGTGGCATCACTGTTTAACAGATAAAGTAGTATAAAATGCAATCTTGAAATATCGTTTTAGAATATGCTTACAGACTACTAGGGCAGTTTCTCATACTGTGGAATAATTTGCAAAGTGAGTCGGATGAGTAAGCTAATATACCTCTAGGGTCATGACTGAAAAATAGTACATTATTTATGTACAGTTGCACATATCAACAGTCTAAAGAAGTCATTGTTTTCATTCCAGAATGATACCATCATAATTGACTGCGTATTCAAGTCAACATCACTAGCTGTTCTCACATACGTAGGTACCAATTATTATATCTTCCATGTACAGTGATATTGTCAATTTCTCAAAATTCGTCCCATTATTATGGTTACACGTACATATTTTCTTTGATAAAAAGCAATACCGTAATACTTTTCTCAATTATCATATTGAAATTAAGAACCAACCCAAAATACATAAAATAGTACAGGTCAGATATAGTCCGGGGGAGGCAGGGGGCGGGGCGGGGAAAGGGTGCGCTAAAACCCCTCCTATCCCACGGACTATATAGCACTTGAGTTGAAGCGCCGAGATCTGATGAGTGAGCAAGCATTTAATGACCAAAGGGTTGACCCTCCATGTGACATGTTTCATGACATTGGAAGTGCTCATAGCCCACGTCCGCGCTATGATATCATCCAATCAACTGGCCTAGGTTCAGAGAGCACCTATGGCTATGTGTTGGAATCCTACATTGACATATTAGGGGAGCGGCCAGGGGCCAGATTTGGGATTTATTTTGGGCGGGTCTCACACACACCTCCAACATACATCATTTGAAAGCTTATACTCTCTAGTTTAATATTCTGCCTGTTGGAGTTGTCAAAAGTGGTGCAGATTCTGAGAAAATACGTTTATGTAACATAATGTCTGGAAAAAGCTGAAGGTATGAAATTACGATATTTTTTTTTGAAGGGGCTAAAGAGGATAGTATGTTCACTCAACTTTGTGTACTACAACAAGCCTCATGCCCACAATTCAAATAAAACATTTGAAGCCATACTACTAAATTTTTCTGGTGAAAATTCCAATTTTATTACAAATTTAGGGTACGATTCACCTTTTTCGTAAATGCTATAACATAGATCAACTTTTCAGCTAGTACAATACCAGACTTAGCTACATAGCACACATATATATAATCCTACATCTTTTTTCAATCATTTAGGAACCAAACTGAATTACAAGGCTGATTTATTTAAACGTTTTGGCAATTCCTATGCCTATAAAACTGAAAAAGAAGATAATAGAAAAATGTGCAAAATGATATTTAATCTTTCAAATACTCCAAAAAGTATCTGAATGATATCCAAACTGAAGCATACCCTGTACAGATATCTTATATTGGATATTGGCTGTCAGATTTTTAGATTTGGTTACCCAGTCACCCAGGACAACTAAATTATTTGTGAAAATAGTCAACATTTTAGAAAAATTCACAAAACGCTCACAAAAAAAAATAATAATAATAAATCAAATCAAATTTAATCATACAGGCAACCTTACATAAGTTAGACACTTATAAGTCAGATTTTCTACTAAGTCAGATGGCTTTGCTGGTCCCATCCCTATCATTGCAGTTTTATAATCTTCACATAACTCGAATTTAGCCTATATCGGACAGAAAATCCTGGTCCCAATTCATCCGACTTATGCAAGGTTACCTGTATTATGAGATTCACAATATGTTTTTCAGGAAGATTTTTTTCTTTTCTTTGATACCAAATGTAAAATGTCCACCTTGAAGGAGACAAAGAACACTCACTGGATGATCAAACTTGTGTGCAAGTGTTCACACTCAAAATCTCACAGCATCAACCACAAACAGAATTATTCTGAATCACTGTCTGATGTACATGTATCTTGTGTTGAAATCGGATTTTGACAAACATCATCACCATGACAGGAACACAATTCCACACAAGCCAAGCGGTTCTTTCTACAAGAGCATGAATCAGTACCACAAAGATTCCTCTTGCTGCAAGTACAAAGCAAATCTTGCATCACCTCGGAGGCTGACAATCCTTCATAGTACACTGGGACAAGCGTCTCCCCCTCTCTTTTCCATCCATATTCCAGTGGGGATCCCAGGTCAGGCTTAGCAATGTGGGAGGAAATCCAAATCCTTGTTTGCCAGGCAGCCCTTCTGACATGCTGTTTCAGACTCTCTTCACAGGGTGGCAGCTTTGCCAACACACATTCTCGCTTGGCTGCAAGCTTTGCACGTAACATATTCGTGTTTGAATGTGCTTCTTTTTCCTTGCCCTTAGGATCATACAAACTAGCAATGAACTTACGAGCTCCAATAATTGAAGTGTTCTCATCATCACCACCTAGGAAAACCAGCTCAGCAAAGGAGTCTAGCCCTTTTTCTGAGATTGTTTTATACACAGAATGTTCTCCTATACTGAAAAAAAACAGATGTTGAATCACACCCTGTGAGAGCGTGAATAGCAGGCAGTACTTTCAGTCGTGATTGTGAGTGACATATGTCATGTACTGGGATGAACCTCCAAAGGTCAGTGTTTCTGGTTACTGTTCCAGTCTCAATCCAGAATTCTTTCACTCTGTCCATTTGGGGATAGTAGTGAATGGCTAGCACCAGAACATCTGTGTCAGGCACTTTGTTGATGACTCAGCCTGTCATGTCATTTCTCTTGAATACGTTGTTGGCATGGACGGCATGTAGAATCATCCTGGTATAAGCTTCCTCATGTGAGCTGTAAAAATCTACTGCTTCTTGTACACCAGCCAGTCCTATGCTCTTTGCCTCCTCACCATTTTCAAATCCTCCAGCAAGGAAAAGTTTTCTACCAGGGTGAGTAGATAACAGTTCAGGAGCATTCGTCTCCATATACTTGCAGAGAAAAGCAACGCGTGCCTGTTTGTTTGAAAGAACATTTACAATTTTTTTCTATGGTGGAACTGGTCGACCACCCATTACATGGTATTTCCTGCTCCCTTCACCAGCATCTACCCTCCGCTCTCTTTCACCCACTTTGACAGAATTTTCATTATCGTATCTGTCAAATACATCAAATACTGTATCTGCCTTGTCGAACTCGACCAGCAACTTGCGCTGATATGCACTGGCTAGGCTATCACACGTACTGTAACTGTCTCCTGGCATCATTTGAATGGCGGCCATTGCATCCCTGATATATACACAGGATGTCTTGTCATGTTGTGGAAGCTCAGTCACCTTTGATACATCTGCTTCAAGTTTATGTCCAAGCTCTGATTTGGTGGTCTTTCTCATTGAGCCGTCATTGTGAAACAGGGCTGATGGAACTGGTCCCACAGGATGACTAAGAACAGATTCAAGGCTGATATCATCCCTACAGCCAGCAATGTTGAGAGCTCGGCGGAAGATTACTTCTGGACTGATGCCTCCAGTCTTACTTCCCTGTTTGCACAGAAATTTGGCTTTCTTTGTCATATCAGAGAAGGTAAGTACGCCAGATATACTGATGGGGCTATAAAAGCTGCTTGTCTGCTGAGTTGAGAAGGAGGATTTGACAAATCTCTTCATTCGGTGTAATCCATTATCTTTGGCTCCCAGTAGTGATTCTTGGACTTCAGGAGAGGCGTGTATACCAGTGGAGATGTTGATTAGTACCTCTGTGTCAAATGGGTCTGATACCAGGATGATTCTACATGCCGTCCATGCCAACAACGTATTCAAGAGAAATGACATGACAGGCCGAGTCATCATCAAAATGCCTGACACAGATGTTCTGGTGCTAGCCATTCACTACTATCCCCAAATGGACAGAGTGAAAGAATTCTGGATTGAGACTGGATCAGTAACCAGAACCACTAACTTTCGGAGGTTCATCCCAGTACATGACATATGTCACTCACAATCACCACTGTTTCTGAAAGTATTGCCCGCTATTCACGCTCTCACAGGGTGTGATTCATTATCTGTTTTTTTTTCAGTATAAGAAAAAATTCTGTGTATAAAACAATCTCAGAAAAAGGGGTAGACTCCTTTGCTGAGCTGGTTTTCCTAGGTGGTGATGATGAGAACACTTCAATTGTTGGAGCTCGCAAGTTCATTGCTAGTTTGTATGATTCTAAGGGCAAGGAAAAAGAAGCACATTCAAACATGAATGTGTTACGTGAAAAGCTTGCAGCCAAGCGAGAATGTGTGTTGGCAAAGCAAAGCTGCCACCCTGTGAAGAGAGAGTCTGAAACAGCATGTCAGAAGGGCTGCCTGGCAAACAAGGATTTGGATTTCCTCCCACATTGCTAAGCCTGACCTGGGATCCCCACTGGAATATGGATGGAAAAGAGAGGGGGAGAAGCTTGTCCCAGTGTACTATGAAGGATTGTCAGCCTCCGAGGTGATGCAAGATTTGCTTTGTACTTGCAGCAAGAGGAATCTTTGTGGTACTGACTCATGCTCTTGTAGAAAGAACCGCTTGGCTTGTGTGGAATTGTGTTCCTGTCATGGTGATGATGTTTGTCAAAATCCGATTTCAACACAAGACACATCAGACAGTGATTCAGAATAATTCTGTTTGTGGTTGATGCTGTGAGACTTTGAGTGTGAACACTTGCACACAAGTTTGATCAACTAGTGAGTGTTCTTTGTCTTCTTCATGGTGGACATTTTACATTTGGTATCAAAGAAAAGAAAAAAATCTTCCTGAAAAACATATTGTGAATCTCATAATACAGGTAACCTTGCATAAGTCAGATGAATTGGGACCAGGATTTTCTGTCCGAGATAGGCAAAATTCGAGTTATGTGAAGATTATAAAGCTGCAATGATAGGGATGGGACCAGCAAAGCCAACTGACTTAGTAGAAAATCTGACTTATAAGTGTCTGACTTATGTAAGGTTGCCTGTATGATTAAATTTGATTTGATTTATTATTATAATTTTTTTGTGAGCGTTTTGTGAATTTTGCTAAATTGTTGACTATTTTCACAAATAATTTAGTTGTCCTGGGTGACTGGGCAACCAAATCTAAAAATCTGACAGCCAATATCTAATATAAGATATCTGTACAGGGTATGCCTCAGTTTGGATGTCATTCAGATACTTATTGGAATATTTGAAAGATTAAATATCATTTTGAACATTTTTCTATTGTCATCTTTTTCAGTTTTATAGGCATAGGAATTGCCAAAACGTTTGAATAAATCAGCCTTGTAACTCAGTTTGGTTCCTAAATGATTGAAAAAAGATGTAGGATTATATATATGTGTGCTATGTAGCTAAGTCTGGTATTGTACTAGCTGAAAAGTTGATCTATGTCATAGCATTTGAGAAAAAAGGTTAATCATACCCTAAATTTGTAATAAAATTGGAATTTTCACCAGAAAAATTTAGTAATATGGCTTCAAATGTTTTATTTGAATTGTGGGCATGAGGCTTGTTGTAGTTCACAAAGTTGAGTGAACATACTATCCTCTTTAGCCCCTTAAAAGAAATATCGTAATTTCATACCTTTCAGCTTTTTTCCAGACATTATGTTACATAAACGTATTTTCTCAGAATCTGCACCACTTTTGACAACTCCAACAGGCAGAATATTAAACTAGAGAGTATAAGCTTTCAAATGATGTATGTTGGAGGTGTGTGTGAGACCCGCCCAAAATAAATCTTAAATAGAGCCCTTTTTCGCACTTGGCCGCTCTCCTATATAGTCAGGTCTGAAATCTTGGAAAGGGCCTTATTTAAGGAGTTTCAGGCATTTTGGGGTAAAAGTGGTTTGCCAACGGTTTTAGCATAATTTGATATTGCTGAATCTGAATATGATGGATACCAAAGTCAATTTTCAGTTTTAAGCCCCTATTTTGCATTTGTCTGAAACACCCCAAAATATGCAAAAAGGCCTCAAAATGGTCAAAATGATAGGTGTAGGGGTAGGAAAGACATCCTAAAATGTTCATAACTCAGCTGAGACCAAACATAGGGTTGAATGTTTGGTATCAAAATGTTGGTCTGAAAGAGAAGTACCTTTTGTAATACTAATCACATGACTCACTATAACCCATGATGTAATAAAGGTCATTCAAGGTCAAAATGGCTGCCAAATCAAGAATCTGGGATTTTCCCATAAACTATAGTTTCCATTCATAAATTTCTCAGTTTTATTTTGTAGGTATGTATTTCTTATCTGTAGCCACTTTTTCTAAAGGAATGCCTTTTAGTGGAGTTGTTTATCATTTTAGAAAGTTCATTGATTAGAATTATAAGTCCAATTTTGAGATTTAAGGTACAAAGTAGGGTACCAGGCCCACCAGGAGCCCTCTAAAATAGCCTAAAATGGTACAAATTTGAAAATCAAAATGGCTCTATCTTAAGTTTTAACAGTCGTAAAGGAGTAGATGATGCATCAAAATATCAGGTTTAATTTTCTCTTTAAACTGGAAGTTGATTTTTAAAAAATTCTAAAATTAAGGGGTCATTGAAGGTCAAATAAAGGTCAAAATGTCATTTTTTCTCTAAAAGATTCAAATTTTGATGAAGAGATTTTGATGAAGTAGTTGTGTTTTGTCATTATATAATTTCCAAACCAAGTTACCACAATAACTGACAGATGAATAATCTCAAATATGGTCCACAAATACCTTTTTTACCATTTACCGATGAAAATGAAGTTGTTTTAAGTAAATATGGCGGCATGGAATGCGGCATTTGGCTATACAATGCTTATAATAAGTGTTAAAATTGGCTTGTGAGAAAGTGCCAATATGGGACCACTATTTAGGTCATAAAAGTTGTGAAAATCTAACATCATAGGCATTGTTTGGTATCAAAATGCTTGTTGTAAGACAATCTTTCCATTTCACACAACCAACCTAGGATAGGGTATATTGTTGTGATATTAGAGGTCACTCAAGGTCAAACTAACCCCAAATTACATAATCTAAAGGCATTTCGTCTTTGAATTGTTCAGTTAGCAGCTTATTAAACTCTCCTGGAATAACTATTTCATCTCACACACACCTCCAACATACATCATTTGAAAGCTTATACTCTCTAGTTTAATATTCTGCCTGTTGGAGTTGTCAAAAGTGGTGCAGATTCTGAGAAAATACGTTTATGTAACATAATGTCTGGAAAAAGCTGAAGGTATGAAATTACGATATTTTTTTTTGAAGGGGCTAAAGAGGATAGTATGTTCACTCAACTTTGTGTACTACAACAAGCCTCATGCCCACAATTCAAATAAAACATTTGAAGCCATACTACTAAATTTTTCTGGTGAAAATTCCAATTTTATTACAAATTTAGGGTACGATTCACCTTTTTCGTAAATGCTATAACATAGATCAACTTTTCAGCTAGTACAATACCAGACTTAGCTACATAGCACACATATATATAATCCTACATCTTTTTTCAATCATTTAGGAACCAAACTGAATTACAAGGCTGATTTATTTAAACGTTTTGGCAATTCCTATGCCTATAAAACTGAAAAAGAAGATAATAGAAAAATGTGCAAAATGATATTTAATCTTTCAAATACTCCAGAAAGTATCTGAATGATATCCAAACTGAAGCATACCCTGTACAGATATCTTATATTGGATATTGGCTGTCAGATTTTTAGATTTGGTTACCCAGTCACCCAGGACAACTAAATTATTTGTGAAAATAGTCAACATTTTAGAAAAATTCACAAAACGCTCACAAAAAAAAATAATAATAATAAATCAAATCAAATTTAATCATACAGGCAACCTTACATAAGTTAGACACTTATAAGTCAGATTTTCTACTAAGTCAGATGGCTTTGCTGGTCCCATCCCTATCATTGCAGTTTTATAATCTTCACATAACTCGAATTTAGCCTATATCGGACAGAAAATCCTGGTCCCAATTCATCCGACTTATGCAAGGTTACCTGTATTATGAGATTCACAATATGTTTTTCAGGAAGATTTTTTTCTTTTCTTTGATACCAAATGTAAAATGTCCACCTTGAAGGAGACAAAGAACACTCACTGGATGATCAAACTTGTGTGCAAGTGTTCACACTCAAAATCTCACAGCATCAACCACAAACAGAATTATTCTGAATCACTGTCTGATGTACATGTATCTTGTGTTGAAATCGGATTTTGACAAACATCATCACCATGACAGGAACACAATTCCACACAAGCCAAGCGGTTCTTTCTACAAGAGCATGAATCAGTACCACAAAGATTCCTCTTGCTGCAAGTACAAAGCAAATCTTGCATCACCTCGGAGGCTGACAATCCTTCATAGTACACTGGGACAAGCGTCTCCCCCTCTCTTTTCCATCCATATTCCAGTGGGGATCCCAGGTCAGGCTTAGCAATGTGGGAGGAAATCCAAATCCTTGTTTGCCAGGCAGCCCTTCTGACATGCTGTTTCAGACTCTCTTCACAGGGTGGCAGCTTTGCCAACACACATTCTCGCTTGGCTGCAAGCTTTGCACGTAACATATTCGTGTTTGAATGTGCTTCTTTTTCCTTGCCCTTAGGATCATACAAACTAGCAATGAACTTACGAGCTCCAATAATTGAAGTGTTCTCATCATCACCACCTAGGAAAACCAGCTCAGCAAAGGAGTCTAGCCCTTTTTCTGAGATTGTTTTATACACAGAATGTTCTCCTATACTGAAAAAAAACAGATGTTGAATCACACCCTGTGAGAGCGTGAATAGCAGGCAGTACTTTCAGTCGTGATTGTGAGTGACATATGTCATGTACTGGGATGAACCTCCAAAGGTCAGTGTTTCTGGTTACTGTTCCAGTCTCAATCCAGAATTCTTTCACTCTGTCCATTTGGGGATAGTAGTGAATGGCTAGCACCAGAACATCTGTGTCAGGCACTTTGTTGATGACTCAGCCTGTCATGTCATTTCTCTTGAATACGTTGTTGGCATGGACGGCATGTAGAATCATCCTGGTATAAGCTTCCTCATGTGAGCTGTAAAAATCTACTGCTTCTTGTACACCAGCCAGTCCTATGCTCTTTGCCTCCTCACCATTTTCAAATCCTCCAGCAAGGAAAAGTTTTCTACCAGGGTGAGTAGATAACAGTTCAGGAGCATTCGTCTCCATATACTTGCAGAGAAAAGCAACGCGTGCCTGTTTGTTTGAAAGAACATTTACAATTTTTTTCTATGGTGGAACTGGTCGACCACCCATTACATGGTATTTCCTGCTCCCTTCACCAGCATCTACCCTCCGCTCTCTTTCACCCACTTTGACAGAATTTTCATTATCGTATCTGTCAAATACATCAAATACTGTATCTGCCTTGTCGAACTCGACCAGCAACTTGCGCTGATATGCACTGGCTAGGCTATCACACGTACTGTAACTGTCTCCTGGCATCATTTGAATGGCGGCCATTGCATCCCTGATATATACACAGGATGTCTTGTCATGTTGTGGAAGCTCAGTCACCTTTGATACATCTGCTTCAAGTTTATGTCCAAGCTCTGATTTGGTGGTCTTTCTCATTGAGCCGTCATTGTGAAACAGGGCTGATGGAACTGGTCCCACAGGATGACTAAGAACAGATTCAAGGCTGATATCATCCCTACAGCCAGCAATGTTGAGAGCTCGGCGGAAGATTACTTCTGGACTGATGCCTCCAGTCTTACTTCCCTGTTTGCACAGAAATTTGGCTTTCTTTGTCATATCAGAGAAGGTAAGTACGCCAGATATACTGATGGGGCTATAAAAGCTGCTTGTCTGCTGAGTTGAGAAGGAGGATTTGACAAATCTCTTCATTCGGTGTAATCCATTATCTTTGGCTCCCAGTAGTGATTCTTGGACTTCAGGAGAGGCGTGTATACCAGTGGAGATGTTGATTAGTACCTCTGTGTCAAATGGGTCTGATACCAGGATGATTCTACATGCCGTCCATGCCAACAACGTATTCAAGAGAAATGACATGACAGGCCGAGTCATCATCAAAATGCCTGACACAGATGTTCTGGTGCTAGCCATTCACTACTATCCCCAAATGGACAGAGTGAAAGAATTCTGGATTGAGACTGGATCAGTAACCAGAACCACTAACTTTCGGAGGTTCATCCCAGTACATGACATATGTCACTCACAATCACCACTGTTTCTGAAAGTATTGCCCGCTATTCACGCTCTCACAGGGTGTGATTCATTATCTGTTTTTTTTCAGTATAAGAAAAAATTCTGTGTATAAAACAATCTCAGAAAAAGGGGTAGACTCCTTTGCTGAGCTGGTTTTCCTAGGTGGTGATGATGAGAACACTTCAATTGTTGGAGCTCGCAAGTTCATTGCTAGTTTGTATGATTCTAAGGGCAAGGAAAAAGAAGCACATTCAAACATGAATGTGTTACGTGAAAAGCTTGCAGCCAAGCGAGAATGTGTGTTGGCAAAGCAAAGCTGCCACCCTGTGAAGAGAGAGTCTGAAACAGCATGTCAGAAGGGCTGCCTGGCAAACAAGGATTTGGATTTCCTCCCACATTGCTAAGCCTGACCTGGGATCCCCACTGGAATATGGATGGAAAAGAGAGGGGGAGAAGCTTGTCCCAGTGTACTATGAAGGATTGTCAGCCTCCGAGGTGATGCAAGATTTGCTTTGTACTTGCAGCAAGAGGAATCTTTGTGGTACTGACTCATGCTCTTGTAGAAAGAACCGCTTGGCTTGTGTGGAATTGTGTTCCTGTCATGGTGATGATGTTTGTCAAAATCCGATTTCAACACAAGACACATCAGACAGTGATTCAGAATAATTCTGTTTGTGGTTGATGCTGTGAGACTTTGAGTGTGAACACTTGCACACAAGTTTGATCAACTAGTGAGTGTTCTTTGTCTTCTTCATGGTGGACATTTTACATTTGGTATCAAAGAAAAGAAAAAAATCTTCCTGAAAAACATATTGTGAATCTCATAATACAGGTAACCTTGCATAAGTCAGATGAATTGGGACCAGGATTTTCTGTCCGAGATAGGCAAAATTCGAGTTATGTGAAGATTATAAAGCTGCAATGATAGGGATGGGACCAGCAAAGCCAACTGACTTAGTAGAAAATCTGACTTATAAGTGTCTGACTTATGTAAGGTTGCCTGTATGATTAAATTTGATTTGATTTATTATTATAATTTTTTTGTGAGCGTTTTGTGAATTTTGCTAAATTGTTGACTATTTTCACAAATAATTTAGTTGTCCTGGGTGACTGGGCAACCAAATCTAAAAATCTGACAGCCAATATCTAATATAAGATATCTGTACAGGGTATGCCTCAGTTTGGATGTCATTCAGATACTTATTGGAATATTTGAAAGATTAAATATCATTTTGAACATTTTTCTATTGTCATCTTTTTCAGTTTTATAGGCATAGGAATTGCCAAAACGTTTGAATAAATCAGCCTTGTAACTCAGTTTGGTTCCTAAATGATTGAAAAAAGATGTAGGATTATATATATGTGTGCTATGTAGCTAAGTCTGGTATTGTACTAGCTGAAAAGTTGATCTATGTCATAGCATTTGAGAAAAAAGGTTAATCATACCCTAAATTTGTAATAAAATTGGAATTTTCACCAGAAAAATTTAGTAATATGGCTTCAAATGTTTTATTTGAATTGTGGGCATGAGGCTTGTTGTAGTTCACAAAGTTGAGTGAACATACTATCCTCTTTAGCCCCTTAAAAGAAATATCGTAATTTCATACCTTTCAGCTTTTTTCCAGACATTATGTTACATAAACGTATTTTCTCAGAATCTGCACCACTTTTGACAACTCCAACAGGCAGAATATTAAACTAGAGAGTATAAGCTTTCAAATGATGTATGTTGGAGGTGTGTGTGAGACCCGCCCAAAATAAATCTTAAATAGAGCCCTTTTTCGCACTTGGCCGCTCTCCTATATAGTCAGGTCTGAAATCTTGGAAAGGGCCTTATTTAAGGAGTTTCAGGCATTTTGGGGTAAAAGTGGTTTGCCAACGGTTTTAGCATAATTTGATATTGCTGAATCTGAATATGATGGATACCAAAGTCAATTTTCAGTTTTAAGCCCCTATTTTGCATTTGTCTGAAACACCCCAAAATATGCAAAAAGGCCTCAAAATGGTCAAAATGATAGGTGTAGGGGTAGGAAAGACATCCTAAAATGTTCATAACTCAGCTGAGACCAAACATAGGGTTGAATGTTTGGTATCAAAATGTTGGTCTGAAAGAGAAGTACCTTTTGTAATACTAATCACATGACTCACTATAACCCATGATGTAATAAAGGTCATTCAAGGTCAAAATGGCTGCCAAATCAAGAATCTGGGATTTTCCCATAAACTATAGTTTCCATTCATAAATTTCTCAGTTTTATTTTGTAGGTATGTATTTCTTATCTGTAGCCACTTTTTCTAAAGGAATGCCTTTTAGTGGAGTTGTTTATCATTTTAGAAAGTTCATTGATTAGAATTATAAGTCCAATTTTGAGATTTAAGGTACAAAGTAGGGTACCAGGCCCACCAGGAGCCCTCTAAAATAGCCTAAAATGGTACAAATTTGAAAATCAAAATGGCTCTATCTTAAGTTTTAACAGTCGTAAAGGAGTAGATGATGCATCAAAATATCAGGTTTAATTTTCTCTTTAAACTGGAAGTTGATTTTTAAAAAATTCTAAAATTAAGGGGTCATTGAAGGTCAAATAAAGGTCAAAATGTCATTTTTTCTCTAAAAGATTCAAATTTTGATGAAGAGATTTTGATGAAGTAGTTGTGTTTTGTCATTATATAATTTCCAAACCAAGTTACCACAATAACTGACAGATGAATAATCTCAAATATGGTCCACAAATACCTTTTTTACCATTTACCGATGAAAATGAAGTTGTTTTAAGTAAATATGGCGGCATGGAATGCGGCATTTGGCTATACAATGCTTATAATAAGTGTTAAAATTGGCTTGTGAGAAAGTGCCAATATGGGACCACTATTTAGGTCATAAAAGTTGTGAAAATCTAACATCATAGGCATTGTTTGGTATCAAAATGCTTGTTGTAAGACAATCTTTCCATTTCACACAACCAACCTAGGATAGGGTATATTGTTGTGATATTAGAGGTCACTCAAGGTCAAACTAACCCCAAATTACATAATCTAAAGGCATTTCGTCTTTGAATTGTTCAGTTAGCAGCTTATTAAACTCTCCTGGAATAACTATTTCATCCTGGAAATATCTTTAGGTGAGAAATATCTTTAAAAAGGATTCTCTGACATTTTTTAAGTCATTTCAAGACAAAGTCTGGGCCAATCTTGAATATTTAGGGACCAAATTGACAAAATACCCGATTACCGGTGCACTCAAATATTTAAGTGAAGCAGCAGAAAGTTGACATAACAGAGTCACATTCAATGCATGTATGGTATGTCAGCTTCCATTTCCAATGGGTAGAATACGCCTTTAAACTTGCCTATTGTGTTTGTCATGTAATAATAAAGGCAGTGTAAAATATTAATGTTTTGAGGAAAAAATGAAGGTCAAATGAAGGGCAAAATGTCATTTTTCTATAAAGTTTTGAAGAAAAGATAGGAGAGGAAGTTGTGTTTGTCATTACATAATCTCCTTAGCAAGTACCACAGTAATTGACAGACAAAATACCTTTATATGCTTTTTCCCAACATGTTTACCCTTTACCTGTGAAAATGAAATAGTTTTAAGTTAATATGCAGATGTTGAATTTGCTATTGGTCAATTCATGCCTATAATTAGCGTTAAAGATAGAGTTGTGAGAAAGTGCCAGTATGGGACCACTATTTATATCATAAAAGTTATGAGCACCAAACATTATAGGCATTGTTCGGTATCAAAATGCTTGTTTTTCGACAATCTTTCCATTTCATGGAGCCAACCTAGGGTTAGGTATTTTGTTGTGATATTAGAGGTCATTCAAGGTCAAACTAACCCCAATTACAAGATTGAAGGCATTTATTTTTGAGAATTGTATGTTAGTAGCTCATCAATTTTTCCTAAAATATATACTTTATCTTGCATATATTTTAGGTGAGACATATCTTTTAAAAAGGACATGCTGTGCCTCCTTTTAAGGTTTTTTCAAGACAAAGCCTGTGCTTATCTTGAATATTTAGGCACCAAAATCACAAAATGCCTGATTATATGTGCACCTAGATATCAATGAAGCAGCAGAAAGGTGACACCACAGACTCATATCTTATGGTATGTCAGATTTCATTTTCAATAGAATATATTAACCTTTCAACTTGCCTATTTGTGTTTGTCATGTGAGGTTGAAGATAGTATGAAATAATATTGAGATTTAAGGAAAATCTGAATGTCAAACCAAGGTCATCAGGCTTAATTGAGCACTTTAGACTTTGAAACAAAAATCTTTATACTGCAGTTGCATTTTGGTCAAATGAGTATTGCTCATTTGCATGAAAAGAATATTTGATAATCATGAAATCAATTGAATAGTTAGTTCACAATAACTCCAGATAAGAATAAGTCGCTTTGTACCTATGTGTAGGTAAAAGACTGAGACTACCAAGGTTTTACCTAATTCTGATTCAAATTCAGTAGTAAATTAATCAAAGGTCAAACCTTCAAATAATTAAAGTATTTATTAAATTGAAGTCGATTTTTAGTCTTCCTACTGCAGTTAAGTTTTCAATGGAAAATATAAACCCTTGTCGAAATTTGCTGTGGATATCCTAGGATTGTTCAAAGATTAGGCTGGACAATTGACCTGGGATTTAATGGGATTCTGACTGGGATTCTCTTGGACTAGGTCACACGGTATTCGGACAGGACTTTCCCAGACTAACACAGACCTTTTACTTTTTTTTTGTCCTATAGAGGGGTTCCACGAGAACAAGGAAGAGTACAGACTTTATTATTCCCCATATTCTAAGCTTCATGGATTACCTGGGATGTCTGGTCCATACAAGTCCTAGGTGGTTAAGGTGTCAATGTCTAGGTTTATCCAACTATCATAGACTTTCCCAAATAGCTGCACCTTTTTTGAGGCAATCCTATTCACATGTACTGGTCAAAATAACATAGAAAATAAGCAGTCATATCTGAATTGGAATGATGATAGAGAAATCGTATTGATTAGTACTTGTTCATCATAATGATCATAACATCATTGTCTGCTATTGAATTCATAATATGCCAAATTATTTACAAGAGTTCGCAGATTTAGGTCTCCGCTGGGTACCCACTCAACTAGCTGGTTGACCTGGTCGCTTTATAAATATGTGGCGTTGTGGAGGTCTGTCTATGGTCCTTGTGCACAGTGAAAAAAAACCTGGGATCTATTCGTAAAGAGAAGGGAATTTTTTCCCTGATCCCGGTTTCTATCTTATCCCAATATGACCTAAACTGTTGAAAGCAAGGTTAAACCCCAAACTTTCCTTCTACATTTTAACCTTCGTTTAACCTTTACTTTAACCTCCTATCTTTGTTTTTTCTGCATATTTCATTTAACAAGAAAACATCAATAGGTTTACTCCTTACAGGGTGCAACATAGGTCGAAAAAACATTATTTTCTGAGCGGGGCAAGCTGCCCCTAAAGTTGACTTCCCCCGCCAGCACTTCCACTTGCCCTGCCACTGTTAAATAAAGGTGAAATTGGACTTTGCCCAAAACATTGCTTGCCAAGGGGGGCAAGTCAGGGTCTTGTTCAGCTTGCCCCATTGCCGTTTTTTTCCGAATTCACTTGCAACTTGCAACGGGGCCAGTGGTTTAGTTGCACGCTGTCCTAGGTAAAAATGAAACTTTCTATTTCTTGACCTCGAAATACAATCAAAAGCAACTCATTCCATCTGGTTATAGGAATGTAGCTGTAAGCTAACTCAGTTCCTGCACTTCATGACTAAACTCATGAATACTATATTTGACCTCTTGACCTCAAACCTTTACACCATCTATATTTTATACCGGCTTTGATCCCTAAATGACAAAAATGGATATGTAGCAAACATTTTGATACTGTTAAACCTTGTGCATGGAGTTTGGTGTATGGGGCATAGATGACACTGAAAGTCAATATTGGTCTTGTTTTTTAGAACAATTCAGAGATCGCTTATAGTTAAATTCTTGGCAGTCTCATTATTTGACCTCCACAATTATGCAAATCAACTTGTTACTAGAGTTACAAACTAACTGCTTTTTAATTTTATGAATGTCAAAAATACCTTGCAGGTATATACAATTACTCATTCGAACAAGATTTCACTGCAATATACAGTTATATGCCCCAAAGTCATGAATACTCTCTTTGACCTTTTGACCTTCATTTTTAACTTAAATCTCATCAATATTTAAAACTATCTTTGCTTCTATGTGAAGTACACAATAGGCAGGTTAAACAGCAGGTCGTTGTTTTGAAGTAACTCAAAAAAACTTGAGAATCCTCTTAAAAGATATTTCACAGCTGAAAATATTAGCAGGATAAAATATGTATTCCAGGAAAATTTAATAAGCCACTTAATGGACAATTCAAAGACGAAATGAGTGAAAATGGAGTTTAAGTCTGACATTGAATGACCTCTAATACCACAGAATACCCTACCCTCAAATGGTGGCATGAAATGGAAAGATTGTCTTACGACAAGCATTTTGATACCAAACAATGCCTATAATAATGTTCTCACAACTTTTATAACTTAAACAATGGTCCAACACTAGCACTTTCTCACAACCCTATCATAAACACTTAATATAGGCATGGATTGCCCAATAGCATTTTCCGCATCTGCAGATTAACTTAAAACTATTTCATTTTCACAGGTAACGGGGAAAAGAAATATTATTAAACATATCAAAGATAATTTATATGTCAATTATTGTGGAAAAACTTGGTTAGGAGATTATGTTATGGCAAAACACAACTTCTTCACCAAAAGTCTTTCTTCAGAAATTGAATTTTTTTTAGAGAAAAATGACGTTTTGACCTTTATTTGACCTTCATTTGTTCTTTAAACCTCGGTTATATTTTACAATGCCTTTTATCTTACATGACAAACACAATAGGCAAGTTTAAAGGCTTATTCTCTCCATTAAAAATGGAAGCTGACATACCATATGCATAAGACATGACGCTGTTATGTCAACTTTCTGCTGCTTGACTAATATATTTGAGTGCACCCGTAATCAGGTATTTTGTCATTTCTGGTCCCTAAATATTCAAGATTAGCCCAGACTTTGTCTTGAATTGACTCAAAAAATGTCTGAGAAACTTGTCTAAAGATATTTCTCGCCTAAAGATATTTCCAGGATGAAATAGCTACCCGGAATAGCTTTTCCAGGAGAGTTTAATAAGCTGCTAACTGAACAATTCAAAGACGAAATGCCTTTAGATTATGTAATTTGGGTTAGTATGACCTTGAATGACCTCAAATATCACAACACTATACCCTACCCTAGGTTGGTTGCATGAAATGGAAAGATTGTCTTACAGCAAGCATTTTGATACCAAACAATGCCTATGATGCTTGTTTTTCACAACTTTAATGACCTAAATAGTGGTCCCATACTAGCACTTTCTCACAAGCCATCTTTTAACACTTATTATAAGCATGGTATAGCCAAATGCCGCATTCCATGCAGCCATATTTACTTAAAACAACTTCATTTTCACCGGTAAATGGTAAAAAAGGTATTGGTGATCCTTATTCGAGATATTATGTCTGTCAGTTATTGTGGTAACTTGGTTTGGAAATTATATAATGACAAAACACTACTAACTCATCAAAATCTCTTCATCAAAATTTGAATCTTTTAGAGAAAAAATGACACTTTGACCTTTATTTGACCTTCAAAGACCCCTTAATTTTAGAAAAAATTTACCATCATCTTCCAGATTTAAGAGAAAATTGAACCTGACATTTTGATGCATCATCTACTCCTTTACGACTGTTAAAACTTAAGATACAGCCATTTTGACTTTCAAATTTGTACCATTTTAGGCCATTTTAGGGGTCCAACCCTACTTTGTACCTTAAACCTCAAAATTGGAATTATAGTTTTAATCAATGAACTTTCTAAAATGTTTAACAACTCCACTAAAAAGCATTCCTTTAGAAAAAGAGGCTACAGATAAGAAATACATACCTTACAAAAAACTAAGAAAATTATGAATAGAAATTATAATTTATGGGAAAATCCCAGATTCTTGATTTGGCAGCCATTTTGACCTTGAATGACCTTTATTACATCATGATTTATTGTGAGTCATTTGATAAGTATTTGAAAAGGTATTTCCCTTTCAGACCAACATTTTGATACCAAACACTCATCCCTATGTTTGATCTCAGCTGAGTTATGAATATTTTAGGAGGTCTTTCCTACCCCTATACCTATTATTTTGACCATTTTGGGGCTTTTTCTACATATTTTGGGGTGTCTAAGAAATTTGCAAATTATGAGCCTAAAACTAAAAATTGACTTTGGTATCCATCATATTCAGATTCAGCACCATCAAATTATATTAAAAACACTGGATACCGACTTTTACCCCAAAATGCCTGGGGAAGTTCCTTTTTCTGATTTCTGACCTGACTAATACTAGTAATTGGGCAATGCACATCGTTGGCAGAGCGACCATGCATACAATGCATATGGAAAAGCCTGCACTGTCTGACATTGATGATTGGTTGCTGCAGCTTAGAGATATTTCAAGTTTATACAACTTTCAGCTACAGTATTAACGATGGACCAAGTGTGAAAACGAAAATTAAAAAAACTTTATTTTCACAACCGTTTTTGTGGAGAGAAAATAAAAAAAATATTTTAACGACCGTCTTTCGTGAGAGAAAATAAAAAAAACTTTATTTTCATGATCGTTTTGGGTTGAGAGAAAATAGAAAACTTGATTTTCACGACCGTTTCTTGGGGGAGAGAAGATAAAAATATTTTTTTTCCAGATCACTCTGGAGGGAGGTTAAATATTTTTCAAGTAATGACTGGTTGCTTGGCTCATTTTCCTGGCAAAGGGATCCTATCAATTTGCGAGTCGCAACAAAGACCACTTGCATGTCCTTCATTGTATCATAGAATACCATTTGTACAAATAGTAACACGACCCTATCACTAATGAAAACATTAAATGGATGAATATGTTTGATTTGTATGAATGTTATACAATATGAATAGGTCAAAGAGAGCTTTTTTTCCTTTAAGCCTTCTGCTATCATTATAATTTTTCATTATCACCGCATCAGTCTGTATGATTCCAATTTTTCGCTGCTACTTGCAGGGGGGAGATTCAACCCACGAAGAGATGTGCCTAAACTTCCTTCTCTACTATCCCAGAACAACATTAGCCCAATGTATGTCACATGTGCCTGTTGAAACAATGGTTCGTTTCGTGAATGACGACATACGATTAGTGTGAGTGGAAGGGGAATTACGTTTTGTCAATGGCAAGTGTGTATGTTAGTCAGACCTGATGTAGCGAATTTCTACTAACCATCACAATACTTTTTGATATGTTTATTGACGGAGCTATTTGAAGCTTTCCTTTTGATAAAGTTGCAAGAGCAGAATATCCTTGAACTTGTGTGGATCAGTACTTTTTCATATCTTATAATGATTTCAAGCAATTCTTCGAGGACATATGAGTAAGAATGAATAGACTCATGATAGTTTGGTAAAATACAGTATCTGCAAGAACTACAAAAATAGAAACAACCCGCAGGCAGCTAAAACCCTAATTAACTTGCTAGAAACACACGGATGGATCGACTTTTGGAGAACACTACACCCCCTAGAGAGAAAGTATTCTTGGTCCCAAAGATCCTCTTCAAAATTTGCACGTTTAGATTTCTTTATAGGATCTGAAGAGCTCCTATCAATTATATCCAAGGCCAAAATAGAATCGAAATGGAAATCGGACCATGCCCCTGTTTCAATAAAGATAAACGTTACAAAACAACAACGCGGCAAAGGGGTGTGGAAATTTAATAACAGTTTGCTAATTGACAAGGAATTCAAACCTTTTATCTTAAAAGAAATAGAAAAACTAAAGTCGATCTATGCCGCAACGCCCTATCATCCTGATTTTATTACACAAATACCAAACAAAGATTTGCAGTTAAATATAACCTACACTCTATTTTGGGATACCTTAATGACGGTTCTTAGGGGGGAAATAATAGCTTTTTCATCGAAAAAGAAAAAGAAGGCTAGTCAGGAGGAAGACAATCTCATGTCTAAAATTAACTTATTAGCAGAAAAAGAACTAAGGGCAGAAATAAGTGAAAAAGAGCTTAATGAACTGGAGGACCTCACAAAGAAGTTGGAGGAGATCAGAAAACTAAAGCTTCAGGGTACGATGATTAGGTCCAGGGCCAGATGGGTGGAATATGGGGAGAGGTCCAGTAAATACTTTCTCAACCTCGAAAACCGTAACTACATTAACAAGTCCATTACCGAGATTAAGATTTCAGAAAAAGAATCAGTAAAGGATCAGTCCAAAATACTTAAACTACAGGAAGAATTTTATAAAAACCTATATAGCCAAAAAACAATAGACCAAGCTTCTCACTATTCTCCTAACATTAATAACCTACCAAAAATTTCAGATGAGGAGAAAGAACAACTAGACTTCCAGATATCAAAAGCAGAACTGGACTTCTCCCTAAGATCCCTAAAAAACAACAAAACCCCTGGCCCGGACGGGTACACTGCCGAATTTCTAAAAAGGTTTTTGGGATGCCCTTGGGGACTTCTGCTACGAAGCAATAATAGAAAGTTTAGATAGGGGATTTTTAACAGACACGCAAACGAGAGGGATCATAACATGTTTGCCCAAACAGGGGAAAACCAGGGATGCTCTGCAAAACTGGCGACCCATTTCGTTGTTAAATACTATGTATAAACTCCTATCTATAACAATCACAAACAGACTTAGAACTGTCCTGCCAAAGCTCATACATGAAGACCAGAAGAGTTTCATGGCAAATAGATCCATCACAGACAATACCAGGTTAATGATGGACGTGGTCTTGGAGATGGAGCGCCGGGACGAATCAGGCCTTATTCTTTTAGTAGACTATGAAAAGGCATTTGATAGTTTGTCCTGGGGCTTCATCTCCGAGACCTTGGCCAGATATAAGTTTGGTCCAAAAATTCAGAGATGGATAGAGACCTTAAGAAAAAATTCAAAATCTTGTGTAATTCTGAATGGACATTTGTCTGAGTATTTCCTGCTGGGGAGGGGGTGCAGACAGGGAGATCCAATCTCCCCATATCTTTTCATACTGTGTGGTGAAATATTGAGTACGGCGATCAGAAATGACAAAGAAATTGAAGGTATAACCATACATGATAAAGAACATAAGATCGGACAATATGCCGATGATACCTCTCTCTATCTCAAAGATTCAGAGAGAGTTCTATCATTGGCTTTGGACGCTCTCATGTGGTTCTACACAATTTCCGGGCTCAAAATTAACATCAAAAAGACTAAAGTAATTAGGATAGGGAAAATTCGAGAAACAGATCGCCGGTACTGCAAAGAGAATGATCTGGAGTGGGTGACGGAATTTGTATCGCTTGGAATTAATTTCAATATAAGGGATATGAGAAACATTACTAATTACAACATAGAAAATAAACTAACAGAAGTGCAAAAGCTCCTAAACATTTGGCTACTAAGAAACATAACGCCCATAGGCAGAATCAAGGTAGTCAAAAGTTTGGCCTTATCCAAATTAACCCATATTCTCTTATCTCTCCCGTCATCCTCTCCAGAATGTATGGAAAAACTTGATAAAATGTTCATTAATTTCATCTGGGGTGGAAAGAGACATGCAGTAAATAAAAACATTGTGTATGCTCCTACAGACAAGAGAGGTCTAGACATGATCAGAGTTAAAGGATTTTGACCAAGGACTTAAACTAACATGGCTTCGTAAATACATCAAATCCAAAGAACCATGGCACGAAATTGCAACAAAATTGCACATAGATAGACTATTTTTCGTTGGACCGAAGGAAATAATTCTGATCGTGTCTAGATGTCATAATAACTTCTGGAAAGATGTGTGCAAAGCAGCGTTAAGGGTGTACAGCTGCATTAATATTTCCACCCCACTTGAAATTATAAAAGCCCCACTGTGGGGAAACACATTTATCAATATTCCCACACAGTACAAATGGTTTAAGTATGGTATGGTGGAAGTGGGGGATCTTTTTAAACATGGCGCTATGTATACTAGAGAAGAGTTGAATGACAGGGTCCAGAGTGTGGTTCCATACATTACATATAGAGGTATTGTACAAGCCATTCCAAAAGTATGGAAAACAACCATTGAGGAGAACTTCCAAACTTCCCACAATATGACATTAAGTACCTTTCAACAATTGATTCTGGCAGATGCAAAAGGCTGTAGAACGATAAGGAACTTTATTAGAATAAAAGAGGTTGAAACACCCTGGACAAATGCTTGGAACAACACTCTGGACAAGGTAATTGAAAGACCAGATTGGACACCAGTATACAAAACTCTATGGAAACTCAGATTATCACCAAATCTTCTATACTTTCAATACCAAATAATTAATAGGTCTCTAATGACAAACAAAAAACTTGCACAGTTCAAAATAGTAGAGAGTAATCTCTGCTCTTTCTGTTTTGACTCTATAGAGACAATAGAGCATATGTTATACAGGTGTCCACTGGTCAAAGCTCTTTGGGTGAAAATACAGGAATGGTGTAACAAAAACAACTACAATAAGATAAAGTTAGAGGAAAAGTTTATTCTGCTTGGAATTAAAAACCAAGACTATTTATTACATACAATTATCAACCTTACAAAACAGACCATTTACAAAAACAAATTTAAAAACAAGGTACCTAACTTAAACCATATCCTGTACACTTGGAGAGCTTGTCTAGACATAGAAGGATACATAGCAATGTGTAACAACAGGGGAAAAACCTTCTTAGGGAAGTGGTCCCCCCTATACAAACCCCTAAAGGACCTATAAATACATATACCAGGCAATCTCTTTTTTCTCTGTCCTACTAAGCACATACCTTAAGTGCTTAGATATAGTCAGCACTTTGGCAGACATTGCTTCTGTATTATACAGTATTATTACAAAACTATATCTCTGTCTGCATACCCAATACTGTATATAGTCTTTTAAAATTATTCAATTTGTCTCCGCACACTGTGTAAAGGAATGAAATTAACTTATGAACTTGCTGTACTGATGAAATTACATATATACCACATTGAAATAAAAATTATAAAAAAAAATACAGTATCTGCATCTTATATATATATATATATATATATATATATATATATATATATATATATATATATATATATACATATATATATATATATATATATATATATATATATACATATATACATACATACATACATATATACACACAAACACACACATATCTATCTATCTATCTATATATATATATATATATATATATATATATATATATATATATATATATATATATATATATATATATATATATTTATTATACCTCACTTGAAGATCGTAAGCCGTGATTGGCTGACTTAACAGTGAACAATCATCATGTTGCCTGATGCCATCAGTGAGGGCTTCATGTTGCCCGTTGCCACTAGCGACACCTAGCGGGGAATGTGTGAATCACCAGTCATCTGTGACCTTGCTTTGTTTAGATTACAAATGGGGTTTGCTCGGTATAATAAAACAAATATGCCATGCCAGTGGGGGTAACATGATGGAATGTTTCCCCTCGGGAGGATGGTTTTCCCTCGGGCTCCGCCCTCGGGAAAACCATCCTCCCTCGGGGAAACATTCCATCATGTTACCCCCACTGGCATGGCATATTTGTATAATATATATATATATATATATATATACACTTGATACATATATAATAATAATACCTCCTTGCTTTGTTACAGTAATGATGCTACTGTTTCTGAGCCTATTGAATTGGCCAATAGGACCTGGGAGGACGTGCTGCAGAATGACGTCAACTGGAACCAGACCAGCGAGAGACAAAGGTTCCAGGACTTCATCCTTCATACCGGCCAATACGCATATTGTAATTTGAAACAAAGTTCAGATCCAAATGTAAGTAGTGTGCAATTATCACAAGAGCAATTTAACAAACGTCCATCATGATGGTATTAAACAATTCCTTGCCTTGAGTTTATTCCAAGAGGCATGAATTAAAACATAGAGATAAATGCAAAAACAGAGTAAAACAAGATGTCATCCCATGGAGTAGGATTAAGTCTAACCATTCTAGGCTACAACTGTTTAGTTTTGTAATGTTCTCTCATCTATTTCAGGTTGTGTTCGGTATCCGTCCGGCCCCCAATATCACTATCGTTGATGATCCTCCCGCATGTGACACTATCAATGATGGAAATTCTGCATCTTCTCTCAGCATCTGGGGACTAACAATCATTCTAGCAACTTTTGCAAGTGCTTTGGCCATATAAGGTTTCAGTAAATCCTGTCAGTTGAGCTGCTGTATAGAGGTCAAGTTATATATGTGCTGGTGGACTGCCAATATAAGGGCCAAGTCATATTTGCCACTGTCAGGGTTTATTATGTCTCATTAACCACATATTAAGTAGTTTCTATACATCTTTCTTGTTTCAATATTGTAAGGTGTTACATTCCCAGTGTCATTCACTCTGAAAAATGATACACAATGATACAAACTCTATTAGGCATCTCTCTGTGTATCCTTTAGGTACAGAGTGGTGTCGTCTGCGTATTGGCTGATCTTGTATTATCTGTTGTGTATAGTAAAGGACATTCCTGATTGCTCTACTAAGGGCATCCGCACATAGTATAAAAAGTCAAGGATATATTGGGTGTCCCTGCCTTTCCAATGCGAAGTATTTAGACAAATGCCCATTCTAGGTAAAACAAGACCTAGAGTTCTGCCTGGATGTTTCTGTGTAATTCACCATGTTGTTTCAAAAATTGAATCTATTTAGAGCTTTTGAGATAAAGCTCTAGACTAAACTGTAGGGAAATGGAAAGACAGTGGTAGTGTAATGAAAGAATATAGCATCATTAAAAACATAATGTTTTCCTTCCCCTCTGAAAATTAAAAGAGTAATCTTTCTCAGAATATTTGAAAAATAAATAGTTTGTCTCTGAATATTTGGAGGAAAAATATCCTGTCTTTGAATTTTATAACATACCCCAACAACATGCCCCCCCCCCCGCCAGGATATCAAATGGCTGATGCTCTATTAATGTTTACATGCAAATTTACATATGAGAAAAAATTCGATAGAGACATAATCAGTGTCTCAACGTGTCAGGTTTTCTTCGGTTGAGCTCTGGATGGCTTCTTCGATGTCATTTTCATTGAACTTGTGAAGTGTAAATAGTACAAATGAAATTTACCATAATAAATAACTAGCAGATTTTAAGTACTCCTTTTCCTCTCAGAAGTAATGCTGCCACAGTATTGCTAAAATGTCTAGGTTTTGTCGCGGCTTCTTAGATGTCATTTTCATTGAATTTGTGAAGTATAAATAGTACAAATGAAAGTTAACATAATAACGTAGCTGCATATAAGTACTTCTTTTGCCTTCCCGTACATTGCTACCACTGTATTGCTAAAATGTTCAGGTTTTGTCACACGTGACATCCATTTGGCACATTTGGGCCATGGTGGCTCAGAGTCACGAGTATTTTCAGAGAAAATGGGACACTCTCAATCCTTAAAGAATGGTTATTATGGTGGCTTATGGAGGTTAATTTGTAAATGAAGGGTCATTTTGAGATTATTTCTTTTGTAAAAGCCTGCACATTTTCCTTATAATCAGACCATTTGTGAATATCTTGGCTATCACCAAGCAAAGTTAAAGACCATATATGATATATGACAAAAGCTCCCATAATAATAATAATAATAATTGGAATTTATATAGCGCCTTTTCCATTCATAAAATGTTCAAAAGCGCTGCACATTGTCATAGTTTGAGTAATAGTCCACAACGCCTCAATGGGCGAGCCTGAAAAGGTGTGTTTTGAGACACTTCTTGAAAGCCTGACACGATGTAGAATCCTTCAGGTGTTGTGGAAGCGCATTCCATAATCTCGGTGCACTAATGGAGAAAGCGCGATCTCCAAATTTGAGTCTAGTCCGAGGCTCGTCCAGAAGGCCCTTTGCTTCTGATCGTAGATGGCGTCTGGGTTTATAAGGCACGAGCAGCTCCTTGATGTACTTAGGTGCAAGTCCGTTAAGCGCCTTGTATACCAGCAGTAGGACCTTAAATTGGATGCGGAATTTGATTGGTAGCCAGTGAAGCTTGATGAGAACAGGTGTGATATGTTCATACTTCCTGGTTCTCGATACTATCCTTGCTGCACTGTTCTGTAGTCGCTGCAGCTTTGCAATCAAATCCTGTTGTATTCCAATTAGGAGAGCATTGCAGTAATCCAAGCGAGACATCACCAGTGACTGCATCACTGTTTTTGTGGCATCTTCTGTTAACACACGTCTCGCTTTTCCAATATTTCTCAGGTGAAAGCTAGATTTTTTGACAACACTTTTGACATGGGGTGCCATGATCAGTTGAGAGTCAAACATAGCTCCCAGATTCCGCACAGGCTCAGATGCAACAGACACATCAGTCCCCGCTACAGAGAGTGACTTAATGTTCAGTTCAGCCAGGTGTTTCTTAGAGCCGAATAGAATGATTTCAGTCTTGTCATTGTTGAGTTTCAGTTTGTTCTGAGACATCCAGACACTAATGTCACACAAACATTTCTCAAGATTTAGGATTTCACGTTTGACTATTGCGTTATCACTTGTCTTTTTGAATGATAAGCAGATCTGGGTGTCATCAGCATAGCCATGATTGTTCAGACCGTAGGATCGGATTAGCTGTGCCAGAGGTATGATGTATATTAGGAACAATAGTGCACCCAACACAAACCTGATTTTCGGAGAAGTCATCATTGATTTTAATCCTCTGTTTCCTGCCCAACAGGTACGATTTGAACCACTGTAGAGCAGATCCTTTAACTCCAAGAACTGACTCCATCCTAGATAGGAGGATGGAGTGATCGATTGTATCGAAAGCAGAGCTAAGATCGAGTAACACAAGGATCGCAGCCCCACCCTGATCGAGAAGGATGTCGTTCTGTACCCGCACAAGTGCAGTCTCAGTGCTATGACATGCTCTGTTTGCCGACTGCATGGGTTCATGTAGCTGATTGATAGTCATGTAATTTGTAAGCCTTGCAGCAACTACCCTTTCCAATACTTTTGACAAGAATGATAAGTTGCTTACAGGACGATAGTTCTTGAGCACCTCCGGGTCGAGATCATCTTTCTTCAGCAACGGAGTGACTAATGCCTGTTTCATGGAGTCAGGCACGTTGGCACTCTGCAACGACAAATTCACTAAAATCGTAACCATTGGAATAAGCTCATCTACCGAGTCTTTCACCATCCAAGTGGGAGCGGGATCTAGAGAGCAGCTCTTAGTCGGTGATTTTGCTATGATTTTGCGAACTTCGCTTTCAGTCACGGCCATAGGCTTACACAGAGGCAGGAAATGTTTTTGGTCCTTTTCTCCATATCATATTTCACCAAAACCGATTTAAGGTATCAAATATTAACTGATTTCCTTGAGATCTGGCATAGTAAAAGCTAAGTAATTTGGTTAGGGTATTAAGGTCATATGGAACCTGACAGTAGAAAAATGCACTTTTTGCTCATTTACAACAACAGTTGTGAAAGTAAAGATTATAAAATCAAAACGGGATCAAAATTAGAAAAAATGTTATAATCTCTCCTCTTTGTCGATCTTTTCTCTTAATTTGTGAGATTTGGAAGCCCCTAGTACGTATTTGTTGGTAGGTGCTCGTTTGAATACACTATGTAGTTTATTTTTAAGCGTCCCCCCCCCCCAAAGAAAGAGATAAAAAACTTACACCCTGCTGTAAGGTACTTTTGTTGTGCTTAATATGTTCCTCTTCTTCCAATCCTCTTGAGGGAAAGTTATTCTTGGTGGAAACCCCACACGAAATCATATTTGTTTTATTATACCGAACAAATACAAAACACAAAAGGGGGAAATACAAACACCAGAGATTTTGGATAAATACTCGTCGTCTGCCTTGTTGAACTAGTTTTACCGGTAGGTCACTAGGCAAACTCCTTAGGTGTTCGGGCTAGCGGTCATTATTCTTCAGGCTAGTCATTAGTCAACTAATTCATGGCTGTTGTCGTGAATTATTCAACTATTTCATAAACTGTTAAGGACAACAGCCTGTCACTAAGGAGTAAGGAAATCATGACGATTAATCCATGGCCTTTGACCAACCAGAATCAAGAATCTTCACGTGAGGTACAATAATCTGCACTATCCACCAACAAGACAGGGAATAACTGTGTTGTTATGTCGAACATTGTATAGGCCTAACAAGCGGCAAAATCGTAGGTTAGGACCAGAGCTGATTTCAATGTTCAGCTGAGCAGCAGCACTCATATCATAAAACGGCTCATGAATCGGTGCACCGGGGAACCATGCAGTGTACTTAAAACTATAATTATAATCACCATATCCGTTGAACTCTTGTAACCACCTGATACATGTTTGGGCAAGCTAATATCATAGTTATTTCAGTTTTATTGATAGTTTAACCTGGCCTTATTAATCAAATGCGGCCGACAGACATGGAATAGGTTAGATTATTGACTGGCAATTATTCACCTGCTTGTGCTATTATTCCCCTCTTTCTGACTGATAGCGTGGACTATTAAATGACTCTTAATATCGGTTAAGGTATAAAAACGATGATTATCCTTTTCTGTCCCTGCCATCCGTATCAGAATTTTACATGAATGCCCACCAACAAACTGTCTGGGATGCTACCAGTAGCTTTGATGCGTATTATCCAGCCAGCTCCTAAGGCGTTGTTTCATCAAATATTGTTTCTGGTAGAAAACATGGGAGGAAAACAAAATATATATTGGCCTTCACATATTTGAAACTGTAAATAAGTGTATATGTTAAGGGAATACTTGACACTTAATGTGAGTTCATGGTGGCATAAATGAGATGTAGCAAATATGACGTACGGAAAAAACCTTCAAATGCCTTTCAAAAATATATGTCAAAACTAGTTGACAAACTCAAGCAAATTTGATTAAATATTACCCAAAGCTTCATTACATTTTATCGTGAAAAAACTATCATAAAGTATATAGCATAGTAAAAGATAGCTCTTCAATACCATGAGGGCAATGGTAGAACCAGTCATAATCGTTCAATTTTATTTGGCAGTACCACTTTATTCCCAGTGGCTTGGGATAGAGCAGGACTTTAGATTTGGAATCTAGTTTATTGTCAGTTTGTCTGTCATGTTACAGTCCTTACTAACTGGATGTAAGTGTTGGAGAAAGTTGGAGTGCCCTGCAAAAACAAACCCCTAACCCCAAGGCATTGGCAACTTTCTCATCAATATATATATATATATATATATATACATATATATATATATATATATATATATATATATATATATATATATATATATATATATATATATATATATATATATATATATATATATATATATATATAATATATATATATATATATATATATATATATATATATATATATATATATATATATATATATATATACATGTATATATAGTATATATATATATATATATATATATATATATATATATATATATATATATATATATATATATATATATATATATATATATATATTTATATATATTAAAGGCAATGTGTATTGTGTATTGCAATGTGTATTGCCTGAAATTAAGTGTCTGGTAAGGGTAGGGCCAAACATCCCTAAACGAATAACTCTCACTCGTAATCTCCGAGTCCTCAGACTGAATAATCATTGTGAGAATAGCTTTTACATCCCTATTCTAGAGATAGATGCTCTAAATGATCTCTTTGCCTGAAATCTCAAAAGTACATTTCATTAGGCAGTGATCAAAGTATGAATGTTTACATACCAGTAACACGTAGAAAATAGAAATAGACAATTATAATTTTAGAGTGTATTGCCATTTTCCAATGTTGGGAATTGTCTAGACTAGATGGTTTGGCATCCTAAAGTGATACCGGTCAACTCTACTGATTTGAGCACTCTACTGATTTCAGACCCCGAAATTGCTGTCTACTGATTGAGCACCTGATTTGAAGAAATCTACTGATTTTGCTGAATGTGAAAAATCCTCCATCTTTTTCTCAACAAGTTGGTCAGTCTGCTGCCTTCTATCAAGTGTATCTCACCTTACCTAATTACTGTGTGTAGTAATATATTCCTTTCAGTAGGTATTCATAGCTAATCCCTTACTAATTGGAATTATCATGTATTGTTCTATGGGATCAAGAGGGAATGTGCATTGTGGGCTAGCATCATCAGATAGCATCTCAAGAAAAAAATCTACTATGGCTGACAAGGATAATTCACCACCTCATAAAAAACACAGGTATATGTGTAAATTTAATGACAATATCGCTCGAGAATACTCTGGAGTTAGCAGAAGCAAAAAGAGTGATTCTTTGGCTTTATAGGTGACATGGTGACATGTAGTGTGGATGTATAGAGAGGAAATGGAGGAAAACACTAAAACACTTCCTGACAAAAATGTTGATCTCAACCAAACTATTAGCTATCCTCCAAATACTTTATCCATTAATGCGTAATTTCATCAAAGTTATGTTTGAATGTATCATAGATCAAGACTATTTTACAAGAAAATATCAAGACGTGAATGGGTTAAGAAGTTGGCCTTTTTACACTAGACTATTTTGAGGAATCAGAAGATCCAGGAGTTCAGTAAATTTATCAAATATCACACAATTTCATATTTACTAATTTAACATAGAGCAACTGATTTATAATGTTATATTTAGATTGCTGTAAACCTTAGTGTCAAAGTTGAAAGAGTAGCCAACTCCGAGAAATTAGTTTTCAGTTTTCCGCCAAAAATTAAAAAAGAATTTTCAAATTCTTTTTTAAATTCCAAAAAAAAATGGAAGTATTATACCTTGGATAATGTAGGTGTTGTTATGATAATTTCACTTCAAACACTATCTTGGTGTGTTTTTCATACCTGTGAGTATACAATCATGCTGCAAGTATGGTCTGCTACTTAAAAAAGTTATTTCATTAACATATATGTATGGTTATCAATTTGCCTACTCCTGTGAAATGTAAAGCTCACTCCTAAGCTAAACTACTTACCTGACCCCTGGCGGCCAGGATTGGAACTAAACAAAAATGACGCGAAAGAGGTCCCTAAAGTGAACCGCGTGAAATCTCCGGATTTTGGATGGTTGAATGTTGACAGGTATGATTAAGTGGAATTACCGATCGCCGACCGGGAATCGTCTGTCCTCAAGGGATCCCCGTATAAAAGCATCAGTATGCTATAAATATTAGAACATCCAATATTACGATCATCCATAATATAAAGGAGAAATTGGAAGTTGTGGACGAATCCTGTTGTAATAGAATGATTACTTCAAATTTCGTTAAGCTTTTTAAGGTAATAGTATTTTTTAAATAACATGTAATTCCTTTTTCATTGCGTCCATTTCAATAATGGATCTATTAGTTTTTACCATATCAAGAATTTTTGTGATAACCTTGCTTATTGCAGAGATATTTTTGATCTGCCCAGACTTTCTAGTTTTACCAAAGTGGGTTTGATAGACAATCAAACGTATTTCTATGTTGGTAATTTAACCACATAAATTGTACAGATTTCAAACAACCTATTCAGAAAAGTTGGAAGATACTGTTTCAGGAAATTTAAAGATGTGTGCATGACAGAGTCATTAGTTAATTTAAATAAAGGTGTTTGTCCAGTCCAGATCAAATACTGTAAATTCGGAAAAGATTGCGTTAGTTAAATGTTTGCGTTTTTAGCGTTTAACCTCGGACGCAAAATTAAAATTCGCAATGATTAGTGCTGCCACTCTGATAGTATAGCTGGCACTGCTTGTTGTTAAAAACCGAAAAATTCGATATTCTGTAAATACGCAAAATTTACTCTACACACTCTTTTGTGAATATACACCTATAGACATAAACAGATACAATTCTGACTAGCCATTTATCATGTATCGGACCATATGATGAAATACACATACAAAATGTATAATGCTAAGATACACAAGCCAGACAATTGACAAACCCCCTTTTGACAATGGTCAATAGGTTAGGGGTGGACGGATCTGAACATGGATTTAAAGGTCATAACAAGTCATACTCAGAGGTGATGCTGTAAATATTTTCCTCTAAATATACCTTCTCTTATGTAACAATCAAGACCTCGTGCTGTAATCTACACTATAACTTTGCAAAATCATTTGAGTAGTAAATTATCTACACTCAAATCATACCCTACAAGACCACCTGCCAGTGAATGTCACCTTCAATTCGCATTCGTTTGTGGCTTATTTAAGAGACGTTGTGTTATTGGTCAGGTAGGGTTAAATTCGCATTTGAATAATTCAATGTATAAAACTCTATTTGTGTATAGTTTAGAATTCCCACACTATTGCCTAATTAAGTTGTGTACCTATAATTCATTTATAAACCCAATCTTTACCATTTGTTGGATATGGTAACCTATGATAGTTCATGTAGCTTTCTAAGGAGGAATTCGATGTTAACTACACTTAACTGATTAAGTGAAGTTATAAAAGTGCACGAAATTATAAGAGGCACTTTTGCCAGAATGGAAATACAGTATGTTTAGTTTATAAAGTCTTACGATATTTGGTAGGTCTCGCTGCTGTGATTTGCCAGTTTCAGGTAATCTGATAAGCAGAGGTCAATTGCTGCATACATGTAAGGCCACCTTTAAAGATATACTGCTTCAATAGGAGACTGCCGCCAGCACTGACAACACACGTTTTAGCTGCTGCCGCCAGGTAGGTATCTTAACGACTCTTTGTTAAGCTCTATGTTAGCTTCATGTAAGATATATGCTTACCTATTCAGAATCTGTCTTAAATAGTTTAAGACGTCGTGGATGTTCAGAAATTTGTAGATTATCATGATTTGAAATTGGTATATCATGAGTACACAGCACATGTTTAGAATTCAAAATGACTAAAATGTTACTGGTATTTGTACAATGGCTGGATTTTAGTATTTGAAACTGGTACTTGAACATGTTTTTGAAAAATCGTTTTTGTTGTAAGTTGTTTGCGCAACCATTGCAGTTCCATTAACAACTGCGGCTAAATATTTTGATGTTATAATTGTTATCTTTGCTAAAACATTGTCGGTATTGTTCATTTAGTTGCTACTACTTCTACAACTACTACTACCCTATGAAGCGTTTCAATGTTCTGTAGCCATCCATTGTGGCAAGCTATATATATATATATATATATATATATATATATATATATATATATATATATATATATATATATATATATATATATATATATATATATATATATATATATATATATATATATATATATATATATATATATATATATATATATATATATATATATATATATATATATATATATATATACATACATACATACATACATACATACATACATACATACATACATACATACATACATACATACATACATACATACATACATACATACATACATACATACATACATACATACATACATACATACATACATACATACATACATACATACATACATACATACATACATACATACATACATACATACATACATACATATATATATATATATATATATATATATATATATATATATATATATATATATATATATATATATATATATATCGTAGGAGACAATATTTCCGGCTTTGGGGCGACCTGGTATCACAACCTTATGACTGAGCGTGCTGTTCGGCAGGCTTATTGATATGGTAGCCAGTTCGTATGAAAACTCTATTCGCAAGGAGGTTCTGAAAGTGTTGGCCTACTTGAATATGATAAGAGGGTGGTGGCTTGATACTAGTCGACTGGGTGAAATGTATACACTCCTTATATGTAGAGTCACGAACTTGTCCCACTTGGTAATGCACATATTGATAAACCCTCGACTCACCTGTAAGAGGAGGAGAGGTGGGTTCAGGTGTGTACGTGTTCTTGTAAGGATATGTAGGACAGGGGGTTGATGCCTATTTCGCAACAGGGGCCACAGCAAAATGTGCACATTCATGAGTGACGAACTATAGGAAATTAATGTCTGGCACGGAGATCGTGAATATCAAAGAGGTGCTGAATCAGATGTGCTAAACTCCTAACCAATAGTTATGGCCATCATTTGCTATTATTATTATTATCCTTATTATTATTATTGTTATTATTATTATTATTATTATTATTATTATTATTATTATTATTATTATTATTATTATTGATAGTAGTAGTAGTAGTAGTAGTAGTAGTAGTAGTAGTAGTAGTAGTAGTAGTAGTAGTAGTAGTAGTATAATGATAGGGGCTGAAGAAGTCAGTTTTCCTTAATAAGGGACACCATAGAACAGGAGTTACTAATGTCCTTATATCATTTTCGAGTGATTGTAAGTGAGGTGAGGTTACATACGTTCTCGATATTATCGGTCTTGCAATTTAATTGAGTTGTTATAACATGCTTGATATTGTCATTGATTATCATTGATCATCTCTCTGAATTATATTATTGAAACTTCTGAAATGAGATGATGTTATGAGGCAATAAAAAACATGTGCTTTGCAGAGATTTATAAAAAATGCTGGCCCCTTTAAGTATTTAATGTTAAAAGATCAATGGTTCAATCCAACCAGAGGCATCACTTTTGACTTGTGAACAAGGCATTAGCTACGCAATATAAATAACTATTCACTGACTAAGAATATACTTTCGAACAAGTCACATCAAAGGCTTGTTAGGCTCATAAGCCTTTGGCCATATCTCAACACTTCATATCAGCATGATTGATATTGAATTCAACAATATCCAGCTATGATCTTTGCGATCAAAGTTTACAAAAAGATAATGCAGCATGATATATGTAGTCTGTTATCAGCCCATTAACTAAATTACAAGCGGTATCATCTGATGTATTACTTTGGACCTTTACCCATTGTAAATAAAACGCCCATCATCAGTATATTGGAATGTGTTACTGCAGTTTATGCATACACTTCGGCCCCTTCAAGATCTTGCGCATGCGCAGCCGTGTCTTATCAACCTCATGCGTACAGTGCTCTGACGCTGGAGATAACAATCCTGAATCCTAGTAAGGAATATTCCAATAAAAGTTTTAGTGCCTGCTTAGCCTAGCTACAAGGCTCTATTATGATTTTACTTTATTATATATAGAAGCCTGCACCTATACTAGATAGGGACTTGTGGCCTACTGTTGGCCATTTAGTTCACACAACTGCCACACGAGGGAGATTAGTGTTTAATAGACCTATTTTCATCTGAGTTCCTAGTATACTGCAGTGCCATCTATCCACAAGGGATGACATTTAAATATGGCCTGGGAGGCAGGCTAGTGCCTGCTCAGCTCTAACCTCGTTGCACGTACTGCTTCAATATCACTAGACTTGCTACAAGTCTGTGATATCTGGCTCTTTCACTGATCTGACTTGAGTTGATTTCACTCCAGTATTAGTTCTGAATAAATCCTCAAGGGGGACACACTTAAGTTCTAGTCTGTATCACATGTGTTATCAACCCACAACTCATGAAAACAGTGCTTCCATCTATAGTTTGAGAGAGACATCAAACCTACTTAGTATGTATAGTGGTGGGGGCATTATACCTAACACAGCCTGAGAACCAGGCTACAATATCACTGGCTATGTATACGCTTGATACGAATGAGACACATCCTTATTTTAAATCCATCTACAAATAGAGTGACGTACTTAAGTCGATTTTGGTCATAGATACCCCCCCCCCCCCTTTCTTGTTATCTGGTTCTGAAGAACACGAACTTGCAGTTATCACCAATGTTTTTCATATTATCACAAAAAATAACTTTTTATGATACCATGATGTAGCGTATGGTAGAAGGACGCGTTCATTGGCATACTACAGTACTAGACGACCATTTATCCCTTCCATAATCAACTGCTTTATCTATGTAGAATCATAAATATAATTATCATATTGATATATGACTTATGTTCTAACACGCGATATGAATAACCTTGGTTATGTACTTTGCCCGCCTCTAAAAAATCATTCAAGGTTTTTACCTTATCTTAGAATTTTTTACAGCCTGTCTCTTCATGCAGACCTGGATTAAGTTTAGTCATCTAAGATGCAAATAGCTATTTCTTCTTTTATTCAAATAAACATTCTTCATTTTCACCTGCACCCTCAATATGATAATATAAAATATTATACATTTGTTATGTTATTAAAGCTAAAGTAACTTTGCCTGGCTGCTGTATGTGGTATACAACCAGCTTATCTGATATCACATATGCGTCCACTTTCGCTCATACCTAGTTCAATTAATCAAAAGGTTTATCTCTCAAATCAATTTGCCAATGTTTGTACTCCCACGTTGTAAGTCACCTATGCTCTCTAAAGGTTTGAAGAAGATGTTAAATTTTGACAAGCTCAGTTTAATCACTTTTCTCCATGTGGCCATGATATTGGTTTAGTTATTTACATCTAGTACTCACGTGTAATAACCTACAGTTCAACCGTCTAATGTGTGCATAGCCTATACCCTACGGAGTTTATGTATAGGGTGTTACTATATATATATATATATATATATATATATATATATATATATATATATATATATATATATATATATATATATATATATATATATATATATATATATATATATATATATATATATATATATACATATTGTCGTGAGCATGCAGTGAAAGTAGTAGTGACCTTGTAGTGGATTAAAATGATAGAGGGTTCAAACTTTGCCTCACAGCATTGTCATAGATGATCGGATTTGCTTGAAACAGCAACAGGTTATTTATAAGGTATCATTGTATATTCAACTATGAAGTCATTTTTTATGTTACTTAAGCTATTTTGATGAAATAATGAGAAAAGGGTGTAAATAAATGAGAAACTCTCTTAAAACAAGGAACTTTTGAATATGACTTCTGTTTTCATAAGTTTGTCTTACATTTTATAGATGAATTAATCGAAACCCGCCATCCGAGCATAGCCACAGCGTGTTTATTTCAGCGTGTATATATTTTAGACTCTAGCCTGGAACGATTGTTAGTCTCCCTTTAGACTTGATTTATAGCACAATGAACTTCAAAACAGATTGTCCGATTCCCCGTTCAAAACTGTTTCTACGTTGTTGCGGAGACGGCGACTAGCATGTGTTACAGGAGGTACTGGCTAAGATGAAGATAGACTAGCTCCTAGTCTATGACTTACTTAAATATTGCTTTTCTCTGTTCTGGTTTATCTTTTGCTAAATATTTAGCTATTAGTTATAGTTGCTGTTGATAGCTGGCGCCAATGGCGGTCACCCTGGTCAGTCAGAATCTTAAATCCAGATGAACCCATACTGGCCGCCTGGCGAGCCAATATAGAACTAAATATGGGTAGACATCTTAGAATGGTATATAAACATAAGGTAAGTGATTAAAGAAGCGAAATACATTTCTTGGCCTAGGACACTGAGTAGGCTAAGATGAAGAGTGCAAATGTACAATGTACGTCCATGGAGCTACCCATACATATGTTGTCGCCATGGATATTCGACATTTTTGAATAATTGTACTTCCTTATGTTTCATACAGTTAGCTCACAACTATGGAGAACGCGGCGTACACGGCCGACGCTGAGGAAACAAATGGACCGGTCGCGGACACCCCAAAAGCCATGGTCCTCGGTATGGACATGGAGAAACGCCCCCTACCGGAAAAACCATACGCCGGAATGGATAAAGATGACCTCCTTCTCTTTTCGCAGACGCCATTTTGGAAGACAATGAGGCTAGTGTGTTTGGTAAGCGCATTTCATACCATATATGTGTGTATGTAATTACTTATTTGGAATTTTGTTTTTCGTCTCATTTATGCCAATTGTGGCTAATTCGTGACTAGCCAGTTGTAAGTAGTGGAGAAATCCGAAGTACCCGGCGAAAACCACCGCCTAACCTCAAGTCACTGGCAACCTTCTCACATGCCCTGGCCGGGATACGAGAGAGATGACCCAAATCTGTTGTAGAACTCAATTCCTTACACGAGGGAGCTAGGGATATTTCTTATTTGTGTCAGGTCATGTGAGTGCTCCAGACAACAACGGGTCAATACGTCACAAAACAAATTTAGAAAGTATCTGAAAGGCTCAGCCTGCCACGTGGAAGCCTCATAACGAACACAGTTCCTATGCTCATTTCTAATTGGGATATAGAGCAGGACAATTAGCAAGGCTATAGGGTGTATGATGAGGATGGTGATGGAAAGGGAAGGTGATGATGAATATGATGTTGATGAGAGACGAAAAAAAAAGAAAATGTCATATAAAATAATACTTGAAATTCGATGACAATCATTAAGATGAATGATAAATGTAAGTGCCAACTTAGTAAGATTGTTCAAATACAAACTCGTACAAGTTATTATGCCGTGTCTAAAACTAACCACAACCTAAGAAATATATGAGGAACAAGGTTGGACCGGTGGTTTTCTACAAGGGTAAAACATTATATATGTTTTTCATGAAAACTACATTAAACTTTATGAGACATTTACAATTTACATCTGGATACTGGCACAGAAAGTCTCATTAGTAGCTAGCCCAGTGACCTATCAGCCTGCCTCACAGGCCACATTTAAATGTCCTCCCTTGTGGATAGATGGCACTGCTTTATACTACGAGGTCAGACTGAAATATGTGATACCGACTGCAGCTCAAGTGTGTCCCCTTTGAGGATTTATTCAGAACTAAACCTGGAGTGAAATCAACTCAGGTCAGATCAGTGAAAGAGACAGATATCACAGACTTATAGCAAGTCTATATTCTTATTGACTCGTTGATGCATATGATGTATTAAGGCATGCACAATACTAAAAAGGAGAATACTGTGAAGCTTAACGGGTTAGATACACCATAACTATACTGTATATGAATACGATAATGGACATCCCTGGTAGTGCAAATCTACGTAGATTTGGAGCTGTTCGCTCTGTAATGCGTTTTCTAATAATCCATGTTCTCATCTCCCTAGGTGATCTTCCTGGTGGTGTGGATAGGCCTGTTGGCTGCAGTCATCGCTCTGACCATCGTCTTCCCTCGCTGCAAGTCTCCCCCTCAGTTAGAATGGTGGCAGAAAGGCTCCGTCTACCAGATCTACCCTCGCAGCTTCCTCGACTCTGATGGTGATGGCATTGGTGATTTGAAAGGTAAGCAGTCATTGTACTCAGGCCTAAAGTTGTCCAAACACATACAGAGTAAATACATTAATACATAGTAATCCCGCATTGAGCATGAGACAGATATATAATGGTTCTCGTGTCCGAATCCAGGTGGCAGCACTAGTTATATTACATATCACGACTGGTCTGTTCACAGTGAGTGATATGATATGCCATAGATAGTAGAAACAAGGCTGCTTCATATTGCTTGTGATGGGGACTTATAATGCCACACCACCACCATCAGCTTGCCCCACCCTGGGATTCTATATCTAAAAGTTTTATAGACTTTTCAGGTTTGATGTTTATGTTGTCGATGGAGAAGTCTGTTTGCACCTTTTTGTGTCCAGGGGCAAGAAAAAATGCCTGAAATATTTCAGGGTTTGCTTGCATGTAGCCTCGATACCAGGCTGAATACATTTGTATTTCTGAATATTGCTTGCTCTCTTATAATGCTTGCTGTCTTTATTCACTGTGCTTGCTGAGTCCAGTTTAGTTCTTAATCTCCACACCAGGCGTCGGTTATTGGTATAACAGCCATGAGAGAATTCAACAGTGCTGCCATCTGGCAAATCTGAAAAGTACTATAATGACTTGACTAATCACAAAATAATGACTAGTTGGTAAAGAATAAGCCAGCTCTAGTAAGCTAGGCTAGCTTGCATGCAGTTCCATTCGGACCAGTCGATAGCAATTTTAGTCAATTTTAGTGATCGAAATTTCAAATTCCAAACTTCGACTGCTGCTGCTACTTCTTCTTCTCCTCTCCTTCTCCTACGTCTTCTTCTTCTTCTTCTTTTTCTTTTTCTAATACAACTACTTCTGCAACTACTACTACTACTACTACTACTACTACTACTACTACTACTACTACTACTACTACTACTACTACTGGATACTAGATGAATACATATTGAAATGACATGATAGTCATTACGAACTTGATAATGATCATCGTGATATCACCGCGCTGGTATTGTTCTACCTACATGCACTGTTATTAATAGGCACACCTACTACTACTACTACTACTACTACTACTACTACTACTACTGCTACTACTACTACTACTACTACTACTACTACTACTACTGCTACTACTACTACTACTACTACTACTACTACTACTACTACTACTACTACTACTACTACTACTACTACTACTACTACTACTACTACTACTACTACTACTACTACTACTACTAGATGAAGATGTTGGTGATGATGGTGATATCACGATGATCATTATCAAGTTCGTAATGACTATTATGTCATTTCATGATTTATTCATCTAGTATCCAATCATGCACCTGCATTAATTATTCGTGTTGGCAGCTGTCCACGTGATCGTCTTGCGCGGCATTGTTGTCATGAGAAAGGGCAATCGATTACTGTGGCCCGGTCTCCCGGGGTGAACGGCCAACTCGTCGGTCGAGCGCCTCTGCGTGTCGGCCATTCATAAATAATGAGCGAAACAATTTGATCTCATCAGGCAATGTTGTGGCGGCATTTACTCACAAGCAAATTGGAGCATATATGATACACGTTGAAGGTATTCCCCATCTACCATGAAACCTCTGACATATGGGAACACCTGGTGACAAATGAGTTCAGATCAGGTGTCCATAACGTAGTTGGACAAACGTTAATACACATTTGTTTGTATTGCTTTTTTAGTTATCTCCTTAATTCATTCAAATGAAACTAATTAATATCTCTCCATTTAAGAGGGAATGGAATACAGCTATTCGTCATTATAGGAGGCAACAAGGGCGTGAATATCTTTGTAATACCTTTATGATGAAAGTATAATTAAAAAACCCAGGAAAAATTTAATTGTAATTGTAATATATAGGAAGCACGAACTTCTCTTTCAATTCCCGGGGGGGGGGGGGGGGGGGGCACTCAGGTACAGAGGGGGGCCGCACCTGCGTTACGTATTTCGCGGTAGAAGGGGTCTTTTTAAGACCTCCACATGTCCGCGCTTTTGTAAAAGAAGGATACTTTTTTGTACCCAGGTACGAAGTATGGGGGGTGAAAATCCCTTTACAATACACGAAATATACGCGGCTCTGACGCCGAGTGACTCCCGAAGTGACTGGGCTTCCGAGTTTGCTGCCTCCACTTGCTGCCGCTAAACAGGCAGAGGATTATAAAATCTAAAGTTAAAAAACGTGTTCCCGTTCATGCAAATGTCAGTGTTTTGATAAAAGAAGGGGTGTTTATTTACTGGAAAAAGTCAGCGTTTTTATTAAAATAAGGGTGCTTTTTTGGCCAGAAATCAGTACTTTAGGGGTGTTTTTAAATTTTGATAACGAACGTATTTTTTCTGTACCTGAGTGCCCCCCCCCCCCCCCCCCCCCCCGGTTCCAATTTTGAGACTTTAATGGTGCGGGGAAATTGCAACATGCATTAAGAAGTTAACCTTGGACATGCATCGAGAGCACTTTCATCAAAATCATTCTCATATAATTATTTTCAACACGAACGTTGGATTTGCATTAGATCCGGTACAAGCAAAAGCTATGACGAAGCAAGCGTGACCAGAAAAGAAAAACTTACAATCTAAATAAAGCGTAGAATGTTCCACGGACGATAGTATAATAATTATAATTCAGAACAATTTCCAAAAGTGAAAAGAAATGCGTGAAGGTGTTACTGATAATGTTTCTCTTGTTTCAATAGCTAACTTATGTACTTGTACATTTTGATTTTGGGACAATATGGTCAATGAAGATACTACTACTACTACTACTACTACTACTACTACTACTACTACTACTACTACTACTACTACTACTACTACTACTACTACTTCTTCTTCTTCTTCATCTTCATCTTCTTATGGCACTACTACTACTACTACTACTACTACTACTACTACTTCTTCTTCTTCTTCTTCTTCATCTTTTTATGGCACTACTACTACTACTACTACTACTACTACTACTACTACTACTACTACTACTACTACTACTACTACTACTGAGGCGTGTGTTAGCAAGAGTAAGCTCAGCAGGGATGGTTCTCTTGTTGGAGGTGTGCCTTCGCCCTTGTGGAACTTCTGGAACCGCGCTGGTATTGTTCTACCTACATGCACTGTAATAGGCACACCTATGGCGCTCACACATATCATATTCATGGCATTTGTACCACCCGTAGGGAAAGAGCCTCACAGATAAACATTCATCCCACGGATATTGATCCGGTATCTTGCCATTCCATCGCTATAAACAGTTGGCAGACTTGATAGGAGTGTCTGTTCCATTCAGATAATACGCTTCCATATCATACAGGCACATGGCACCTCCCGGGGAACCATAAGCTGGCGTGGCACCCTGCTGGCCTTATAAAAGAAGGGGGATGTGTGGATCTGTCTATGGATTAACCCTGCATCTAAACTTCCCCTCGGTCCTCTTTTGATCTGAGGGCCCAGCTCTTACTACCCGGTACCTCTTTTTATTCTTTCACCTAGAATAATTACGCTTTGTCATTGTTCTTAAACAATGACAAAGGAACTCTTATTGATAATATTTTATGGCACTAAATGGCCTTTGTGGGTTGATGTTCCTTTAAACCCGTACTCAGTTATTCATTCATACAAGCACTCCGTTAAAAAAACATGTGTTTTAGTTACCAGTATGGTAAGCAATTGTGATTTGTTAAAACCACCTTAACAAAAGTAGGACCATCAATATAGGTATGCATTGGGACTGGCTGTGTGCTTGTGTTAATATGCTTGTTGTGAAAGGGATGGGGCTAAATTGCCATGATTTTGAAGAAGATTGTTTGACAGGATGGTCAGAATTGCGCACTAAGGGGCTGAGGATGAATACAATTTTACAGCGAAAGATAAACTCTTCTAGTTCTCGATGTTTAACTTAGGACTCCCCTTACCAATTTAGAACTACAGGACACCCTGACAATCATGACTACGAATATTATATAATTCGCCTTATCCTTTATCAAATTGACAAACAACACTATATTGCAATGCATTAATTTATTTTTCATATACATATATCACAGATTTCTTTACATATTAGGTGTACACTTAGGCTCGCTCAATCACTTTAAACATATACATGTATGCATAGTATGCCATCAATGCCCATTAGTTAGTAACGAGGGCCAGGATCTTGTTCATTTAAGTAACCTGTCTTCAGGTAAGTTAGCGAATCAATCTTTATATTTGATGAAGGTCTGAATCACTGGGACAAATTTTGTGACTACCTTACTGTTTTGTGCACAGTCTTTAAGATTTCACATTGGCATATATCACAACTCATTAGATATGCAAGGGCCATGACCCTATAGCATCCAGGCACTTGATAACCATCACACTCTTCCATAAATAGGACTGATTTAAAGGTCAAGCACATAAGGCAAGCGTACTTTAACAAAGCGATAGTAATTAATCATTAGCTATATGTTGAGTATGGCATATGATTTAGATCATTAACCAACTTATTGCCAAACGTTTCGCCTTGATTAATATTTGGTGTTACAATCATAATTGTATACACAAATTCATTGAAATGTAGCATAATTTTACTAGCATATCTGATAAAACCTCATCTTGATGTAAGATCATTTTTGTGAAGGGTTTTAGCATGCGAGGTGGCCTGAACAGACGTAACACTTAGACGATAGAGTATCATGCAAACTCGGTGCTTTATCAACAAATATTTGTTAGCCAAGATTGCCTCGTGCATTACCCTAAGATATCACAAAATATGCAGAGGCAATTCACACAACAGTATATCACAATATATACAAAATATATTACAATGTTACATTAAATTACACAATAGTACAGATCTCATTGTTACAATAAGCATTTTACATCTGCATAGACAACACATGTACTCCCAAAAATGTTTAAAATATTTAAACGCATCCAGTATTAAAAGTAAAGGATTACTCAAAGAGTCTGTTTACAAGTCAAAGTGGTATGAGCGACGTTTCGTCACATACCTCATATTATATATGTAATTAGGACAATACTTCTGCAAACATACGGAAATAGGGAAACGTTTGTTCGTGTTAAGTATAGGAATTGCAACTGTATCTTGACTAAATGTAAAACTCTTCAGAATACCAAGACTTTCTATTCAAATATTCAAGGTCAATATATATATATATATATATATATATATATATATATATATATATATATATATATATATATATATATATATATATATATACATGTATATATATATATATATATATATATATATATATATATATATATATATATATATATATATATATATATATATATATACATGTATATATATATATTGATTTAATCACCATCTGAACATAGAACTACGACTCGTTGTAAACGTACACGGAACGCAAAATCGTTGTTACTCAGCATAAAAGTAAGGTTTATATGCAACACACAAGTATCCCAAGTATCTACATGACTGTCCGTTCGCCATCATTTCATCTTCTAGTAGTCGGCGGGAAGCCCGGGTACCCCGGTGCGCGAATAGAAAGAGTCATGTACTGCCATCTTGCGCCCGTGGGCAGGTTGTTTTAGGTCATCCTTTGTCATGACGCTAGAGAACTGCCAGCCGTATTCCCAGTTAGTGGACATGGGGAGGTTGTATTTTTCCTCGGGAGCTTTCTGGCGCCGCTCCTTGAGGTAGTGCGAGCGTCCTTTGCCCTCATGGGAACTGCCTTGGTAGAGCAACTGGAAACAAACAGAGCATGTGCAGTATGCATCCAACAACAACATGTATTGACACAATTTAAAAAACCATGAGGAACAATTGAGTGGTGAAATATTTACTTTATGGGTGCTTCTTAAACAATAGATTGATATCACTACTTCACACACACACACACACACACACACACACACACACACACACACACACACACACACACACACACACGAATAGTTCAAAAAGGGGTCATCCAATTGCAGAAACACCTTAGACAGCCCTTCAGAACGCCGTACACTCGATTCCAGCCACTAGGGCACGGTGCACATACATTTCCCCGATCGATATATACGAACTTAAGTACATATATATATAGCAGTGTACCTGTAAAGATCGTGCACTGCACTAAGTACTCCTCCGGCATGGTTAACCGTTTTGATTCGCCGTCATAAGGCACCATGTAAGGGTTCTGACATGCCCAAGTTGGAAACGCTGCGAATACTGCTGAGCGGTATAGCGCATTGCGTGCGCACGTCATCCAGTCTCAGCACTTCACAAGGTCTAATAATGTCCGAATCTCGTTGATGGAATGTGCGAAAGTTGTAACTTTAGCACATACTACATGTATTCTTGACTCTACCCATTTCCAAACCCCCACTGTGATAAACAGTATCACTTTCCCAACAACCTACTCCTACCCTTAACTCCACTCCTTTGCAAACACCATTCTTTCTTCATTAACTCTCTCTACTCTATCCCTTTTCTAACACTCTCACCTACCCCTCTCAACTCTAACACTTCCCCATCACTCTACCCAAAACCATACCTCTCTCAACTCTAACACTCTACTACATACCTATACCCTTCTCTAACCTACTCGTTCACTAGCACTGTACCCCATATACCCATCCCTCCCTACTCTACCCGATACCATGCCCTTACTCAACTATACCTCTTTTCCACCACTCTCACACATACCCCTCTCCTATCAACCATATCCCTTTCTTAACACCATCCCTTTCCTTAATACTCCTACTCCTACCCCTATGGACATTCTAACCCCCCCCCCCCCCCCCCCTGCATACTCATGCCCCTAACCACCCAGGGTAGTCCACGAATAATAGTTCTAGAGCACGGACGATCAGTCCTGCAGCACAGTATCTATAGTACAATAAATGGCTCACAAACATTTCATCAGTTGGAACTAAATTATTAGCCTTTCATCAAAAATGGTGACCTCAAGTAAGCAAAATACCTCCATTGAAATGATGTAAATTAGCACATTTAACGCAATCTGCATAAAAAATCCATTTGAGAATATACAGAAGGCTCTATTGGCCATGAAGTCTGATGATTTGGCATGTTAAGCAGTGATCGATGGATGTGTCCTGTCGCACTCTAGTGCGACAATACGACAGTTGGACACCCCTGTCACCTAGCTGCGCTGGAAGTTATTGTCTTACCTGTTTTTCACTTTCCGGCGCCTCCATCATGAGTGACGTCATCTTCTTGCCCTCTAACTTGTCTGCCTTCTCCAGCAGGTTGTCGTGGTAGAGTATGGTCTTGCCTCTGCCGTGCCGACTAGCGGGCTGTGTGCCCACCTTGGGCAGGCCGTCCATGAGGTCATTGGGCGCTATCATCCCCTGGGCTACCTTATTCCTATAGTACCTCCTCAGCTCATCCGACGAGCCGTTTCCGGGGGCCTCGTAGTCATTAAGGTACCACTTGAGTCTTGCCGAGTTCTCCTTCTCGATGCTGGCTCGGATGAAGTTTTGCATCTGGGTGTCCATCTTGGTGCTTTAGGTGTTGAGGTTTTGCAGTAGGTCTGTGTGGGGGCCGACTGTGCACTGTAGCTGCACGCTCAGGTACTGCCCTTTAAGAGAGAGAATAAAAATGCTGTATTGCCACGCAATGCCATACACTATAACCCCCTACATGCAAGGCTTAAAGGCTACTTACTGTGTAAAACACAATGGAGGTTTGTGAGGCATTCACTCGGATATCCCAAATCATAATTCCACTAGTAAAAATATATACGGAGTAGTTTGCAAAGCCGGATTAAATATTCGTTTCGAAGCTCGTGACCGCTTTCTATTCAGCTACGTTATAATGCTTGAAATAGCAAAATGAATACTAGTATTCATGGTTTTAGATATGATTACTTGTAGCCAAATGTTATATAGAAGGGCATGTCAGACCTACATCCATCTACTTTCAGGATTGAGTCAAAACAGGGAAAATGTATCGTCCTTATTGCATAACCATTTTTTTTCACTTCTGCAACATCTCACCTGAAAAGTAAACCAACTGAAACTAAGTAAACTCTGGTTTAGTTCCATATTTGCCCACCAGATGGTCACAGAAAGATCTTTCTACTTCTAGCTTATGTTTTGTGACTACTTTTGGCGCCATCTATTATCGGTCAAAGAGACTTAACCCTAGACATAAAGGAAACTATATGGACCTGAACAGAGGAAAGCGGTATTTGATTTAACCCCAGACTAGGAGTTAGTCTATGCATAGTGGTTCCGCGCAAAAAATACTATCGAAGTATAATGCATGGCGATTGATTGATTTTGATTATAGCTCACGGCGACACAAGTTGTGGAATTTTGAATCTGCCATGAGTTGCCCGGACAGGAAAAGGGAGAATAAATGCTTATAATGCAGCTCAATTAGTCTATTGGTATCCACAAAAAGGTTTCGTTCACCCCTGTCCACTGGCTGTCACTATTTAGCCTGCAATATCAGGAGACTTGACAATTGTATATCCTATAGACATTTACTACTACATGACGTATCCTAGACCTGCGTGATGTCAGCTCTGTTCTGGTGTGCATGATAGGGTTAACCCTTGTGCTGCTGGTGGTTACTTTGGCTTATACAAAATTATGCAAAAGTCATGAAAAATTATTGGGCAAATGGGTACTCATCTGAGAGTTCTCAGGGAGAGCTCTCCAATGAATACCAACATGACAGGGTGTGGATGATTTTCAAAAATCTTTGCATCCTTGTGCTTTGGATGAAAATAGCCTCAGCATTGGAACGGTTAACGTTTATACTGACAAGGAGATTAGCAATGTCCACAGACGTTGACGATTCTAAGGCCTACCCTACTCATATGATTGCAATATTTGACGGTAAGCTGTAGTTAAGATGATCTGTTGCTCAGGAACTCGCGAATCAATACCTGTCGTGGAGTGTTTACATATCGTTATGCACCTAACCCATTCTCTCCGCAGATATGTCTGTATGGAAATATGGGTTGAGAAGAAAGGGAATTACATGTATGTTATCTGAGATTTTTTCCTATGCCATGTCCGATCTTAATAAGATGTTGGATAATGGTGACGAAAACTAGAATACCTGGATAAACTTACCTGATTAACCGGAGCAAATTGCTCACATGCCTCAAGCGGGTTTAAATAACCAACATCTCTATAACTTGAACACCCACAGGAAAAGCCGTTCAACATACATAGGTATTCATCTTAAGGCTGT
>OZ012689.1:31546601-31576967 GCA_963942565.1 Maea johnstoni
AGATAGTTCAGAGGTGTCCAGGAATAGAAGTCCTAGTTCACAGACGATTGGTCCTGGAGCACAGCAATCTTGATGGTCGATGTGCAAAGATATCAAAAAGTATCATTAGATATGCTACCCTTTCGGCCATATTGTCACATGCACTTGAAGACCTACGTATACAGCAAGTAAAGACAGAATCAGCCTTTGGAATTCCAAATGAAATGTGTGAAAAATCAAAACTAACGTATAGGTCAAACATGTGATAGGCCCAACTGGCTACCTATTGATGTTTAAAACATCTCGTTTTGAAGCCTCTGCCTCACGTTGGTGCGCGTATGCGACAGTTGCATTCCCCCAGTCCCCTCTCACCTACCGGGTTTAGGAGAGGGTTAGTGGTATATGTATAGATTGTGATTATGGCCAATACTACCTGAAAAAATGAAACTCATCTTAACCTACGAAAGCCTGTTATGATTATCATAAGTATCCTGAGACACTGTAAGGTAAGGTATGGCTAATAATCTTTATGTATTATATAGCAGTTTTTGAACAGGATGAGATTAGAAAATAAATGTTGGCATTATGCTCAGATCATGAAAACGATACACATCGTAAACAAATTGGCTGACTGCACCCCCGTCCCCTCAACACTAAAATATAACCTAGACGACAACTTCTATACAGAAACTCTCATTTGTGACCTTTGAAAAATACATTCTTACTAATCGTATATTGATACAACGCCACCGGTTCACCTTTTGATATACGCAGTCTACAATTCATATCTGTTAACTCTACTGATTTGGGCAGTATTCTCCTGATTTCAGACCCCAATTTTGGTGTCTCCTGATAGAGCACCTGATTTGAAGAAATCTACTGATTTGCTGATTTTTAAAAATCCTCCACCCGTTTCCCAGCAAGTAGATCAGTGATTGACAATGATTAGAATTATGTCCATCCAAGTGGAGTACTGTAACAAGTCAACTGCAGCGGTCAGTAGGTTTAATACGCTTCGCTGAAGCCCGGCGCTGAAGCAGAGAGCTAAATAAACGTCGGTGATTGAGTACGAACAAATAGACTAAGTCAAAAAAGCCTCCCATAAAGGCGACATTTTCCTTGTGTAATTGGCATATAAACCCGATTTTCTCTGATTCTAAGCAGTTAAGACTCTAGACAAATACGGCTACATATTTAAAATTGCTCTCTAAATAGCTTTAGAACATCACGAACCTGTGTACGTGATTAATATCACAAGAATGTTTACGGTATACTTGGTCTACTGAGGAACTGGTTGTGCACTATCCCTGTCGGAAAAAATGTTAACTGATCTTATGCCACCTCGGGGTAATAGGTAGCCTAGATTTTTAGGCTGTCATATGTATTTTTTGTCATGTTTTTTTTTTGTTGCCAGGCACCAAATAGTCTAGTAGCCATATGTCTTAAACCTTATTTTCTAGCCAAGTGCCAAAACCTTCATAATATGCTGAACATAGAAGTACTGGTATTTTATCTTGAGGGATCACATAATGTAAGTGTTGTTCATGGTATTTTCAGTGCTAAAACCATCTGTGCTTTTGATGATTGAATATATCACCATGCAGCAACTGTGATCTGCTACATGAAATTAAAGTTATTTCATTTACATGTTTGTATCGCCATCAATATAATGGCTAGCCTAGTCCTAGGCCAAGAAAATTTATCACTTCTTTAATAACTCACCTAATGTTTATATACATTTCTAAAATGTCTACCCATATTTAGTTCTATATTGGCTCACCAGGCGGCCAGCAAGGGTCTATTTGGATTTCTTGGCCTAGTCCCAAACTTACTTTATGACCCTTGGGGAGTACTTACTTAATATGCAAGTAGGTGAACCTGCACAGCAGGCATCAAACGACCTGTTATCACAGCATTAAAGCTGTCCCTTGAAATACAGGGTATGTATTGTTTTATATATATATATGCTGAGCAGCCGTGTAAGTTCAGAGTAGCCTGCTCAGTGTGGCAGAGATAGGGTAAGACTTGGAAATCAACAAGAAAAGTAATGCATTTAAATGAGTGTTCTCAAATCCAAACAGTAGTGTGTTTATTTACCAAATATACTGAGGCAGACTTCCTATTAATTAAACTTTTTTTAAAAATCTTGTGGGAGGGGATCAGACAAAAAAACATAGGGAGATACTAAATAATTCAAAACATGGGGGGTTTGACCCTAAGTTAAATGAATATGGGGGGGGGGGGGGGGTGTTACTCAATATAAAAGAAATATTGTGGGGGCATTTAAAAATCTGGGCGGCTCCCTCCCTCTTTTTTCAAGAATAGCCTTTAGGAATGAAGAATTTATGGAATGTGATAGTTGTAGGATGTTTTGTAGAAAGCCTCATGAACAAAGTAAATCGCTGGGTCTAATAAAATAACTTACTTGTGCTTTTGGGTAATTTGACACTTATAGACTTAGTTTAACCCATTAATGCTTACTATCATAAACAACCATGTTTTTTCATTCTAAAATGGTTTTATTTGCTTGTTGTTTACACAACACTAACATTACAACTAGAAATAAGTGATATTTATGCTCACCATTTAGCAATGCAATGACTCTCAACTGAACTGAAGAAAATGGTTTCCTTGCATTTAAAGGTCCCTGCAGTTTTCCATCTTGGATGAGTGATTGGTCCTTAGCAAAGGGGAATAGTTCATAGATAGCTGATTTTCCCATACCAGTTTGCTGGGATAAAAATACATCATTTCCACTGAGGCAGGCTTCAACTGCTGCAACTTGAAAATCTTTCAATGTTGTGTATCCAACACAATCCTTAGCAGTTTCTATATAGTTCTGCATCTTGCTCTCTAGATGTTTCACTGTGAGTAGACAGACTTTATACCTGTGTCACAACTAAGCCCTCTAAGATGATGCACAGGGCACTCTATGCATACTGCTAATGGGGTGTGAAAAATCATGAGTACCCGTTATCTTAGTTTCCTTAGCAACCTATTGTCACCAGGGTGCTTCATGTGGGGATTCTGAATATCAATGAGTACAGCAAATTTGCTGTACTCTTCCTATACCTTAAGCATAGGGAACATATCTAGGTCAATGTTTGGTACTAGTCTATGGTTCTGACTGACCAGGGTGACCACCACTGGTGCCATCTATCAACAGCAACTAAAACTAACACCTAAATATTGAACAGAAGATAGACCAGAACAGGGAAAAGCACAATATAAGTAAATCATAGACTAGGAGCTAGTCTATATAATGGCATACTACTAAGCTAAACTACTATACTGACCCCTAGTGGCCAGGATTGGAAATAAACCAAATGCCACAAACGAAGCCCCAAAAGTGAACCGCGTGTATTCTCCTAATTTGGGATGGTTGAATGTTGATAGGTTGACATGTAGTACATGTACTCTTTTGAAATATAATTGGCAAAGAATAGCATTGAAAGATCATTGTCATCATTACCATCACCATCGTCATAATCATCACCATCATATCATCATCATCATCATCATTTGATATCATTGGTTACACCACCAGCATCACTGGCTTTTTGTGCTATTAGAATACCCCGGCGACCCAATAGGTCCTTAAATCTGCACTCCATACAAACACCATCTACCCTTGCAGTACGTATATGTTCTTTATTGACTCTATCAATCAAGACAGAACATTCTCGGTCATATACACAAAATATCAAAAAGTGAGTAAACAATACAATTCAAACGAGTACCAAATAGAAACTGTCTAATAAGGTCAAATGAAGGCTATAGCACAAATGAACGAGGTAGGGAGATGATATAGCGGAAGGTAGGTCTATACTCAGACCAAAACAAACGAGAATGGTGTGTTAATAATAAGAAAGTTTGGGAGTAATTTCTGTGAATAAAAGTGAGGCATAATCAATTGTCATAAATCATACCGAAAATCTATCCTTGCAGTGAGAAAGCAATGCCCCGTTAGCCCTCACCCCGCACTACCTTACAGCCCCAAGTGTTGACCCCTTTCCCCGGGGGGAGAGGAAATGGTGAGCTCACGTGCAGTCCGCATGCGTGACTCCCCCCATCAGCGGCAGCTCTCGCGATGCGATCAGGATCGTCTATTAATCCCGCGAGATCACGCGATCAGTTCAGGCTATCGTTATGATACCTGTGCCGCCAGTAATAGGCTATGCATTGCAGACCAGGGACATTAAGCTTTAATTTTCATAGCACATAGCAACCTGAATAGGCAATGGGTACCCTATTAGGAGTCGCTCAGCCTAAATCAATTCCATTTCCTACATGTAACTGTATAAGAGTGTGACGTGTGTGTGCAATAGCTATAACTCTGCCAAATTACAGCAAATCCGGAAACATTTGATACTCAAAATGTATATTTGAAACGACAATGTCTTGATGAATTTCGATATGGTGAAAAGGGTCAAAAATATTTCCATATGTGTGCGCGCCTGGAATAAATGGTCTTTCACACACCTCGGCATGGTATATTTGTATATTATACCTCGATATATGTTACATGTAGGTAGTGATAACATATCTCCAAAACGTTTTTGAGTCATACCATCTGTGTTCCTTCCTAGCAAGTTCGAATGATTTTAACTTTACCTCACGTTGACTCTGTTTTTTGTTTAAGGCATCGAGTCTAAGTTAGACTACCTAAAAGAACTGAACGTGCAAACCTTGGCAATATCGTCGATCTATCCTAGTGTTAAAGACAATGGGTATGACGTCACGAACCACACCGATGTGGATCCTGCTTACGGTTCCATGCAAGACTTTGAGAGCCTTCTGGACAAGGCCCACAAGAAAGGTAAACATACCGAAAACATTTGAATATCTCTAAACATTAGTATTACATATTAGTACGCATCCTTTATAAGATGCTCTATGTTTATTAAATATTTGATCTACATGTACATTTCGCAAAATCACTGCAATTTATTTTCAAAAAATCTAGCTTTTAGAGTTAACCCCTCAAAAAGTCAAGGAGTCATGAAAATGAAGAAAGCCTCTCCGAAATTATCACTATATGAAAATAGAAGTTGCTAAATTGTATTGTATGCTTTATTTACTGCACTTCAGAAAATCGCACAAAATCATACAAAATACAAAAACACATTTTCTCGGAAACAATGAAGTTCGTGGAACAAAAATATATAAACACAGGAGAACATGTATTCATAGAAGAACATCAAACAAAACACCAGTCAGGTCTTTTGATACCTAAATGAATCGCTGCAATTTATTCTAAATTTCTAAGGAGTTGCTGGATTTAACGCCTGTGACTTTTACAGGTTTTAACCCTTATGCTGCTGTTGGCTAATTTGATGCAAATGAAATATGCAAAAAAACATGAAAAATGACCAAAACCCTGGTACTTGGGTACTCATATGAGAGTGCTCAGCGAGAACTATCCAATGAATACCAACATGATAGGGTTTGAATGTTTTTCAAAAATCTTTGTGTCCCTGTGCTTTGGACGAAAATAGCCTCAGCACTTAAAGGGTTAAGGTAGTGTTGGATTTCACCACATTCTGCACATGCAATCTCATCACCATTGGTGTCAAGAGATTGAAATGACTTTATTGATCTTTCAACAGGTTTTAAGGTGGTGCTGGATTACATCCCTAACCACACGAGCGATCAGCACCCATGGTTCGTCGAGAGCAAGAAAAACAATGACAAGAACAACCCGTTCAGAAACTTCTACGTCTGGTCGGATTGCGCGACCGACAACGTCCCCAATAACTGGGTAGGTTGGTCATTCCAAATAGTGATGAAATAAATCAGATTATTGGTCAACAAAAATCAAGTGATTGTAACCTAGAGATATTCCATGTATCGTTACTCCTATAAATCACTTTTACATATATAGTCTTTATGCTTATCACAGTCCCTGCATGTGTTGAAGTTTACATTTTAAGAAACAGATTACAACAGAATGTATTGGCCAATATGAAGCTATATGATATATATATATATATATATATATATATATATATATATATATATATATATATATATATATATATATATATATATATATATATATTTATTTATTTATAATGGCGCTGTTTTATGTGTGTGTTCCAGTTGAACAAGTGGGGCGAGTCTGCATGGCTGAGGGACACCACCAGGGGGCAGTGCTATCTGCACCAGTTCCTCAAGGAGGAGCCTGACCTAAATCTCCGCAGTGCTGACGTCAGACAGGAGCTCGAGGTAAGAGTCAACTTACTGCTCTCTCTCTCTCTCTCTCTCTCTCTCTCTCTCTCTCTCTCTCTCTCTCTCTCTCTCTCTCTCTCTCTCTCTGTGACCCCCTTTCCCCTCATACTAGAAATGGCACATGTACATGTAAGTCAAGTTATTAAGAAGCCATGACGAGACTAGGATATTGCACTGCACAAAAGCTATGTATTCGGACGAAGGTTTATTTTAGAAGTCAGGATAACTAGATGTATCAAGGAGTATGTGAGCTGATATGTGAGCTCTATTTACAACATGCGTGGACGGGTTGTGCTGTTGTGTTATTGGTATCCATGTTAAACCCCTTAACTCATTGTCCGCTGCTTACCAGTCTGATTGACTATTTCTTATGAAACAGAGATCCCTGCATCAAATTCATTGATCATTACTTGAAACTGATTGACCATTCCATATTACTAATAAGTAATGGCCAATGACTTAAAGTTTCTGGTTATTGCTTATTACTCGATAGTTAACATTCCTTATCACCCGTTAGCATACATTGCTTAATACCCATAGGACAGTGCTGTTTGCAGGCTGGGCATTGATCACTACTTTTCTATTTATCAGAACATTCTTCGTTTCTGGCTTGAGAAAGGCGTGGACGGTTTCCGGATCGACTCCATAGCCCACTTGTATGAAGATTATGATCTCCGTGACGAACCACAGTCAGGCAAATCCTCGGAACCAGTAAGTACATGGGATGCCCCATTGGCTGAGTTTTCTAGTGCATTGCGTTTCATTTCTTGATGTTTCGCAGTACACAACATGTTTGATTGCGGACATAGGTATTTTGGTACTACACATTACAGTTGTAATTTAGTACTTTTATTTATAATGTAAATTCAAAATAAAATTGTGACAAGGTGTAAGATAAACGATTATTGTTCTGCTTGAGAAATAATAGAATTTTCACATTTGTCCTCAGTGATGGGACAGAATACAACTGGCTTCACAAAGATAAGCACAGACAACAGTATGTTATAAATGGCATTGCTTGTATTTGTCGTAGCTAATATACATGTCAGTCAATTGTCAGTCTGTGATTAATTAGCTGGTATAATTCAACAAAAAGTCGTTTAAGTTCTAGTGCATCACCATGACACACGGTCCTGGGTTCCCATCCAAGCTAAATGTAAGAGCTACAAGTAGTTTTATGTATCATTGATTTTGTATCATTGACGGCGATATCAAAACACCAAAGCCTTCGCCTTATTTCAATTCATTTCAAGACATAGATTTGATAATTCATCTATGGAAAGAATGAAATTCATTAAGCGTTTTGAATCCATCAATCTGGATACAATTTTGTTTTGCCATCGTCACCTCTGGGCCATCCTTCCAGGGGAAATAAGTGGGTTGTCGAAATGTACAATTGAAACCTTGGTAAACAAAGTTACAATTTCCAAACAAGAGAGAAAATTTAAACGAAATCGATGTCCAGGCTATTTTCTCGATCGACAGGAGATAATCTCTTACTGGTATAGTGCAAACACTACATTTTCTGAATAAGATATATGACAAATTTGACTAAAGAATAATAATCAAATTATTGTCATGGTTTATATGAATGAAAATCTATTGCCATGGTTTATATGAGAGATGCATGTCATGCTTATATTGCCATTACCAAATCATGTACTATAAGCTCACTTTTATCTATCTTATTTACAGAAAGACTACGATTATCTTGAGCATATTTACACCACTTCCCAATCAGAGGTTCACGACATGGTCGCCAGGTGGCGTACCCTGCTAGACGAATACTCAAGGGACACTAAGCGATACAGGTACGACTATAATCATAATAATAATGATGATGAGATAATGATTATGATACTACTACTACTGATGCTACTACTACTACTACTACTACTACTACTACTACTACTACTACTACTACTACTACTACTACTACTACTACTACTACTACTACTACAAATACTACTACTACTACTACTACTAATTATAATAATAATTAGAATGAATAATGATAATATTAATAATAATAATAATAATAATAATAATAATAATAATGATAATAATAATGATAGTAATAATAATAATAATAATAATAGTTATAATAATATGATAATGATAGTAATAATAATAATGATAATAATAATAATAACAATAATAAAAAAAATAAAAAATAGTGAAATAATAATAATAATAATAATCATAAGAATAATGATAATAATAATAAAAATAATAATAATAATAATAATAATAATAATAATAATAATAATAATAATAATAATAATAATAATAATAATAATAATGATATCGTGATTCTAAGGATATCCTATCTCTATCTTTGCGGCTGTAGATTTATGATGACGAGTGCTGAGGCGAATATGACGGAGACGATGAAGTATTATGAGAACTATGGACGTAAGGGAGCCGACTTCCCCGTCAACTTCAACCTGCTCTCATTGACGCGCGGCTGCGGGGGCCAGTGTGTGTATGACAAGGTGGACAGCTGGTGGAAACTAAAGCCCTCTGGCGGCTGGGCCAACTGGATGGTGAGTGGGAGCGCCAATAGGGGGCCAAGGATGTATCATTTTAACGGAGGGCAACCGGCGAGGACGCAATTATTTACAAATACTGGTTTATTTATTTATTTTTGATAAAAATGCGTTTTCATCACTTTTATAAACACCAGACATGTATAGTGATTTTTGAAAATCGAGACATGTCCTTACTGTAGTGGGCCACTGCAATAGCCGAGTGGTTCTAAACAGTGCGTGAAGTCTGCTCGTTGGGTTTCGCCCATGCCATTTGATGGAACTATTCGGGACATATAATTTGAAACATAACGCATAGAAATCAAAGTAATAAACGTAAGAAATAATTTCAACAGTAGCCTAGAAAGAGTGGCACCCAGTATAGAATTGTTTGCACGGCAAGGGATAATGAAGATTTTTAAGCCATCAAGACAAAACTTTTCCTTTGGAGAATTCATAAAATGCAAATCTCATCCTTTAGATTAGAAAAAAATATTGTAAGTAGTGTCTTGATATTCATTTGTTCATGCTTTATAATGTCTTAATACATTTCCCTGCAGCTTGGAGACCAGAACAATCCTCGTATTATGTCGCAGTTAGGTGAAGACTATGGCCGCGCAGTGACCATGCTGGCCTTTACCCTTCCCGGCACCCCCCTCATCTACTATGGCGAGGAGCTGGGCATGCGCGCAGCCAACCTCACCACCGCGCAGCTCGTGGACCCGGTGGGAAAAGAAACCTTCCGAAAGGGAGTCGTGAGTGATTTCTGTCTTCTACGTTTCTATCTTAGATGAATAAAAAAATGGATATGTAGCGAGAGACCAGTTACTATATGCACTATAGTCAAGACCTGGCTATCCAAGAGGTCTCGAGGCTGGTATCAGTGTGACGTCACAAGGAAACACAAACCAATGATGGCTCTCGTATCGCTTACATTACAGAGAAACTGGCTCACCAACATGCACAAAACACAACTTTTGGGCTATTCGCCGCAGCCAGCTTGTTCAGGTTGAACGGTTGGTTTCATATCCACTTGTTGTTTTTTTATTCATCTAAGGGTTGTGTTGTGATGATTTTCTCTATTGTAAATCTGATGAATCTCGTAATATCAGGTGCTAATGTACACTCAAGGTTGAAGTAAAATGAACTTCTATTCTATACCATTCTGTTGGTTTCCCGTTACAACTCACTACATCCATGTCGATTCAGGAAGGTTTTGAAACCACAGGTCTCTTAGTATTATGAACGTAACGAATAGCTGATATTTGATCAAAGAGGCGGCCCTCTATGGCCACGGTATGGAATTAACACAGGGATTGATTTAATAAACCTGCTTACGAACAGGGGCCTTAAGCATAAAGCTCGTCATAGTACGTACGCTGTGGTTGTTGGTTATAATCCATTGGTCTTCCCATTGCATTCCCAATGGCATGTCGCAAGTACTGCGTAATAAAGTTTTTATACTTAAAACTTTATAAACTTTTAAAACTTTTTAACTTTTCAAGAAGTTTTATAAGTATAAAGTTTTATACTCAGGACCCCAGTGCTCTGACGATTACCAGTGTCGACATAACGATAGATATGCTAGCTGACGTAATTCAAGCTTGTTTGTATAAAATTACGTTTTTTTACACTTTATTAACAAATTATGTACGTATTAGTAACAATTCGAATTTTCTTAATGAACGGTATGCTTTATCTTTTGTCGAAAGAAAATCTTCATGGGTTGGTATACATGTGTATTACACCGTTCGATACATGAGGTCTACATTTAACGAAAGAAGCTACACAAATTATGTTTTTTTATTTGTTTATCTGTCTACACATAAATGCATTAGTGTTCATCAGTTTTAAGCAATCCAATTCCTATGTACGTTATTGACATGTCTATATTGTTGGTGATTTGTTACAAAGTATTTATTTCAGAACCTTATTTTGATTTAGACATAGTCATTTCTTACTTTTCTGTTATTGATTTGTAGCAATACTCGCGAGATCCCTCGAGAACCCCAATGCAATGGACGAATGACACATTTGGAGGTTTCACAAATTCTTCGAGCAAAACGCCATGGCTTCCTCTTGGTGATCACGTGATGCGAAATGTCGAGGTAATTCCGTAACCAATATCTTACCACATTAATTTTGGTGTTATCTTTTTGACTAGCGCATATACGGGGAAGTATTTCTAAAGAAATCTTGATCACAGTATTTCCCAACAGCTCTCTTGTAAGTGATTTTTATAGTTAATGATGAATTCCGGAGTTATCGTTAAACGTTTTGCAGATCAAGACGCCTCTTTTGAGGGCCTCCAGGCAGGAATGGGTTTAACCTTTATGCTGTAAGTGGCTAAATTGGCCAATGCAAAATGATGCAAAAAAACCTAAGAAATGACTGAAACCAGGCACATTGGTACTCATCTGATAACACTCAGCGAGAGTTATCCAATGAATACCAATATGACAGGGTTTAGATGATTTTCAAAAATCTTTGCGTCCTTGTGGTTTGGACGAAAGTAGCCTCAGCATTGGAAGGGTTAACACAGCCTTCATATAAGGTTTTTAGGATTCCAAGTTCCACAATACTATATGACAAATGTGACAAATTTGACAGAGACTTGGAGTTAGGCGATGGTTTTCGCCGGGTACAACAGTTTCCTCCACCAGTTAATATTGGCTAGTTACGACCGCAATATGCCAGAACTATTGACGAAAAACGATCCATCTACCTTATTATATTAAAGGTACCAAAGTGCAATGGAAACATTTTTTCGCACGCATACAAGCACGTGATTTTATGTCACAACAACAGGTGTCTATCGATGGCGCAGTCATAGTTAGATCCATTATCATGGTGGCAGCTGACAACATTGGCCTAGTTGACACGACATCTGTCGCCACATAGGCGGTCATTTAGGCGGTCACACGTGGTCCGTGAAATACCACATTAGCAAAAACAAACATTTATCCTAGCACAGACAATCCTCTTACGATAGGCCTCTGATGGGCTAGATTACAAATAATAAATATTTATGTGTCTGTGTTCGTGTCTGTTTCGTTGCCGGTCACAATTCAACCAGGCAACCATACCAATACTTGATCCCTTTACCAGAATAAAATCTTAGCTATTTATATGTAATATACCATAATGAGATTCGTGGACCTCTTTGGAAGTCAATGAAGGAATCAATATACCAAACAGATGACAGAATACAAGCCAAATATATATATGTATATATATATATATATATATATATATATATATATATATATATATATATATATATATATATATATATATATATATATATATATATATATATATATATATATATATATATATATATATATATATATATATATATATATATATATATATATATATATATATATATATATATATATATATATATATATATATATACTGTATATATAATAAATATATATATACATATATATATATATATATATATATATATATATATATATATATATATATATATATATATATATATATACTAGTACACACACACACACACATATATATATACTAGTATATATGTATACATACATATATACATACATACATACATACATGAATACATGTACATATACAATCAATGGCGATATAGACACTAATAAAAACGATGTTTTGTTTCGATTTCAGCAACAAGAAAAAGACAAGAACTCGTTTTTCACTTATTATAAGGACCTGACAAACTTGCACACAATGGATGCCCTTCAGTTTGGCAACTTCCATTATGTACAGAAGGATGCCAACCTCTTCTCATTTATCCGGGAATTTGACGGGAAAGACAGGTAAATCAATAATGTAAAAAGTAATCGATGTACCAGTCAAAAGTTCACACATAAAGGCGATTGGACATCATTGATGTCATAATTTCCAGATGATGGTAATGTGTAACAACACTATTAGTATGTAAATAACATCATAATACACACTGGCATCATATTTACCAAGGTAACACCATTAGTTCAGCTAGTAGTAGAAAGACCAAGGCTTTGTTATCATCTCCTTCATTAGTTGATAGTAAATATCCAATTGTCCATGTTGCATAATTAGTAAGAAAATATACATTCCATTTGCCTTTTTTGATAGAATAGCACATTAAGCCAGGAACTATATATCTGAATATATAGTTCCTGATTAAACATATACATATCTAACATACATTGTACGGACTAACGTAATATTTCCCATTGCAATGACCTACAACAATTTCATAAAGTCATATGAATGATTGTATTTTACTATATTGTTTTCGCTGATAGAATATTTAGGCATGCATTAGTCAATGAATGCTCATACTATTATCCCTGTTAGTGCAAATACTAGTAACCTGCAGGCTGGTTATATATATGTATATATATATATATATATATATATATATATATATATATATATATATATATATATATATATATATATATATATATATATATATATATATATATATATATATATATATACATGCATACAAAAAAAAATTCAAGTAAGTAATTGTTACTTCTTTGTTGCTATATTGTTGTTAACGTATTCGTATCTAACTTATCGAACACAGGTACCTAGTAGCAGTGAACTTTGGAAACGAGACTACTAAGAAGGCTTTCTTCGGCACTCACTTTATGATACCGGAAGAAGTGACGGTCTCGACCACCACGAAAAATGGGATCAACCTCTCGGGAGATTTCAAGAACCAGGAATGATGTTGAACTCAAGCCAGGGCAGGGAGTCGTTTTCGAATTCCCCTATCCCAAACAATAGTAGTAATGTATCGTATTGTGTATCTATTAGCATGGATGTAGATACGACGCACAATACGGATACTGGAGTTCCATGTAAGAACCTACACATTATGAAAAGTGAGTTTCTAGTGTACAGAATGCACAAACATAGATTTCCAAACTCTTTTTACTCCAAAGGATTTAGACCTCATGTTTACATGTATATCACAGACACTACCATTAGCCCATTTATCGTGAATTGTTCTTATAAGGGTGACTATTTTGTTGATGGCTTTTTACAAAAGACGGAAATGTTTATCTAATCCTCAACACAAAAATAGTCACTTTGATATCTCAAATGTTATTTTGGCAAGTATTACATCTATCAGTTACACACATAGCAGGTGGAACTCATAGCATGAATGGGCCCCTTTCCATTAAAGCTAAGTGTGAGCACCTGTGATGCGCCATTTAAGCATTCATTTTCTGTGACTTATAGATTTTACAGCACTGAGTGAAAATGTATAGGTTTTGTTGCGGCCCAAGCTTGATGGGGTTGCTTTTTGTGAGAAGGCGAAATAAGTTCAATACTACGCCATTATTAATGGTACTTTTTCAGTTTATGATAAATCGCCGTCACTTTATATGCATTTCACAACTTTAAGAGAGTGGTAAATAAACATAGGCTGTGTTTTCCCTTTGTGAGCGCGAATCTTTAACAGCTGGAAAGTGGCATTTGTAACATGATATATGCACAAACGACTATATGGATAGCTGCAATACCCATCTAAGGAACGTTTATACCAAACAGTCGATGTATAGGGACAATCTAATGGGGAGCAAAATACAGAGTATGAAACAAAGAAAATACAACTGATAACTGTAACAGCCTTACTTAAGAACTATGCCTAAAATTCATTATTGAAAATACACATTTTGACATATAACCGATCCAGCAAATATTGGCAAACGAAAGGAAGGATAGACGTTGAATTTAAAAAGATAAGTAATGTCAGAAACCAAAAAGGTGTGTGTAGAGGTTTAAACATTTGCAATATTACGCAATGTCAATACCATATAAGGCGTAATTTGTCATGCCACGATCATCACGCTTGCCTGTTCCTGTATTTGTTTCGTGTTTATCCTTTAAACCATGCTCAACGGCGACGGCGTAAAGTCGGTATATCTGTAACAACATGATAATAAAGTTCTTACATGTGAAAAATAATATCGTGTTATTGTAAATTCTATAGATCACTAAAACGTAGAGTCTTACACAAAGAAAAGGCCCGTCTTGCATACACACTGACATACACACTGCCCATAGATCTGTCTCACAGCAAAGGCAAGTTCTGGAACTTTCGTCAGTCTCGTTCCAAGGTGTCGAAACCGTAAATCTCGGAGCGCGAGATCTCGTTGACGTAAGAACAAACGTGAATTGAAGCAGACTGACAGACCAAACTCCAAGAATGGCATAGCACAGTACAGAATCTTTCACAACCGGCGATTCCTCGAAAAGAACAAATAATTCCATGATGTCGGAGGCCATTCCAATGTAGACGAAGAGCAGCTGCGAGAGTTGATCTCGCGAGATCTCGCCCTTGGGTAACATCCATCGACCAACGATGAGAAATAAAATCAGCAACTGCTCTAAAACCAGGACCCACATATCCGCACTCAGCTCCAACGGGATCACAATCTAGAATGATATGAAACACACACTTATATAGATATTGGTTTCTCAAACGGTGGTCACTCGTGATTGTTGCAGAGCTATAAACGAGGTAGTACTGAAATAATTGTTTTGACAAAACTACGTTGAATAGGTGTGTGAGAGTGTTTGAATGTAAAAATGTAAAAGTAAATGTAAATCCTAATTTTAAAACTAGTTTAGCGATACTATATACTTACACCGTATATATTAGAGAGGGTCTGTACATGTTCAGTCGCCGATTCATTCCTGGGTTGCCGTGCAGCAGTTGCAGTACTGTTGCTGGGCGCCATTGACCTCTTACGAGTCAACCTATCCAGCTCTAAACACCAGATAGCTGGTATAACGCTTGCCAAGTAGAAGAAAAAACTTGGACAAAACCTGTAATTAGTAGAAATGGTAGAATTGAATAATCATCAATGGCACCGAGTTTTTATAGAAATATACACATCACTTTCGATTACTAGTATTTAGGTCAAAACCCTTAAAATCCAAAACAAAGAAGTGCGTCATTCACTTTTCAAATTCAAATACTGTTCGTTTCAATCATCGTTTTTATAGAAATATACACATCACTTTCGATTATCTAGGTCAAAAACCTTAAAATCCAAAACAAAGAAGTGCGTCATTCACTTTTCAAATTCAAATACTGTTCGTTTCTATTATCGTCAAGAATCTTTTTAAATGGGGAAAGTACGTTTAACGCTTACTGGGTAAGAATAGAAAACATGAATAAAGCTTGCGGTCAGTAGAAGTGATAACTAAAATGATAAGTTAAGCATATATGCCTTAAGTATAAGTTGTCCAACCAAAACGAGCGGTTAATTCAAGTAGCTTTCGCTGTTTGGTTTAATGTGTGCATTTCTGTGCTTCGAAAATGGCATTATAGACTATTTTTGAGGTCCTACCATTTCCATTCCTGTCCCTTGCGCTCAATGAGAGTGATGAGAGACTCCACGAGCAGGCCCGCCAGAGCCGCGCCCAGATACCAGTACTCATCGTTCCCCAATACATCCGCAGTCCGCCAAATGGCTATGATGCTATGTACGGCAAAGAGCAAGCGCGTGGCGATCGCCTTCGACAATGCAAAATAACCCATCTTATACAAATAGTTTGACTTTTGTAATCGGTTACAGCCCTGTTAATCATTCGCTATGAAATCCATGTTTCCACAATTATGGTGAAATAATAGCCAAGTGTGTACATGTTCGCAATTTTTTCTAGAACGATCAAACACTAATTCCATCTTGGACTATATCCATATCATCCTATACATGCAGGTCACTTCACAATCCATCTTCTCTGTTTTCAACGATGCTTAATTCTTTCCTTGTATGTTTGAGATTGTTCTTGGTATCCGTAAGTCGACCTGAAGCGCAATGCAATTACTTTTGCTTTTGAATGGTGGCATGGCGGATGACCAAACTGAGTGTGTTCTTGCAAATGTTACTGATTTGGTATGAGCCAGTAAAACTACGCATAATGGCTATTCAGGCCAGTGGTCAGTTAGCCATGCGGCACGCTTGACCGCTCGCTCCAAACCATTACAGGTGTGTTATGCGGCTAGTGGCCCAAGGGGAATTAGGGGGGGGGGGGGGGTGAGGATGACCACACAAATACTGGTCTATGGATTACATAGATCTGGATCCGGATATCCATCTATTTATCTAACGTTCTATCTATCTATAACAAAGTTGTTTTGTTCCGGTTGAGGCACATGAGAAAGTTGCCATTGACTTTGGGTTGATGCGGGGTCTTACCAGTGCACCTCGATTTTCTCCAAGATGGACTCTACGAAAGCTGTGAATGGCAGAAAAAATGATGATAAAAAATTCCATACCATCGTATTTTCCCCTTTTGTAATCAAAATGATGATTCCAAAACCAGCAACATTTTGTGTTTGTATTTTACTAGCCTACTCATTTCGCTATAAATTGGAGCCCTATCTCCATAAAACAACAAATAAAACATTTCTGCATTTGTCACGTTACTCAGTTAATGGCCTTTGATTCATAGCATATCTCGTGTGCAGATGAATGACATTTTGGGGCAAAATGATCAAATATGGAATTATTTGAAGCATACATAATATATATTGAAAAGCTACCAAGAACATTAATTGTCATTCAAGTGATTCTCAAAATGGTACATAGATATCAAGATACGTTTGTGTTCCATATGTGAGTGAACAGAACACATCAAATAAAGGAGAATCAGTTAATCCTCCTGTTTCTACGTAACGATATGTACAGTAGAACATTGCCCCCGAGATTCAAATATCTAAACAAACCTCACCAAAAGCAAAAAGTATTGGAATGAAATCCACCGTATTTCAAAAAGAATGGTCGACGCTACGAAGCCACACAATTAACGTCTATATGCTTGGTTAACTTGACGTATTCGCTATCCTTAGATATAGTGCTTTACACTGTTCAGTTTCAGGATATGTTTCTAAGAAATTAATCACAGTACAAAGGTAAAGGTTCACGGGCCCGTGTCCAAACGGGCCCGTTTTTCGATCCCTCAATATATCGACATTTCAAGGCTTGAAAACCTTTATTTTTATTATTTATACGGGCCTGTTATAGCGAGCCCGTTACGGGCCCGTTATAACAGGTTAACGGGCCCGTTTGTTCGGGCCCGTCAATTTTTACCTGTGTATATCTTTATTCTATTCCAAAAATAATCGATCATTTTCCTCTTTTCCGTTTCTTTAGGGTATCCAGTGTTTCTTTTGCTTTTGTCTTTTCTATAACTTTTAAATCATGCTCCCGCATGCAAATCGCGAAGAACCGATACATTTGGAGGATGATTATGAAGAAGTTTTTGCTGGTGAAGAATATGATGGCGTCAACGCGTTTGATGGGATAGGCCAAGATTGCGATTAATCTTATTGCTAAGAAAGGTCCATCCTGCATCAAGACTGTCGTAAATACCGTCACCATCTCCATACCACACACATCTCCACACCTTCTCTCAGCCGCAGGTATGGTATCCATGGCGCTGCTCGCATCGACGCTCTGATTGGCTGACGGCCCCACGCGCGCGGCTGGTCTCGCGAGATTATCGCCCGTTGCCGTGGAAACGAACGTAAACTGCATGAGACTGAGGCCCCAGACTGCGAGAATGATGAAACAGAAGAGACGATCATTCCTTATAGCATCTTCTTTGAATAAGACAAACAGGTCCATGATGTCCGATGCCATTCCTATGTAGACGAGAAGTAGCTGCGAGAGTTGTTCTCGCGTGATCTCGCCTTTAGGCAGCATCCAGCGTCCAACGATAAGTATGAGGAGCAGAAACTGTTCATTCAGTGATACCCAGGTGTCCGGATTCCACAGCCATGTCAGGGTCGTCTGCAACAGAAAGATATATGATTATTATAGACAGGTGATCTCTCTATACAGGTGGTTTCTCGGACAGGTCTGTAAGTATCTACTCACAGCAGGCAGTAAAGTGGCATTATCTCTCGCACAGTGCATATACCGGTATATGCACCGGTGCATATACCGGTATATGCACCTGTAGATCTTTTATATCTACCTTTCGGGTACCCATCCAAGGTTATCTGATGATTTTTCACTAACTACACAAAATATTCTCATTGTCTCTGAGGACAAATCCATTTAGCTCGTCGTCGCGCGATTGAGCTTCCCAAATTATACTGCAGATGGCGTTAAGTTAAGTGATGACGTCTGTCAAGCGTTGTGACCAATGGTTGGAAAGATGGAATGGTATGCGCCAGACTTGTCGGGCGCCGCGGAAAATGCTTTTTGCCGTGTGCCTTCATGTGTATGTATCTTCAATGACTATATGCATAATATAAAACGATACAAAAGAAATAAAAAGGAAAAATAAACAGGAACCAAAAGGAAACTAACATAAATAAGGCTCCACTTAAGGTGGGCCGCAATCCACCTAAAAAATTAAGGTGTATACATAGTAAGAATTAAATCATTATCCATAGACTTTTCCTGTCATAAGGGGTGACAGGGCCATATAGATACGTAGGGAACAGGGTCTACCCGACATCTATTCTACAGTGTAATGCCCTAATGTACATCTCATTTATAAATCTGCCAGATATGCACAATAAATCATTCATAAAGCTATCATCTTTGTCAGGTATATTCTTTCCAGTCAGCCAGTAAAAAACATTACTTGGTTCATTTCTGAATATGTCCCTCATATCATCGCAAAACTGATATATCTCATTGTACATTTTAATCCTAATATCATGGTATGCTGGACACTGCATGACGATATGCGTCAAGTCTTCTTTAGCATAAAGATCACATTCAATACAGGTTCTATGACTCGGGGGCAAGTCTTTGAGCCTGGCATCGTCACATTGTGCAGCTGTGGCTTGAAATTTCATTTTTGGGGCCTACCCCGATAGTCGAGTGGTCTAATGTGTTGCCATTGACTGCTCCCTGTCCATGCGGTGATTTCCAAAGGTTCTCCGTTTAATTTCCCCAACATTTACAACTGATTAGTAACGATTTAGCTTAACCCTTCCAATGCCACACGCATATGTATACCTGTGTTGCAACACAAACCTAGAGAACCATGTACGCATATACGTGTAAGAAATGATCAGGTTCATCGAAAAAAAGGATGTTGGCTCGCTATTCTATGATAAACCAACCCCCCTACAAAGGTCGAAAATATTGGCTACTGAGAGTTGTTGATTTCGATGTTATATGACTTTGGTGGAAAACACATTTCTTAAATCGTCAAAAATAAACATTGACCCGTATCGGATTTTGGCCAGTATTTTTCATTCAAACTTGCCATCAGGCATTTGAGGGTAGAATTACAATTCGGACTCACATGGGTTAATCTTGTGGAAAACCTGACGATAACCAAATGTAAACATCAAATTCCAAAATCCAATCATCCATCAGGTAGTATTGGTGTACGCCTCCTGCGAAGTCTCATACATATGTATCCAAAGCGCTATTTAATCGACTCATGTTCATCTTAAGTAGCACCTAACAGAGACACCATGCAATGTCAATATCCCTACTTAACGCTGACGCCGAGGTTATTATCAATTATTATCAATGGTGAAACATTGTCTAATATCACTCAGAAAAATGGACAGAACAATTGTTTGCCGCGCTTCGTCTGAGATATAAATCATACTATGTAATCATGCCAAAGAGATCAGGAAACATATATCGTGGCCTTATTAGTTTTTATTGGAGATATTCATCATTACTGCCTGGAGACAATAGCATGCCCTCGCTACTACAATTACAGGTATCGAGTGGCTCTTGACGTGGGTGTTTACACAGTTGATAAAACTCTTGGATATTTGTCTACAGGTAAATCTTGCTGCCTGACAGAGAAAACACGTGCAGTGAATTCTACGAAGGGTTACACACATTCAGCGTCTGTTCTAACATATTGCATATTTCTGTGAAGCAGTCAACCTTTTCTTGTTCGCTCACCCAGTGCCAATGTGCACACATTGTAGTTGACATTGCATTCATGCAACATAAGTTTCAATAGATATGCGTTTATATATATATATATATATATATATATATATATATATATATATATATATATATATATATATATATATATATATATATATATATATATATATATATATATATATACATACATATATATATATATATATATATATATATATATATATATATATATATATATATATGTATTATATATATATATATATATATATATATATATATATATATATATATATATATATATATATATATATATGTATATATATATATATATATATATATATATATATATATATATATATATATATATATATATATATATATACATACGAGTAATAAATGCCAATTGATTTCGAGTAAAATCATGCATAAATAAGCATCAAGGTAGCGTTTGAAATAAATTGAAATAGCGTGTTTAATCTCTGAAGGTTTTCCCACAGTAGAGTATTTCAAATTGTGTGTTTTCAACGTATTTTGAAATAAAAGGCACACGATAATAAATGAATGTATTAGTAAAGTACTACTCACGATATTGGTTGAGTTTGCCTGTGTGAGGTTTGTCTGTGTTGAAGAAACGTTTGATACAGGAAGGCGATATCTTCCCAAACGGTCCAACTCCATAATGGTAATGGCAGGAAGAACGGACAGTAGGTAGAAAAAGAAACTTGGACAGAACCTGTCATGGAAAATGACACAAGGAAAATAATCACCGTTCATATCAAGTATCTATGTTGTGTTTAAATCTAGAGTTAGACAGGACCCTGAATAAAGGTGTAGCTTAGCATCAAGGAAAACGGATTAAGATGTTGCAACACACTGCACATATATTATTTCATTGTACACATGTATGTACAAGTTATGTTTAACTGATAGATCAAGTGTCACAAGCTATACTGATATCTAGGAAATGCCCTTGTGGTTTAATGATACAATAAAACTTCAAAGAATTATACAATGGCAAGAGAAGGGCATTTAACAGATAGGTGATCTGATGGATGATACAGGTACACTGTTTGATTTGGAAGAGCTTAAATCTATGTATGGCATAAGAATAATCTCTATTCAATATGGGAATTTGGAGACAAAAGTTAGGAAGTTTGAGAGATTTTATGACATAGAAAATGTCTGGCCTGATATATAGAAATGATAAGCCGTTGAACTCCTTTGTAAATATCTTTATCCATAAAGATACCAAAGGCTGTAGGAATATTCACAATAAACTTTATAGATCAGATAATAGAAGTATAAATAAAGCCATTTCCAAATGAACAATGCATTAAATGCTGCTATCTCAACCAAAGAAATGACCGAATATTTGCTCTAGATACATCTAGTATAGAGTGCTAAAGCATAGACTATTTACAAGAGACAAACTAGAGAAGATCAATAGTATAAGAGATGCTTCATTTCCAAAATGTGTATCACTTAAAAGTATTGAACATCTGTTATACGATTGTGAATCCTCAGGAAATTTATGGAGTGAAATTAAGACATTGATAAGCAGGGTTGGTTTCACCAATTTTTCAAATAGATAATGGGAAAAAAATCTTGAGGACCACAAAAATAAATATTTTGTTTTCAATCGCATACTGTTTGTAACTAAACAATGCATTTATGAAAATAGAAATTCTGTTAACCCCAGCTATATATTACATGGGAAAAAATATATGGTGCTGAAACAAAAGATTGTATAGAATATTTCTCTGGTAGGTGGCACTCTGTACTGGGTGAAATAAAAGGATTGAGGTGAGAGAATTTCCGTGATTGCTTTTGTCTATACATGTATATCTATTATAGGTATTATGCATGTGTATCTCGAAAATATTAACCTATTGAATTGCATTTTCTCGCTTTCGATATCTTTGCAAGTTTATGATTTTGTAGAGGACTTATAATCATATATTACGTATGTATGAAAATCAAACAAATGCCAAATTTTGTATTGGATTGATTTGTACGCAATAATTCTTTAAACTCTCGTTTAGAAGAATATCAAACAAAACTTGTATGGAAGCTGCAAATATTTCAATGTAGCAATAGTTCTGTACATACCACTTCCATTCCTGCCCCTTCCGCTTGATGAGGGTGATCAGCATCTCGATAAACAGTCCCAGGAGAGCAGAACACAGTAGCCAGTAGTGAATGCTCTTCATCAGCCTCGTCACCAGAAACACCGCTGTCACACTGTGAATGGCAAACAGCAAGCGAGTGAATATAGCCTTAAGAACAGAGCAACAGCCCATCGTGGTGTGATTGTGAGCTGGGATGCTTCAGCTTTGCATGCAGACACCTTCCTCTAGAGGCGAGATTCCAATAATGCGCAATAAAGCCTTAATCTGGATCATGGTAGTACATTAACGTGTTTAGAGTTGAAAACGAGGCAAAGGCGTTAGTGGCATACATGTAGATTAGCAGAATGGGGAAGGAGGTTAGTGGAATATCATACTGTTCAGAGTCGATAGTTTCAAACTTAATGTATACATATAATCTCATACGAGCCCAATATCATCAAATGTTTTATTCATATTATCAAATACGGGTATACTTTAGTCACTAATGTATTTCAACAATTAGTTTCTGATACAATTGTCTTTCCCTTGTTTTAGCCATTGTTGTGTTATGGAATGTCATATCCAAAGATTTAAACTATTGTTAGTTTGATAATATATTTAAATCTTAGCAATCTTACGAGATTGAAACAACAATAATGACAGAAACCAGCCAGTTAACAATAACAATAATTTATCAATTTGAAATTTGAAAAAGAAAGGGTACAGACAACTATGAAAAACAGTCCTCACCTAATCCTGGTCACAGCCCTTGGTAGATGTTCATTCCAGAATCCTGTTCACAGTCCATTTCAAATTAAGTTCATGAAATACTAAAGGCTTATTCTAAGTAGTATTCAGTCCTCAGCAAAGGCAGCTCTCACTAAGTGTATACAACTACTACAGGGCGTCCCAAAAAATACAATCCTCCCCTTTTCCCATTATTTTTTCAAACAAGCTTAAGTAACATCAAAAATGATTTCATGGTTAAAGAAAATGATATCTTAGAGATAAACTGTTATAGTTTCAACCAAATCCAATCACCCATGTCAAAGTTGTGAAGCAAAGTTGTTTGACACCTATATCATTTCACTCCGACGCAATGGTGAAGACTGGTTTTGAGTGTCCAGCCAGAGCTGCATGCTAAAAATAGCAGCCTCACTTGCTTGCTCACTATGCTTGCCTGTATTGGAAATTTACCTTGTGTTGGAGTGAAATGATAGAGGGGTCAAACTTTGCCTCACAGCTTTGTTATGGATGATCGGATTTGCTTGAAATTGCAACAGGTTATCTCTAAGATATCATTCTCTTCAACCATGAAGTTTTTGATGTTCCTGCAACTATTTTGAAGGAATAATGGTTAAAGTAGAAGATTGCATTTTTTTGAACCGCCCTGTATCTAGTCACAAGCCGAGCAATATGCACCCATGCCATTATCTCTTCCTTTCTGCTTAACTGAATCAAGTCACTCTATTACTGTCAAAGGCATTCACTTGATTACAATACTCATAGAGAACATTCAGGAACATTCTACAGAAACTCCTAGTTCGCATACTCCGAGGAGAAGCTTCCAGTTATTACTAGATTTCTCTAGAAACCTATTCATAATGACAAAGTAAATGTATAAAATCCAACGTAATTTGTAAGTGAAACAAAAAAAGTGTTCTGCCCTTCTTATTTCTTTAAAAACCAAAATAACAAATATATTTCTACTTGTACAAGCAGGCAACGTTTCTTTTAGCCCATTTTGTTGCAGTCATTTTATAAGTAGAAATATGTCAATGCAGACATGAGGTTAAAGGGATTAATGGGATAAATAATTCATCCATTGGGAATTAGAAATACTTTTATGCTATCACAAGGGTTATCATAACAAACTCAAGGAAATGTTTGGACAACATCAGCTTTTCCATGTGTAATCCAACCATGTCCTCAGGATCTTATGACGTATCACTTCAAAAAAGAAGTCGAAAAACTAAATGGAACATATCTTGGCAAAACAATTATATAGAATCGTTTTCAAGTATTTCTAGCGTTGTAAAGCCGTTGCGTATACTAGTAGTGAAGATGGATCAAGCCTAGTGTCTGCGTATTTTCTGTGTTGAAAAGAAAATATCATTTTTAAATGAAATCTGTTTGCATTCTGTTTTAAGTTAGGATAAGTATTAATCATTTTTGGGAATTTTACGTTTTTCTTTATGTTTAGAGACGGCAACGACTTCCTACCAATGAGCTGATACTTGTATGTACAAAACGTTAAAAGGGAACTTGGGAAAGAACAAATCATAGGTCTATATGTAAGTTCATGGACATAGCTCAACATCTGTCATATACAGGGAATCCCTAGAGCTCCACACAAGGAGAAATCTAAAATTGCAATTAGTGAATAGCACCTCCTCTGAGTCAGGGCCGCCGCCATTTTGAATCTAGGTCAACTCTTGCTGCTGTGGTCAGTGTCATTGGGTGGCAAGCAGCTTAGTGGTGTATTAGATAAGGCCAGTGGCTCTGTGTAGAAGGTAGATATTTCACTGCTCTGAATCACATTCAAGATGTTTAGGTATGCAAATCCCTAGGACTTTGAACCAATACTAAAGGAAATGAAGATGATTGCTGTTCCCAGTACTGATAGACACTTCCTGTGTTTACTAACTTGTGTCTCATGGGGTCTAGATGTGTAATGCCAATGGTACAAGGTCAATTACCCTATGGGTGTCCCTTTCCTTTACTTCCTTTTGTTATTACCCAAGGGACCTAGACATAAGACAAAACAACAGTTGTAAGACAACTAAAAAAATCCTGAACAGTCTATTCTCAGTGGATAAATAAAGACCATGTTGAGGTACCTATGAAAATTGCCATAAAAAGTTTTTGGATTAAAAGGCCATTCGCCCTGAAAGTTAGCTGTTAGGGTTGCTAAAGTCTGAACATCAGATCAAAATAATGAAGAGTATAATTATTAAACATAAGTCATTAAGAGAAGGTTGGTAATGAGCAAATGAAGATATCATTGATTCTCTCTTAAATAAAAAAAAGGGTCACTTGCAATTTGAGATATTTTGATTTCAACCTTCCTCTACATTGCAGTAATGTTTAAAAATGTATTTCTTCTCAGTAAAAATGGGGTCATGACTGACTATAACCTTAGCTGTTTCAAATTGTGTAAGGTAGGGAATGATATTTACCCTTCTCATGCTGGCTTAATATTAAACATTTAATGCATATACCTGTGCTTATATTCGTAAAGCAACTGAATGAAGGTAAATCATGTTGAGATTAGTAAAGTTATACCAATAAAGTAATGATTTTACCATTTTCTTGTTTGATACACTTGTGCAGAGAGCTCTTGTGAGGAGCACTGCTGTTTATGATACGCTGCCCAGAAGTAGCTAGCTATAGGGGACAGGATATGATCTCTGCCACCCAATGAGTCACAGCTGATAGCACTTGAAAAACATGGCCGCAGCCAGTGGCTGCCAGGGTCTGGGAAGGATGGTGGCAATATGCAAAAACCTCCCCTCATGGGATCACTGAGAGAAAAAGAAGGGCAGCATCCTGTTCTTGAAGTGTATTTCTTTCATAGAAGCTGATATGTATGTGAGCCTTTAGGGCACCACATTTAGAAACATTTACCATATGCACATGTGATAGATAGACTTAAAATAGTATACTAGATTTGATTAATCTTTTCCTAATTATGTGGATATTAAAAAGACATGTCGCTTATTGTTTGTCAAAGTGACCCAGAATTGACGTCATGAACCAAACAAAAGACAACCCCATAGATAGGCGAGTGTATAATGTTAAGATAACCATCGTATCACACGATAGCTAACTGACAGTATTGCAAAGTAGCGATAAATGCTATAGGACTTTATTAACATATTCCCCAACATCTTTATTTAAGGCTATCGTTAAATCATAACCTAATTCACATTGCTTGGTAAACTTAGGTGAAAGCAATTACACAGATAATTAAACTTCTGCCGCGTTAGCATATGTACCTTACACTTGACTATAGAACTTTCGAAATACTTAAATAACGTTATCTTTTCATCCCCCCTTGACTCAAGGAACACAAGTCCTACGATAGTATATCTAGAACAATACATAAAACTACAGATTCGTAAGTGTAGCCCAATCACTATGGTGCTGTTACATACATGTAAATGCCTTATAGTGTTTAAAATATATATGTATTTTTTTCGAAAACCATATAAAGTAAATATCCAGTAGATGAATGTTTATATCAACACAATCGTCTTTCAAATACCATTCGGATTTATACTTTAGTTATTTTAAATAAGTCCTTAGATAGAAATATCCTTCACCAAGACCTCGAAGTTCAGACACTATATGGATTTTTTACCAACAGCCTGATGCTTGGACATGCCAAAGGTTTATCAAGGAATGACTCTTGATAAATGGGAACATTTGAAACAAAGTTTCCATATTAGGTTGCGATAGCCTTATTTTGTGTAAAGAACCTGTTTGATGTTTTCCATTAACCTGGATGTAATGGAGTTGTGTATATTCGTGTATCTTTAACTGGAATTGACGCCACGAACGCATCAAACGGCACATTCGTAGAAAGAGGATTTTATCGCGTTAAGATAAATGTAATCACACGCGATAAGTGAACAACAGCGTCAGCAACGTACCGATAAATGCTGTTAATGTTTAATTACATATTCTCCGGTGTATTCTTCATATAAAGCTCTCATTGAACCGGTCTTACTTCACATCACTTGGTGACAACTGTAGGGTGAGTTAAACTTCATATGTTGATATGTACACGGACATGTAATTAACATATACTTTCAGGAATCGGTAAATATAATAATGTACGCCATACGTAATGTACGAAGAATGATGTTCGAACAAGATGTGCATACCTGAGTGCATGCACATTATACTTGGGGTCTATCGGTTGAAATGTGATGATCCCTTGAATTGATGTGTTATGAAACCACACAAAGGTGACTGTCATTAGAGCAACTTCAGAAATATAAGCTGCAACATCCCCATCTATGTGATGACTAACATCGTAATCGAAGTGATAATCGAAGACGCCATTTAGCCCTTTCCCCTTAAACTCATAAAAGTGGGTACCTTTAATGTTTGGGCGAATATCCTTTAAACTCTATGATGGGAACAAGTACTCTTCAGTTTCAGTTTTCTTATATCAAACTTCATTTGTCGTCATCTGTTCGCACAGGTCAAACATATTCTAAAGATGAGTATAGGTTATAGTTGAGGTATATTTGCAAATACAGTCAAACCTGCCTGAGCGATAACGGACACCTCAATTAAGAGATCACATTTTCCTTTCCCCGGGTCTAACATTAAACTTTTAATTGCTTTCTATTAAGAGACCACATGTTTTTAAAGACCATATTTTGGTCTTCCCTTGGATGGTTTCTTAATACAGGGTTGACTATACCTTTGTTTTGTGTAAGAAGGTAATCACTAGCGGTAACAGGTAGGACTCAACAACACGAGGGTGAATTACACTCGCAACACTTACATATAACAGTTGCATCGGTTAAAATGATAAATTAGTTGATTTCTGTTATATTCGTAACCATAGATTTGGATGAATTCATTTTAATACGGGAAATTCATAATACTCGGACATATTACGTGATTTCGATCATTTCGTATATCACGGAACGATGGAAACATTTCCCTGAATTGGTATTGTGGATAATTCACCTAAATTGCCATGCAAAAGTTAAAAATATGGAGTATGTAATGTGGTTACTTATATAAATACGGAGAACAAGGTAGTTTAGGATTAGGTTATACATCAAACTAGCACGACTGACTCAAAATGGGCATTTTTTTTTATAATTTATTGTTCATATCATCAAATAATTCAGCGGTACAATATATACAGTAGTAAAGCAAGGTAACATAACAGGAAATAGAATATATCAATATAGTATAAGATTTGAGTTTTTGTGATGCTATTATAATGAGATGTCTGTTTAGTACCTTTGCAAATAAGTGTAAATAGATGACCATTTGCCAATTGCCTTTTGAGGTCTGCCGTGAATGGTCCCAAGATAACAGTCTAGGTCTCAAAATGGGCATTTAATAGTGAACAAGCCGCCTCGATTTGAAATCCCAGTGACATCAGTTTTAGTGCTACTCTGAATGCCAGGCATATTGCACTCTACCTGACATGGCAAATTCTGATGGACGGGGAATACAGTACAAAACCAAAGTCTGTATCTGGACAGAACTCCAATAGGAAAAATCATATGTTACACCAATAAATATGCGTATGAAATAATGTATTGTTTGCATTACTTTCAGATATTGAACAATGGTGATCAAATGTATGCTAGCTCTGGCCCTAGTGGCACTGATCTCAGCAGCAGGTAAGACTCCTGTTAACTAACCTCTACATCATAATACGGGCTCAATTGGTTTGAACTCTTACATGAGTAAGCGCCTAGGCATGCTAACTCCTTCCTGTACAAAGAATTTGCATTAGGGAATAATATTTGGGAATGGTTCTGTAACCAGATGCATTTATATGTTTACGATTCCAAAAACATTTCTGATATCCATTTATAGATGATTGATGAAATCGTGTCATATTTTCAAATAATTATGCAAATAAGTTTACTTAACTCAGTAGCGTAACAAACACCTACAATGATACCGTAACTCTTGAATAAGAAGTTATAGGTGGTTTCAATGACACACTTGTTATTCCTTTATACTCATCTTTTCTTTAAAATGTGAATCTGAAACTTCCATCATTGTAGATCATACATGTAGATACTCATAAACTTTAAATCACAATGTTTACATTAAAAGTTAGCATTATTATGAGTCTCAATAGATATCCCATATGTCATCAAGTTCGTTATCTTCGGTCTTTATATGGAAATGATGTGTCCACTTTGTTAGGAATTTATACTTTTAACATTTTGGTATTCAGATGACTTCCATCGTGAGCAAGAGTGGTTGGGCACTGCTCCGTTCTGTGACCCAGATCAATGTGAGCACCTGGGCTGTGGCTGGAGGGAGGTTCGCCGCGACCCCAGCGGTGATGGCAAAAGATGTCTAACTGGATACAAGAGACTCTGCGAAAGACGTAAGTTTGACTATAACAGATGATGTTCTCCATTATTAGAGTGAGGCAGTAGTAGTTATGTTGGTCACACGGATAGAGGAAATTTATATTTTCCTTGATGCTATCCAGTGCTTCGGGATGGCACTTAAATGAAAAAAAAATACTTAACTTTACTTTTAATATCATACAGCTTTCATATTTATGTTCTTCAACGATATGCGCACACGCCGGTCCCCTTAAACAGAACCCAACAGCAAACCTACTCCAAACCATGCGAATCTATGCTTTAGTCGCAACTTTACAATACCAACTCACCATGATGACACTCATTTTAACCCTGATACAAAATAATGCGAAGAAGCTGAAAAATAGCTGAAACTCGGCAAGGGCTATTCAATAAGTACCAACAAGATAGGTTTAAGATGTTTTCAATTTATTTGTTTGCGTTCTTGTGCCGTAAGCTTGACAATAACACACACACACACACACGCACACACACATACACACACACACACACATATATATATATATATATA
>OZ012689.1:31577167-31609667 GCA_963942565.1 Maea johnstoni
ATATATATATAAATATATATGTTTATATATATTTATATATATATATATATATATATATATATATATATATATATAAATATATATATATATATATATATATATATATATGTTTATATATATTATTTATTTTATATACCAAATGTATATATACAAAGTGCGAAAACGGCTTCACATCTCCTAGACTCAAGATGTAAACTTTCTAGCCGATAGGCTTTCACATCATGCTTGTCCAACATGCAGTAACCTTGCACTGTCCAGATGCAATGTAATCTAAACATGAATGGTAATGCATGTCCAACACCTATCGACCAATCAGCATCGAGTATCGCATTAGAGCTGGTGCGCTGTAGCAATAGAAGGTTGGCACAAGCTTTCCCATGATCGAGCAATATACAATTGATTTACAATATTGTATATGAATAACTATTATTTTCTATTGTTTCAGATGACCATCCTGGTCTCCAGTCCCGCCCCATGGTGACAGTTAGCCAGAGCGGTAGTGAGGTTGTGTTTAACTGTGATTTTAAGGGAGAGATTCCTGACGGTGCCATCACAGAAGTGGAATGGTTCATCGTAGGTACGTATCATGCTCCTTATTCACCTAATAGGGCTCTCGAAATTGAATGAATATGGCAAACCTGTCCATGTGCTGTTGAACCTAAGGCCTTGCAAAATTGGACTAGATTGTGTGGTATTAAGCCACAATTTCTCACTGGGAATTGCACAATGTTTTGATTATACTTAGGGTTTTTGTCCTACATAGAATTCTTCCACAAGGCCTTCATATTCTGTGAAAGAGGAGTTACTTGGAGGTGGTATACATTTGATTCTGCCAAAGTAACACAACTTATACATTGGGGATGAATTGACAGATGACATAAATGAAACTGTAACTAAAGTGTTTCTATCTTTAGAATTAAGGTAAAGGTGTTTTAAACGGTATTTAATAGCCTTAAACTACACTGTTCTGTTTTATGAGTTTTTATCATCTTATGCTAATACAAGAGTAATGAGAGTAGAAGTATGATATGCGTGTACAAAAACAGGTCTGTGCATATCATCATTGGTGTTTAATTTAGTACATGGAAAATAGGGAAATTTCTCTGATCACATTGTCCCGTACAGCTGTCATGTCCTTGATTTACCTATGAGGCCTGAAGCGGCTGCTTTTGGAACTTAAATATTATTTTCATTCATCACATAAAAGTAAGTGTTTTGTGTCATATGCTTTGGAATATAAGCTCCTATCTGTGCACTGTAGGAATAAAAACTAATAATAGAATGTTATAATATTATGGTAAATCAAGGTACATTGAGTATAAGGGTATAAGGTAGATTGATTGCTCTTCAGGGAGTTGAAATTGCCCAACATATGAACGAATCAATTAAGGCCTGAGAGTAAATCCAGGAAGTAAATAAGTGCAATGCGCCTTTGAACATTATGGGTGGAAAAGCGAACTTTTAAAAGCCAATCAATTAGAAATGAATACGTACAATATCATATTGTAGAATAATAAGAAATGAGGATATGTTTCTTAAGACGCACTACCTACAGAGGATACTGTTCACGGAAATTACTTTTGAATTTTCAACAGCTATGATATAAAATGTCATTTTTTCTCTCTACAGTTGATCATTTTTATAAGCATATAATTTTTGTACTTACTAGAATAGAATTAACGATGGATCCGACACAGGTTTTCTCGATTCATCATGTGATACTTTTGTTAGTCTTTTGGGAAAGCATGTACTTGGTTTCCCTGACGGAACAGATGGACATTATCTGGCTCATCTCAATGAAATACGTTCATCGCACATGTAGACGTAACTTAGCACTAGGAAGAGATATCGTGTAGGCCATTGTATCCGGTATTACATCAGACACACGGGAATGACCATGAAAGGTTCTAGTCTAATGATGTAGCCTTAGTTCCTATAACTACGACCTACCCATATATCATTATAGTAATGTATTATTTCTTATTCATTTGTACTTAACCACTTCTTATCTGTTTGTATATCATATCACTTTTGTAGTTCTGTTACGGTCAATAAATTATATACATATATTATTCTTTACACTACAGATGATGAGACCAAGCCCGGCACGGAGGAGAGATATCCAGTGTTCCGTGACAGACTGATGAGTGGCCAGCGACGATCTGTGCTCCAGGAGGAACACTGGATGACCAGGATGGGCGCTAATGTAAACATATACAAATACACATAAAACATCCACTCATACACACTGAAGATACACTTATATACACTAAATATACACTCGTAATCACTAAAGGAAAATACCCCGGAAAGTACACACATACACACTGCAAACACACTAATATACATTTAAGATACACCCATAAGCACCAAAGATACGCTGATACACCACGCGGATACACTAATATACATGAAATGTACACTCATAAGCACTGATGATACGCCCAGATAGTAAAGATATCACTCAGACACACTAAATACCCACTCGTACACACTGAAGATACACTTATATACACTAAATATACATTCATAAGAACTACAAATAATCTCGAACAGTAAAGATATCATTCAGGCACACCAATGTTACACTCAAACGCACTAAATATCCACTCATACACACAGAGGATACACTAATACATATCAAAGATACACTCATATACACACTAAATATGAACTCAGGCACACTACAGGTTTACTCAGACACACTAGATATCCACCCATACACACTGAGGATACACTCATGTATACACTAAAGATACACTGATTTGCGGTTGTAGTTGAATTATGTCCTGTCGATAGCAATGTATTGTTTCATGTCATTATGTAATCGGGACAAGATATGTTAATAGATGATATGCACTGACAAACGTTTACAAATAAACATACACGGGTTTCTTATAAGTTCAATCAAAGAGGAACGTTCTTGCGTCTCATGATAAAGCAATACACTAACCTAAGCTAAAGCCAGTCAGGACCATATTATCTTTTTTGATGCGAAACACAATATTGGAGTTGTTCAAGTTAAACCGTTTTGTTTAACCTGTTTATCATAGTGTGCGTTTGCTTAAATTCATTCAATAGAATGTTCTCTAAAAATGTGTCATGAAATTAAAATCAATAGCATCCTACACCGTCTACCAGGCCTAAAAAAAGAAATTGTTTGTTTCCTTTAACGGTCTGGAAAAGATTAGGGTAGGTAGGTCGGTAAAATATTATTTTTTGGATTATTTTTTTGGTCAAAAATAAGTGTTTTATGCATGTTTTACGTTGATTGGGAGTTGGGAGGGCGGAAAAAACTTTAGGGTAGGGATTTTTTTTTAATAAAAACTTGTTAGGGTAGGGTTACAGGAAACAAACAACTTTCTTTAGGCCCCAGTCTACATAGCTTATCGCCCAGTAACTGTGAGAGTTCTGATGGCCGCATTAGTGTTTACAAGATTTGCCATAACACCTTAACGTAGGTTATGATGTGATAGATTTCGTATTTTGTCATTACAGATCATGTGTCGTATGGCAACCAGGTTTGCTAACGGCTCTGGCGTGATTGCTCCCTGGTCTAATAGCGACAGGTTCTACGCAGGAATACAGGTAAAGCCATGAAGTATAAAGACTATTCACATAAAGCTTAATGCATTCACATTATACGATGAGGATGATTCAAATCACCTCATTCTGCAGTGTCCTATGTTTCATTCTCAACGTGATGAGATGTCTATGGAACTATGAGCACTCCCAGATGGTCTTGGCATCTACTTTTTCGATACTATATAAGGTACTGTTATGTATTACTCCGTAAGGGAAAGTAAATATTTCTGAAGAAAGAATGGATTGTATCTCTGGTTGACGTTAGGAAAACAAATGTGATAAGAAGTATCGAAGTAACATGCAACGACGAAAGGAGATAGATAGGATATGTTTTGTACACTGCCATCGACTTAATTCCACTTATGAGTCGACCTAATCCGTACATGTTAACGGAATACTGAATAAGACTTTGCCATGTGTTTAATAGATTACAAATAGATCCTAACTCTGTTCCTTTGTTCCCGTTAAGTTAACAATTTTTTCTTACCCTTTTGTATTTTGTACTTATTTGGAATCTATGCTTTGTTATATATACTTTTATAGCCCGCCTACAGTCAATAAACTAGATATATACAGTAGGAGGTTCTCTAAAAGGGCATTCTGAATGGGTTATATTTTTGATAATAACTTTGTAATTAAGAGTGATTTGATAAAATCTTGATGAAAAGCTCTTGGTGATACTTTGAATAACAAGTTAATTCAAGTCCATGTAATTTTCCAATTTTGCTTTGGCTTGCAAGATCTCATCAAAAATTGTCAGGCTGCTTTTGGCCGTTGTGAGCATCAATGGCATTACATATCGTCCTGTATGTATGTATGTATGTTTATTGACTATGCCACTGCATAAAATATACGATACAAATAATAATAATGCAATAAACATACAAAGTATAGAATTACATCTGTCGTTGTTCTAGCTGTCTGATCGTGTGGTCGAGGTGAGTGAAAGTGAAGGCGTGGCTCGTATAGAACTCCAGGCCACAGTTCCGGTCACGTGTGACCCCATGTACGGCAACGCCTGCGGGATCAGCATTGATTTTGCACACGACCCTGAACCAGGAGGAAAACACTGCGTGGGTAAGTAATAGGCATAGACCATGAGTCTCACATGAGGGCAACAGCAACAACACTTTCTCAAACTTAAAGATGATCTTTGTAATTATAGATTACACACCGAATAAAATATGTCTGTATGATTCTTTATGCTATAATTGTGGATTATTGATGTACAATTTGTTATCGTCTTCGTTGATATTTCATTGTAATTTATGTATCTCTCTGTTGTTTATGTAATGCATTGATAATGGCATTACTCTCATTGTTACAACGTATTGACCTGAACAAATTGAGACAAAAACAGCTATTTTCAGCGAATTTAGATAAATATCAAACTTATGAGACATTGTTGTTGCACGAATACATTGACACACACACACGCTAATGTCATTTGCCTATTATGATCTCAAGGCACTGTATCTATCAAATAACCAGTACACTACATGTAATACTTCCTCGTTTCGCCGCCAGATGGCAAGATCCAGCAGGTAGTGTTTGGGGACTGCAGTGTGCACATAACGCCAGACAACTGGAGGGAGCCGCAGACTATAACAGTGAAGGCAGTGAGGGATTTCTACAGGGACGGCAATAGACAGATGCAACTCAACTTCAAACCTATCTTTTCCACAACCACCAGCAAAATCTGGCAGGATTATAAGATACCGGATGTACAGGTGAGAATGATGTAGTATGCAATATGCATTATATCTATATCAAGCACCTTTCGTATTGCAAGTATAGATGGGGTTACCTTTTGTTGATACAGACCCAGTGGTTCAGTGAACACCCTTTTTTATTTTTCTCTATCACAGCAACCGTTACCTAAAAACCGAATTACAAAAGAACAAAGGAATATGGCATTATATCTACAGTGAAAGGGTTCTTCACTTCGAAATGAAGAGATGCAGATTAAATATTGATTTAGTATACCGGTACATTAATCATCATCATCATTATTAATATTATTATTATTATTATTATTATTATTATTATTATTAGTAGTAGTAGTAGTAGTAGTAGTAGTAGTAGTAGTAGTAGTAGTAGTAGTAGTAGTAGTAGTAGTAGTAGTAGTATAGTGGTTTGTTGCAGCAGTAGTAGTTGCAGAAGTTGTTTTATTGTTACTTGTATTGGTGTTGCTCTTGTTCTTGTTGATGCAAGTTATTGATGATTCTTGTAGTAGAAGCATTAGGTGGTATCATGGTATTATAAAGTTTTCTTTCACTTGCAGATTGTGGCCAAAGATGCCCCCACCAGAATGTGTGAGTCGTCGGGAGATCCACATTACTCCACGTTCGATGGACAGTAAGTGTGTTGTAAAATCAAGCCAATTATAAAATAAAAGTAAGGGACAATGACAAAGGTTGACAAACACCACTAAGTGCGTGCGAATTGGTGCCATTCCGAGCACTAAATGAACAAAAGGCTGTGGGAAACTCTCATCGTGTCACTTAGACCACACTGCTTATATTTCATGACAAAATGTTGATCAGAACACGCCCAACATCTCTCCTTCGAATATCGTGTAAATCTATGCTTTATCTATTTCGAATGCATCATAGATCCAGACAACAATAGTCAGCATGATCTCCAGGCATGAAGGGGTTTAGCAACACTTTCTTACATGTTATATATTAAGGACATGCTTTGATTTATGTACTTATATTTTCAGGTACTATCATGTCTACAAAGAGGGAGAATTCGTCATGTATAAGAACACCAAAATGCCTATCCAGGTACGTCCAGCTGCCATAACTATAGCATGTACTAGTATTGAATTGTATGTGGTTCTGTACGTTTCTATATGAAATGATAAAATGCAAATTTGTATATTTCGGGTTTTCTAGCAAAGGTTGATTTATGAACACTTGATTTCCTTCAACAGATCAATGTCATCCTGGAGAAATGTGAAAAAGGCTGGGGTCATGCAACATGCAACTGCGCAGTCGCAGTAAGAGCAGCCGATGACGTCATCGTGATTGACCGATGCAAGCGCCGTCCACGTAATCTGGCCTATGGCACCAACTTCCCTGACGGCTGGCGGTCAATGCACAAGCATGCTCTTTCTAGGGACGAATCCTTCACTGAAGGGCTGCGAGTAGTGGAGTATGATGACGGTAAAAGATACACGGTAGGCAACTTATAACGCACTACTTAATATGCTTACCACAAACATTATTCACGGTTGAAGAAAAATAATGTGTGCAGTATAAGCTAATGAGCTCTTCAACCCATGAATGATGGCAAAACAGACTGGCAATTGTAAATACAACAATTATAGGCGCACATTTGGAAAAAGATTTTAAGGGGAAATTTGATTGTATTGTTTATTGACCATATGGAACATATGAAATTAAAAATACAACATATAATATATATACATTGTTAATGTTAATCAGAACGCTTCCAACAACTCTCCTGCAAATAAACTTAAAATCATTCATGGTTCTCAAATATATTGCATGTTGATAGATATGTGGGGACGGTTTTTTCCAATTCTCCAATATTTGCCTTTTACCACTGAAAATGAATCATGAGGGTATGTGGCCATTTTCCATTTAATCTCTTGCCAGGTTCACTTACCAACCGGAGCCTACATAGACTTCCAGGTGGGCGAGAATTGGGTGAACATCTACTTCCACGCCTCCAGCGATGACTGGCAGAACACCCTTGGCCTGTGCGGTACGTTTGACGGTATCCGTGGTAACGACCTGACGCACAGGGACGGGCAGACAGTCACCATCGCGGAGCACAGCGCCGCCTGTGGCGACCACGCTGACTTGTGTAGATTTGCAGACTCATGGAGGTACAGTTCAATTGGCAATTCACTACTGTTTTTACTGCGGTGGTTTATGAAATTAATTTGTGAACGTTGCATCATTTTGAGATGTTTATATGTGAAACTTGAAGCATGATGTTAGGAGAATTGATATCAGTCAAAGAGCATGGAGAATGATATCTTATTAGCTTCATTATGACATGTTTATATATGAAACCTGAAATATGATGCTCGGAGAATTGATATCAGTCAAAGAGATTGGAGAATGATATCTTATTAGCTTCACTAGAGTCCTTTTATTAGTATGCATTTCATCAGGAGTTCTGAATCCTGATCAAGTTGTTATTGTTACTGACACTGCTTACTTGTTTATACATCTGTACTTGTTTATACATCCCTACAGAGTGCAAAAGGCGAATAGTATGTTCGGAAAAATCATTGACGTTCCCCTGCAAGACTACGACTTCTTCCACACCCAGCAGTACTGCAAGTGCACTAAAGAGGGCGTTGAGAACACAGTCACCTGCAACTATAACTACGACTATGAGAACTGTGAAGCTGAGTTCCTGAGGACTAAAGGTACTGTAGAATCGCAAAAGATTATGTAGAGTAAATTTTGTGAAATTACAGAAAATCGGTTTTTGCGTTTTTTTAATTTTGCGAATTGGTCATTGATAACGTATATAAGAAACAATTAAGACTGGGGTTCGGGAATTCACAAACATGCCTAATACTGGTACAAATCATGTGTTGAGTGTGTGTTTTCATATATTTTTATTTTTGAAATAAAGCTGACATTGGTCCGATGCAGAATAGCTGTAACAAACTGTAACGCCGAGGTGGACACACACAAATGCACTAATCATTGTGAATTTTAATATCAATAAACCTCTAAAAAACGCAAAGATTAAACTAACGCAATATTTTAGCACAACGCTCAGTGCATATGTAGCGCATGCATTGTTTTTAGCTTTTTTCAAACCGAAAATTGCTTTTATTTAGTGTTGAAAAAGACTGCATCACTGATTTTTAATTTTGACTATCAAAGATGTATTTTATTTAAGTGCTGGGGAAATCTTTGTTTAACTGTTTTTTATATTTGTCTATCGAGGATGGCTTTTACTAGTATTCTGCGTTTTGTATTTATCTACTGAGGATAACTTTTATTTTAGTGGTAACCTTCATTTTAGTAACGACCATCATTATTTATCGAATAAGTTGGACAATTTTTCAATCGTTCAGTCAAAATTGCAGAGAATGCATTGATAGCGTTGTTGGAAAGGATTCTTCCTTCTCCTTTATCTAAGTAAGTTAAGAAGTTTTTCTGCTCACCGTTGAATAAATACAATATCTAAAATAAGTCCGTGTTTCATCGTGTACTTGTAGAGAATGCAGTGGATCGCACGACCAACCTGGTGGAGAGACAACGAACTAAGCGCTCAGCAGAGCTCACAGATGACGACTCCGATGACTACTTTGACACGGAACTATTGACAGATGAAGATTTTGTCGGGCGGGTGCGTACCCTTTTTTCTATTTCGTCACATGTTTAGATGCCAAGTCGCATGTACTTGTAGTTAATATAAGACCAGCAATGATTCCATAAAGTCGGTCTTTATTGATGTTACGTTACGTATGAGTTAATTGTATAGATCCTTTACATGTGGTGATTGTTTTCCACACATGGACAGGGGATAACGAGAAGAAGATACCAAATATTGCATATTATAGTATCTGCAATAAGGTTACAACAAAAGATAATATTTAAGAAGGGAATTGTAATAGGTGGTCACTCAAAGCACAGAGAGGCCATATATTACACGTTTGTCACACAAGAGCCGTTTATGTCAATCAATTATAACTTTAGCCAATCTTCGTTTTTGGTATGATCTCAAATTATTTATTATATAAGGGCTTAGCTTCAGCCATGATGGATTGTTATATCGGCACATATCTTGGACAGTGTTTTAATCTTTTGGCCAAATTATAAAGGGAGTGACTTGTAAACGTTGTTCAAAATGGTCAAGAAACTTTGCTATATCTTTCTTCACGTAAGGATATACATGTCTGCTGTGGCCTAGTGGTTACAATCTTAAATATAAGCTTTCATGTTCGAGTCTCCGATGAACACCCATCATCGAATTGGCCTGGTTGCTATATGAATGTGAAGCGTCGTGGAGTGCTGTATATAGTGCTTCTACAACTGAAAGACCCATTAGTTATACTGGTAGGGAATTGCCTCCCACTCCTAGGTGTTTACTCTCATCGCAATATGACTTTAGCTATTGGTGTTGAAGGACGACGTAAAAACAATTGCTTTCTATCTTCCCTCAGCCTCCAGGATGGCCTACGCGAACTGGCATCACGCAGCAGGAAGCTCAGGAATACTGTGGCCGAGTGGTCTTCCAGTCTGGCGTGGGCAGGAAGTGCTTCAACATAGTGGGACTCGACGCTGCTAACCTCATAGAGAGCTGTATGACTGATATAAAGGTTTGTTAGTGTTTTTTACATCAAAAGGTAGAAGAGTGTGTGATGATAAATTCACAGCAAAAATGTTTCTACTAATTCTTGTTCTACCGAATATCAGGTAATCCTCTCTAAGAATCATGTACAATATATCACTCTTTGCAAACTTCTTTGAATATGTCCAATCAAATTTGTGTATACTCACTGTGTCTTTTTTCTATAGATAACTGGCGACATGGTTTGGGCAATGTCCTCATTAAACTCCATGACGTCGCGATGTATTGACGCCATCCACACTGACGCCAAATACTGGGAACGTGAGAACGTGACCAAAGCCACGTGGAACAGCAGTCTGAGCACCACGGCGTCACCACAAGACACCACCACAATGTCCAACGCCATCAACGACGATGCCGGTGTCCGCATCCTCAGGCAGATCTGTGACAACGACTGCAGCTTCCACGGTACCTGTGTCAACGGCAGGTGTGAGTGTAACGCAGGCTTCACCGGCAATGATTGCAGCCAGCAAATGTCGGAACCACCACAGGTAAGTCGAGGGAACAACAGCAATTCAAGTGGCAAGCACACTGGATTGTATCGTATGGTTGCCTTCGTATGTGAGGCAATGAGCGTTTTAAGTTTGATAAATTCTATGTGATGATTGTTTCTGCCTTCGTCAAACTCTTGCGATTAGTGAATCAATATCTTGACTGCCCACACTCTCTCTCTTAACTCTATCAGCGGTCCTAGGTTGACATCCAACAGTAAGCACGTCAAGTTCTTGTCACTTGGGCAGGTATTCCATAGGCCATTTCAATTTCCTTTATTCCCTGAACAATTTAGAAATATGCATTATCAAAGTACTATGAAATGTATCATATTTACCTTTTTCCAAACACGATAATGGTGAAAGTTAATGTTAGAATTCTAGCTGTGTGCTGCTTATCACGCCTGTAGATGAATCAACTCAAATTCTACAGCCTGATAGATACCGAAATGATTTGTGAAATCCCTAAGCAATGTTCTGTCGTCTATGCCTACCTCCAAGGTGAAAACTAACATCGCAGACTCAGAAAAAATAATTGGTGGAGGCGAAAGTTTCTCCATTTCTATGACTACAATCTATCGAAATGATAAAAATGTCCATTCCGTTTTCTCATAGATCGACCACTTGACAGCTGCGGGTGTGTGCGACCTTCGTAAGCGACCGTGCAGGAAAATCCAGGTGTATGGTCGCGGCTTTATCAAATCGAACCAGCTCAGGTGCAAGATCAAACGTATGGAGGTAAGTATAGTGCACTTACTTTGATTCTTACCGAAATATCACATGCTCCAGAGGAAATGTCATTGATAGTTTGCAACGTTCCAATAGTATTTTAATAGATATCAAGATATATGCAATAGATTTTCAATTTTGATATCCATTTCAGGTTCTGAAATCCTATTGCGTTGAAACAATATTCGCTAAAGCAATACTTTTACAGATTTCCGGGAATGGATTCAAGCTACTACAATGCATACGCATAACCAATTGGATCTTTGTATTTTAAGAAATTAGATTACACAAGTGTACAACAGGATTTTAATTGTATCGAAATGCATAAATAGAACAATTTTCTAAGATGGATAGACGTTCAAGTCCAATTAGAATTTATTGCGGTAAGGCGCAAATATCTACCATATCATAGCAGCATGCCTGGATACCTGCCTGGATCTCAATATTGAATAAATGTAATAAATGTATAGGCTATCAAGTTATAGGTTATTGGCGTTCAGTATTTGGGATCTGTATTTCTGATTAGACTTTGTACTATTTTGTATATTTAGAGAAATATCCATGGCCAGATTTTTGTTGGTGCTGAAATGAATGTGAGAGCGCACTTCGAGACATTTGAGGAGATAATCTGTCCACTGGAGGCGCCCCTGATGTACGGCACAGCCACGAAAAATGGAACTACAATGGTGGATTACATAATCACAGTCAGCAATGACGGCACTGCCTACACGGCTGAGAGGGCTATGGTCGTCATAGACACATTATGCCAGGACTGCACGGTGGAAAATGAAAACGAGCTCAACTGTATGCCAAAGGTATGGGTAAAGCGAGCGACAAACCACCTCAACGATTGGGCTTGGTATTTATGTATTCTACACAATATTAGATTAGATGCATCGAATCAACCAGATATCTATATAATCATATACTATATGGTAAGCATATGTGGAGGTCTAATTTTTCCCTCCCAATAACCTATATAGATATAGATAAGGGTACCATCGCGTATATACATATGTATATATATATATATATATATATATATATATATATATATATATATATATATATATATATATATATATATATATATATATATATATATATATATATATATATATATATATATATATATATATATATATATATATATATATATATATATATACATACCTACTGTTTCTACACTATCTTCTCATACTTCCCAGAATGCAGATACGACGTGCTACGTGGATGGTCGTTGCTTTGAGGAGGGTGATAGGGATCCTAACGACTGCTGTATGAGCTGTCAGCCAAGCCTGGCCAGAGAACACTTCATTAAGACTGATCCCGCACGTAAGTACAACTCACACGTGCTCCTTAAAGGTTCAACATATTTAACTTAGTGAACAGCTCTCTTTAAGTGTTAGGATGTAATATTATTTCTTTAATACATATAATTGTTAGTGTTATCTTTGACACTCTATTCTATCAGTTCTCCATGCACTCATTATATTCAATGAAATGAGGTAAGTAGAATAAGATACAATATGATGGCTGCAGTATGCGGCCAGTGAATCATAGGAAATATTACAGCTACAATTTAGGAGTTAGCCCGGTTCAAATATGATTGTGTGTTGATGCCATAAGACTTGGTAATGACTTCCAGTTGCTTTATTACCTACGCCTACTACTCTAGGTAAGCTCATGATCTTTGAGGCTGTCTGTGTACATAAAGAGACCTTGCAGGGCATGCTCTCACCCTTGCGCACCATTGGTGGACGTTGAGTTGAAACCTTTGATTATCATCACTTTTCTGCCATATTTAGGCCAAATAACTACTAGCCAGTTCTAAGTGATGGAGGACACCAGAGTACCCAACAATAACTACCGCCTTTATCAAAGTCACTGGGTGATTTCTCATATGACGCTGCCGGTTTTCAAACACGAGCGGTGGTGAGAGACAGTTAGCAGCTAATTGCAATGCCTTAGACTCCTCAGCCATCGGTGTGGTCTCCATTGACCATTGTTACAACATTGTTACAAGACTTTAAACCGATTCAAATAAATTCATATGAAATATCTTCTGTCATTTTACTTCATGCCCCCTTGTTGCATGTTATCATAAAGCCTGAGGACACATTTTTAGAAATTTAGTTCATGAATAATTTAACCAATTTTCGTTTTCCTTACAGTGAACAGAGATCCTGAATTTACGGAATCCCTCATGGCTTATGACGTGGAGGTTGGGAAAACATTCAACAAAACCTTCTATGCTAGAGACCCTGAAGGTTGTCCATTAGAATACACTATGGTCAACAGCTCACACAGTGATCTTAGGGCAAAATCAGCTAGAAGAGGTCTATCTATAAGCTTCCCAGTCAGACAAGAAGGTATGTACTTACACGGGATGCCTTTCATATAAATGAATTATGGTTGGAATGCATTTATTGTCAAGATTTCTAAGGTGAATTCTTTATACATGTATATGAAATATGCTTCAAGATACATGTGAAAGAATTTCGTTTGCATGAATTGGAGAATGCATCTTTAAAATCTTTAAAAAAGGATGTTTTTTTAACATAGGAGAGAAGCGTGGTAGAGGTTTGTAAAAGATTTCCTGAAAATGCAAATGGGTTAAGGTTGCTTACAGGATCAATTTATGAGGATATGTGTTGGGTCTAGTTGTGATTATGGAATCTAGCGGTTGTAAAATTAATCCCATATCCTAGCTCAAATTGCATTTGCCTAGCGTAACTAACGGATGCCTTGTAAATTGTCTTATTGGCATGATTTAACCTAACTCGTCTGACGCTATTTTGATTTTTCTTCTTACAGGAACTTTTGCGGCTCATGTTCAGGCGAGAGACCCATGCGGTGGCGCCACTGGCAAGCAGGTGACCATCTATGGCAAGCCGTCTCTGTCCTCCCACAAGGAGGCCGACTGTGCGGGTACGTGCTCCTCCGCTAGCCGCCACGCTGCGCCCCTGGCCCAGCTTATCTGTGCCCTCCTACTACTGGGCGCTGCTGCACTGAGAAGGATGTAATACAGAAAAAAATGACCACATATGACAGTAACCTACACCAAGGGTTTTTTCAAAGAGTGTTTAAACACATGCCGGTTATGTTTCATCAAATCTCTTTATAAGCAGACAGCAATGTCTCCGGAATTTCTAAACCGATTGATAGGGGAAGAGAGTCAACTGACAAAACCTTGAACTGTGGTGTACATCACCATGAAGCACCAAACCATCTGTGTTCACTTCTTAAAACAGTTAATAAAAACGTCTTGCTACAATAACTGAAGACATACCGATAAACAAAATCATAGTATGCTAAGTACAAGACTGTGCTGTTAGTATATCGAAAACTACACCAGTTTGGTAACATTATCAACTTTAGGTTTAATTGAACTAAAAGGTCTAACCACCATGCATAGGACGCAAATTGTAAACATGGTAATTGTAATATACAGCACATAGCTATTGATTGTACCTCTATGCACCAATGTTTAAACATGAAACAAATAAATGCACATACGTACATACATACATACATACATACATACAATATGCAAACATACAATGTGCAAACATACATATATTGTATATACAAATAAATACATACATAAATGCATACATACAAGCATACTGTCAAAGCTTGCGTGGCACCAAAGAATCCATCTACTGAGTTTGTCAAATTAACTCAGAAAAGCTAAAGCTTAGAAAATGTGGTGGCTACAGATTTACACTTCATTGGCCCGTCTTCAACATAAAAGGGCACTTAAGGTGTCGTACCTTTTCAACTTAAGAATAATGGGTGATTTTGAGATAATATATGTTAGAGACTCCAGCCTTGACCTACTAATTAGGTCAACTGTGACTGTTGAGGGGACCACCAAACAGAACCACAGACCAGGTATTATAGTCTGACATAGGCTTGTATGCATTGCTCTAAAGCATTACTGCCTCGAAAACGCAATTAGGTTGTCTAATCTAAATGTTTTCGTTAAAATCTTGCACACTTATAGCTAAGAGTATTATGAAAGGAAGCGTACCCTCTTTTCAATTTTTATTTTGTCCCACACAGTGGTATACAATCTTGTAGGATTTTTTTTTCATTTTGAAAAATGATGAGCTACAGTACCCTAAATTAGGATACCGTTATTCATATCGATCGTATCACCGTTGATCTGCTTCTAAACTTAAATTGTATGATCAGAATATAACTAAATGGTGTTGAATGTTGTTTGTCATATAGTACTTGTATTCAAAAACTGTATTGGTGACAAGAAGCTTAATATAGTTGTAAAACTAGAGTACAGATTATACGTAGAAAGGTGCAACAGTCGGACAATTATTGCTAGGTTGTGAAAACTTCTACATGCACGACAAAATATAGAGTAATTCGACCATAGCCATTTCCTATCAAACCAATAGATAGGTTTCTTCATATGATGAATACGTTTGCTTGTGTAACAATAAAGGTTTGACTATTCCTTTGATATGAATGTGTATGACAGGAATTAAACTTCAAATATATATATATATATATATATATATATATATATATATATATATATATATATATATATATATATATATATATATATATATATATATATGTATATATATATATATATATATATATATATATATATATATATATATATTATGTATGTGTGTATGTAAGTATGTTTGTACGTATGTATGTATGAGTGGGCGTGTCTGTGAGTGTGTATGTGTGGGGAGAGCTAGCTAGTTAGATAAATAAATGATGTTCCTTATTGATATATATATATATATATATATATATATATATATATATATATATATATATATATATATATATATATATATATATATATATATATATATATATATATATATAAAACCTCTCACCCGAATCCGTTTTAATTAACATATGGTTTATGATACAATATAGTTGGACTTTCAGGGTATAATTTGTATGCGTTGTTCAATAAAGGATGGAAAAGATTTTTTTACAACTAAAGGTCGAAATATGTAAGTCTTATTTATTGTTTGTAATTAATACTCGTGTCAATAAATTGTTTGTTAAGAAGTGTTTTGATGTTGTATATAAAACGCACTGTTAAGTTCTTTGATACCTAGGTCTAGTAGCATGAACGCACAATTGCCAATGGCGAATTTCCACGCACTCATATGTTGTTCGATTCGTTGCATGCAGCAATATTTAAGGTTCCTTCACTGCTTGCACTGTATGATATGTCCTTACTGAGCTACACATCTTCAGCACGTTCATCCACCAACCCATCCTCACTTGCCTTCACATATAGGTAACCTTGCCCCGACGTTTCCCGAGCACCCAACACGCATGCTCTCCCTACGAGCCGTACATAACGAGTTCCTTACCGTGGGTATCCGCGCTGAGGACCCTGACGGACCGTTTGTTGAATTCCTTGTCCAGAAAAACAGTCGCCAGCACACAAGTATAACAGCCGATGGCCTTCTAAGGTTAGCACAATGTTTGATCTCTAGCTTACCTCTGCTAGTGCTAGCTTAGTATGCTCACGAAGCTATAATTCCCTCACATTTGGATCCGAATATGATTTACTGTAAATCACTTAAATATGGCGTGAACATTATATAGCGTAATTACGGCACTGCCCTGGATAGCGTGATCTATGTATAGCGGTGAACGGGAACAGCAGCAGCAAGTTCAATTAAGAATTTGATAAAGACGGGGATTTTACAATAGCGCATATGGGCAGAGCGCTATTATGGCTATCTTATTGTTCCCGCTATACTTAAGTGATTTACAGTAACTATTTGAAGTATTTTCAAACTTGTGATCAACTCTCACTTATTTTCATGTCAGTTTTTATCTTCCCACTGACACACAATAAGTATCAGCTGAAACGAAACAAGAACTCAATAAGTGCAAACGCACGCCGGCAACACCCCCAAAAGTAACCAAGAAGAAAATTGCCTAAATAACATGTGGCCGAATGTCCATAGCTACTTTTGATTGGAAATTCTCATTCATTCTTGTTGTTTTCTCACCGAGTCTTGCTGGGGTCTTGAATAAGCGTATCCGTTTCTGTTTGCATATTGAGTCATATTCCTGTTGAATACCCTTTTCATTCTCATTGACACAAGTTCCAGTCTTGTTGGAGTTTTATTAATTGTGTTAGATTATTATTGAAATGAAAATAAGGCAAAGTATTAACCCAAATTTAAAACTATTGCGGACAATTGGAAACAGGATACACATTTGTGCTGTTTGAAAATTAAATTGTTGTCATTCATGTTCGGATTCGTGCGTGTAGCTTGAGATTTATCCAAACGCCTTATCGGTTGTATTGAAGGAAGCTCTTTGAATTCTATCATTTCAGTAGTGCCTTTATAGTGCTCGTGCGATCTATCATAAAGATCATAATATGATGATGTTCACATTACTGTTACTCCCAATATCCACTGGCCTGTGGCTCTTTGTAAGTACCGTATTTTCGCGTGTATAAGACGCACCTTTTTACACAAATTTTCACACTCAGTACGGGGGTGCGTCTTATACACAAAGCTAGAAATCTAGGGTGTTTTATGCAGATACGTTGCTGCTAATTGTCTCTCAACGCTGCGCGGGTTGCATGGATTCTAGAACCAAGCAATCGTGAGAAACTGGCCATGCCCAGTGTCCCCGGGTTAAACGGTGGTTTTCAGTAACTTTCACCACTTTGCCCTGGCTCGTTACTACTTGGTATAACATGGCAGAAAAGTGCCGATAAATGAAAGTCAAACTTCTAACCATGCTACCAATTTTACATTATTTGAGGCTAAACTAATTCCTTTACAGAGGGGGGGGGGGGCTGTCCTGATTGCCCAGTCTAAGGCCTTGCCAACAACGGCTTGCTGTCTTTAAACACTGCCTGGAATCGGATCCTGCTCGGGGTGCGTGAGGAAGTTACCAGTGACTTAGGGTTTTAGCGGTTTTCTTCGTGTCATGCTGTTTTCTGTTCTGACTTACAACTGGCTTGTCTACAATTTAGCATAAATACGGCACACAGCGTGACGATAATCCAAATTCCAACACCCACGGTGATGTTTATAATAGCAAATATAGAGACGAGGCCCGCATATTAGACCTATTCTGTTTGTGATCATCTTCAGCTACCGAGCACCCTCTACAAGTTCTTCCGAGGAGCTGCGAATACTAGCGATCGACATTTGCCGTGCCAGGTCCACACTAAACATAAACATCCGCACGAAAAAGTGTCATTGCAAACATCGCGGAGTGTGTCTGAAGCAGAGAGGAAAGAAGCAAGGCCAGGGCTACTACACCTGCCAATGTAGGGACGGATACCGCGGCGATAGGTGTGAATCGTGCGCCCCAGGGCGGGCGGGGAGGCAGTGCAGGCGCAGAGGTAAAGTCAACAGCTCATAGATCAGTGAACGGCGCCCGACATCCAAGCTCATATCAAGTTTATACGCTACCTTCATACATCTACTTAATATCTTAAAACCTGTTTCTGTCTTACATATCATTTCAGAGACAAGAAACAGTATGTATATATATACATCGACGATATTGACTTAATGTCTAAAAGTAAAAAAGCGCGTGTACACCACAGGTTTATACCATTAATGGCATTATATATAAGTCAATGTAGGCTAGAACCTAGAACCTAGTTCGAGCAACTCTAACTGTGGTATAGGCCGTTGCTTTCTATATGATGTTCTATTTGGCCTAATCACCCAATAGAACATCATATAGAAAGCAACGGCCTATACCACAGTTAGAGTTGCTCGAACTAGCTAGAACCCACCATGCCAGTGATTGCAAAAGAAAATAAACTGCATTTGGACCATTTGCTCATACTAAATACCATATCGAAAGTTCTTTGGAGTATTGGAACAATTTTATGATGCAATTGGATCGTAAAAAACATCTTGATACGTAGTAAAATCTTGTGTAAAATAGTACATACATACATACATACATACATACATGCATGCATGCATGTACGCACGCACGCACACACACATTTATACATACATGCATGCATGTTTGTACATGCACATTTTGATTGGCGTATCGGAACAATTTTAATGCATTTGAAATACTTAAAAATCGGCAAAAATCTTGATACGTATATATATATATATATATATATATATATATATATATATATATATATATATATATATATATATATACATACATATATATATATGTATGTATCTACGTATATATATATATATATATATATATATATATATATATATATATATATATATATATATGTATATAAATATATATGTATGTATCTATATCTATATATATATATCTATATATATATATCTCTATATCTATATATATATATATATATATATATATATATATATATATATATATATATATATATATATATATATATATATATATATATATATATATATATATATATATATATATATATATATATATATATGTGTGTGTGTCTGTGTGTATGCTTCAAGCATTGTATTCAATTGAAGTTGACCCATCACAAAACGTCATGCTGTTTCTATAGTTTAGAAATGGATACAGTGATATTCTTCGCCTGTATAGTTAAGAAGTGTAACGTTAAAGGATGCTGAGTGGAAACCGGACAGAGCAAAGTATAGAGTGATTCTGATGAGGAAAACTAACCTGCTGAAAAGGGAGAATGCAGGGCAGTATAATGGAAATAATGAGAGCGAAGAACTTGTAAGGAAGCTTCAGGAAATGAATCATGGTTCACTTGAGAAATGTGTCGTACCATGATGTGAGTAGCTTTAATGTATATAACCTAACTGAAACAAATCAATATAAAGGATTTGTGAAAGATTAGGTACATGTATATAAACTGATTATATTGCTATAAAGATTGCCTTTTTTGTTCTTCTTCATCTATGTAAACCCTGGTCCGACATGTAGGCCTATATATGTACGTACCGGTATATAAGTAGTTATGTCTACATGTTTGTATGTATGTGTATACTTTGACAGTTTCTTCTTTCTCAAAAGCAGGATTCTTAATGGGATATTTACATTTTGGTTGTTATGGTTGTCAGAAATATATTCAATGCCAATTAAGGTTTATACTTATTTTATGCAATTGCTTGGTTCCACAGAAACACGGTTTGCAAGAAGAGCATTTCATAACAGGACTACCACATTATAGATAACAATATTAATGACCACATTTAAGCATGTCATATCATATCATTTGTTTGGCCTCTTACTGTAGTTCCTTCTCAAAGATAAGACTAGAATACTTCTCATTTGTTCCTCCCAGTTTCTCCAGGTAGTGCAGTTCTTTCCATAGTTCCTTCTCAAAGACAAAACTAGAATACCAGTATTTTTCATTTGTTCCTCCCAGTTTCTCCAGGTAGTGCAGTTCTTTCTTTAGTTCCTTCTCAAAGATATAACTATAATACTTCACATTTGTTCCTCCCAGTTTCTCCAGGTAGTGCAGTTCTTTCTATAGTTCCTTCTCAAAGATAAAACTAGAATTCTTCTCATGTATTCCTACCAGTTTCCCAAGGTACTGCAGTTCTTCATATATGGTGAAGCTAGCATATTGTTTCATTTCCTCCTAGCTCCCATGTGTAGTCTATGATTTATTATCTCTCATATACTTTTCATATTCTCCAAGATAAAGATGCTATTGTGTTTTTGTCTATGGTATACGAATGAAAAGCATTATTACAAATATTCATATGGCCACCCTAACATCATGTCTATTTTCAAAATAATGACTATTTAACGTTAGGGTCCGTTATATATTCTGTTCGGGCCTAAATAAGACAAGTCCTAAGTGACTAATTCTAATGGTACGGATAAAGCTAACAATTGTATTTATTCAGTCAATTTTGTTTACCTTGTATATTTCTGTGATTAGCTACCGTTGCAGCACTCAGCCTTACCTGGTCGTCATTTATTGTCTGCAAGTCGGCCTGCCTCTAGGTCCAAAGTATGCAGCCAATGCAGGCTGCCAAAGTCATCAAGGAGGACAACTGTAATACACAGGGGACTAGGACACATCTCATCAGTGTCATCAAGGGAAACTTGATGGCATTATAATGAAACTAACGATTTAAGGTTCTATTCCAGGTAAACTTCCATAAGAGCATCCCGGAAACACAAATATGGAATAGAAGCTGCCCCTGACACAGAGTACCATATATCGATTATAAAAGATAATGACGATATACACTAACTTCATAAACCCATTGTTCAATATGCAAAGCAGTTAATGGCTAACAAAGCCAAAGGCTCCTGAAACCCATGGAGGAGATATGTGAATGGAGTGATGGTCTTAGTCAAATAGAATGTCAGAATTTACCCGCAAATATCATAGTATTTTTGTATTAATGTCTGCCCTTATTCTAGGGGCATGATTCCTATGATCCTGGGAACATTTTCGGGGAAAATCCCCCCCCCCCCCACGGGCAGATATTTTTCTATGATAATAAATTCTCTTGGGATAATTTCTTGGGAAATAATACACCCCACAGGTTACGCAGGCAACTCTGCTTAATCTGGACATGTGTATTCTTTTGCTTTATTCCCAAGTTATTTGGAAAAGTATGAGAGTAGCAGACGATACTCTCTAGAGGATCTCTGAGTGTGAATGGGTTAACTCCTTTGCACTAATGTTCCCTCAGGGGAAGTCATTCATTTCTCTACTCATTTTCGTCTTAACCGGACAGATTGGAAGGTCTCGGTCCCTTCCTAATTACATTTACATGCAAATTTCTATGTTTATTCTGGACATTTTAATGTGGACTTTGGCTTAACCAGCAAATTTTAGGGTTCAAGAGTGTGCTGTAATCCTGACAGCCGATCAAATAAATCACACGCGCCCTATCAACTAATAGTATGCGCCCCCAGGCCATTGCTCTAGCAGTCAGTGACACAGTGAAACATGTCCTCAACTAACAAAAGGAGGAAGACAGAAAGGTAAATAGACAGGGGGATGTTGGGGAGGGTCGGGGAAAGTGGGGGGTCGTCAATAAATCATCGATGGGCTGGGATTTCGTCGAATTTTTAAAAAGATTTACACACTTTACGTGCGTGCCTGCTACAATCTACATCGCTGATCATTAGCTCATGTTGTACAACATAACTAGTTCGTCGATGGGCCATGATTCTTTTTTTTGATTTGTGAAAATGTACATGCCTTGCCCTGCATGTTTACGTTATACATGAATATCATTATCATTATGCATGAGCCGGACTTTGCCTAATGAGTACAGAAATTTAGGGTCCACATCAGTCCAAACTAAGCAGAATTGCCTGTATTTTCCTTAAATATAATTTGGCCCACAAAATGTAAGACTTCTGCACATTCAAACTAAAATTTAGGCGAGCATCTAGCCACACTTTAACAGGCATTCAGTACTCTTAGATTTGTAAAATGAGTAGAGAAATGAATGACTTCCCCTGAGGGAACATTAGTGCAAAGGAGTTAACCCATTCACACTCAGAGATCCTCTAGAGAGTATCGTCTGCTACTCTCATACTTTTCCAAATAACTTGGGAATAAAGCAAAAGTTTACGAAATATTTGAAAGAGAGTTGTTGATTGATTTATCTTTAACATTTCTCCTTCAATTATTTTCCAAAAAATGCTTTTGTTAGGAAAATATTTCCAAAATTGTCAGGCCTGTCTTGGCCGCTCTGAGTGTTAATGGGTTAAAAACAACAGACGCATTGTTTATGTGTTATGGATACATGTTTTATTTAATAATCTGTTCCTTTACCATATCTGTTACACAGTTTCCTCTCGAAGTGCTCAAGTGACCTACATTATGAGAAATAACTGATAACAAGTTAGTGGCTGTAAAATCTATGTAGAGTTCTCTGTCTCTTGTAAAGCACTCAAAAGCCTCAAATGCAAACCTTTCTCTTCTTCAAAGATTAAACACATAAATCAATTGAAAGAAAGAAATTTATGTAGTGCAATATCCAAAATCAGCAGCTAGGCATGTAAAACATTTTGATGGACGAGTAAAAAACTCTTCAAGTGGTCAACAGGCCTCAACGCTAACTCAAAATGAAACTGGCCCTGTAGGACCAGTAACACCTAGCATCTACTGGTCCTGCAAAATGTTTACTGGCCCTACATTTTTCCTTTAACATATGAAGAAAGAACATTGCATAATATTCACCACAACACTTAATCTTTATAAATTTTATCTTCATTTATTTCAAAAATAATTGGGGACATTCTCAGGGGGAAACTTTTTAACAAGAATGTCTCCAAATGTTTACTGGCCCTGTAGGACCAGTTGAGGTCTTTTTTTACTGGCCCGAAGTTGTTTTTGGGAATTTTTACTGGCCTGGGGCCATAGGTTCACCCTTAGCGTCGAGCCCTGGGTCAAAAATGGACTTTTGTTTAGATATATTGTGTCCTGTATCTGTTATAATTAAAATAGCATATCACTTCTAAAAATAACAACCTAATATCACACTTAATGTTGTACGCTCAAATAATGATTTTTAAAAGTACCATACCATTTCATCAGATATCTAAGTCATTATGATATCCTTCCCCTATTCTGATATGCATGCCATTTTGAAATAATGTCTTTGATGTTATCCCATCTTACAAAAAACCTTTATTTCAACCACAGGTATATCATGTTTGCACCACTAGACCCAAAAGCTGTTGACATTTCAATTTCCATGGTCTGACGATGGGTCAGTTGTAGACCCGTGGTTGACCGTTACAATGTCCACCATAGGTCTGTCATGATGCATGGTTCTTACAAGGTAGCCAAGTGGCACAGCCTAGTTTCTGTGGTTCATATATGGTAGTTACATGATATTCCCTAAACTATAAACCAACCATTAGACACAGTTGTACCACAGAACAACTTAGTTGTAGCCACAACTTTTGCAAAAAATGTTACATTTTCAGGAGATGCTTATATCAGAAAGACAACTTAAATAGTCATCTTTTTGACTCAAAGGCAGTAATGTATAGTACATGTTGGCAAGTAGTTTTGTAATTCCCTCCATAACCCCTACTACCTTGCCTATACCCTGATCATCATGAGAATTACCCTTAAGTACCCTCTACTCCCCCTTACACTCCAAACTACTGTAAATACAACCTTGTAAAAGGAATGAATGTATATTAAATGCCAGTTATATTTCCAACCAAGTCATGAACAGTAACTTACCAAAGTGCACTTATTAAAACAAAACCATGTTTCAAATCCATTTATACTAATAGCAAATGAGTGATGTGACTAAATCACAAATAGATATATCAAGAGCTATATTGAATTTAGAGATATATTTGTACTAATTTGAAATAGTAGTATTTGTAATTTTGTTATTGTCTGGCAGATTTTGTCAACTGCAAGCATTTATGGGTTGATAAATGCTAAAAATCAAGTATTTCTGGATTTTTTTTCCAATACTTAACCCATTCGCCCCTGGAGCATACATTTGTCTGACAGACATGCAAATACCTTGATATTAAAGCAGTTTTTACAGAAATATTTGATGGAAAGACATTAGTTTCATGGCATGAAACAATACCTCTTCAAATATTCCTTAGAGATAAAAGCTAGACTAAATATAATTTCAGTGATTTCTGAAGTTGAAATTCTGATTGACAACGCCAACGTATCATTTTATCATTCAACAAGTATATTAAAGCCCACACTTTAAATGCTCAATATCCCTAGATTATATATATCTTCTTAAACTAACAGAGTATTTGCAAGTTTACTCATGTTCTCTTGTAATTCTTGTATATTTTATTATTATTAGTTCAATTATGTTCCGTTATATTCCTTGTATAACCTATTAAATTTCTGTTCTTTTGTTTTGTTCATTCCGAAAAAAAATCTTGTAATTGCTATGATTTTGTACATCAAATGTACAGTCCATAAACATACAAATACAAAAAATACACATTTTCCATAATTAGCAAGATACTCTTGGAGTTGTAAGACACCGTGCCTAGTATGGGCTAGAATGCTTTCAACTATATTTAAAAATGTACAATTATTACGGAAAATACTCTTAATCAATGTATCAAACGTTAAAACATATGTTTTGTTCAAAAATATAGGAATGTTTCTTATATATGCTGCCCTTTTCCAAATAATATCATGTCAGCCTCAACCTAATGTTTACAAAGCCATAGACTTCAGTTCCAGGAAACTCTATTCCTCGTCCTCTTCCTCCTCCTCATCTTCTTTTGGTGCATTTGCAGTTATAAAGTTCAGCATGTCAATCCTGGTGGCGATACCGAAAATCATCTGCTTTACACGCTCTTTCTGTGAGCCACCATCTGCAAAGAATATAATAGTACCATGAAGATGTACTAGTACCATGAATTAAAGACACGAGTTAACAATAGCTAGCCGCTTCAAAGGATTGTGTACTCTAGGTATCTTTATTCAGTGTATTACCATTCCTCCTTCTAACACTGCTTTTATTACTACTGCTACTACAACAAAAGAGGTACTTGGTTGTTATTCATTCACTTTTCCTTTATTTTGCCATATATATTTTATATTCCACTACTACTAATACTACTAACTCCTACTACTACTGCTTCACCTTCTACTAATATTACCACTACTACTTCTACTACTACTACTACTACTACTACTACTACTGCTACTGCTACTACTACTACTACTAGTGCTTCTTCTACTAGTGCTGCTGCTGCTACTACTAATAGTGATAATGAATGCTCCTGCAATACTTCAGTACTGCAGTACATTTTAGCAAGGAAACCATGTAGTCCAGAGGTTCCTGTGTGCATAAATTGTACCCTACATTACCCTATGTATAAATGAGCCAGCTATCCCACTATTATATATAAAACCAGTAGTCTTTTCGTAACCTGCACAAAGAAAGAAAATATCATCTTCCTGGTCTACCAGACAGCAGAGGTAGGCATCAGTTTTTGGGTAGGGGAAACTCAAATGACTAAAATTGAAATACTAATTAACACAGAACAGTGGAGCACCACTCAAAATGTGTGTTTTGTCTACTATTTTATTTCGATTTGGTAACTGGGTCCCAATGGTGAGAAACATTTTGATCGGTTAATAACTGATGCGTGTTATGCATTACGGAAGCTATAGTCATTTTAGTTTCCCTTTATCTACAAATCTGAGTCCTAGTTTCGCGGTCTGGTTGACAAAAAAGGACACCATTTTTCTTGCTCAATGCTTACCAAAAGTCTGCTCTAGTTTTTTATGATGGTGGGGTTATCAGCTTCATTTCTATGTATGATAATCAAGGGTTCGTCTGATGCACCACCATACCCTAGCCCATGCAATAATATTGTTGTAAATGTGAGACTTACAGTGGCGTTGGTCATGCACGACCAGCACAAAGTGGTCCGTATCCAGCATTCGAGAGAGACGGCCCAGGGTGGAGCTCATGTTTACCTGAAATACAACAACATAAATTTAGAGAAATATTTCAATATGTCATCTCAGGAAAACATTTGCATCATAGGCTGATCCAGGGAGGGGAGGGCACACCCGGCACACGCCCAGCCTAAAGCTTCCAGACTCTGATTGAGAGTACTATAGGTGAATTGATAGAACAGTTCACCTCCAAGGCAAACTTAACAGAAAACCACCCAACAGAAGGAAAAACCTAAAAGGTGACGTTATTCTATGTTCTATGACACTCGTGGACTTCTTCCGTCTAAATTTAACGCATAACCCCCCCCCAACCTGAAATCCTGGATCCGCCCCTGTGCATGATGTATGTTTTCCTTGCTGGATCACTGCACCAAGAGCTGAGAGGTCAACCCATTCATGCCTATAACTTCCAAACAGCCTGACTGTTTGCTGTTAAGGTTTTAATTAGTTTCATAATGAAATATACAACAAAAGTACTAGAAAAGACATGTGCCAAATACTGTCTTTTGTATTCTCTTCTCCATGTTTTTATTTTAAGAATTTCTGTTAACAGCCATCACTGGTCTTTGGAATTCTCTCATGAATTTTTAACATGAACAGTATTTAGGGTATGCTCCATTATCCACACTGAAATGAGAAATGATCAGTAAAGGCACTGTTTGCGGTTCCATGCATAGATTAAACATTCTCAAAGCAAACATACAATTATTAATACATAATGGGCAAAAAGAAAGAGGCCTGTAAATAACCCAAAGCAGCTCCATAGTGTACACCATCCCTCCTAAACCTTCATTTCAATATATGGTAAGTGGGGGTTACTCCTAAAAATTCTAAGTTGTGTCCCTAAAACCCCAAATGATCAATTTTTCCAGCGGACCAAAGACAATGCAGTCGGCAAAGCAGGTTATATCCAGCAATTCAGCAGGATGGGATAGCTCAGCTGAGTCAGCTCAATTTGATTGAATAAAACCTCACAAGCAATACCACTACATCACGAAAGAAAAAAACCTGACTTACTGTTTTGAACTGCTTGTAGATAGCTTTAGAGATAGGATCTGTTGTCTTGACTCGCTTCTTCATGATCAGAGAGAGCATGTGACTGGCTGTAACCAGGCCCACCAGCATACTGCAAGCACAAAGAAAAAACACACTAACATTTAGCAGGGATAAATACCGGTACTCAATTGTATTGTATGTTTATGATTTTGCGAAGTACAAAATCATAGCAAATACAACTTAAATAATAATAAATACAACACAAGAATAAAGTAACAAATAAGATACCAAATATGATTTTAGAATGGGAACAAGGATTGTATCCAAAAAGTTAAGTTACATTCTGTATAATTTAAGATCTAAAAAATATATATAAAATTGGTTTAATTCCTACCTAGATGTCTCCGTATTCTGGCAGTTCACTTTATGTATTTATGAAATTTTTGAAGTTGAGTGTGGTAAATTTAACGAAATTATATCCCCAGGAGGCAGGCAGTATTGTTAAGAATAGCGTTAAGGTATTATATCATACAGGCAATATCAATATTGTATCATATCATTTACATTAAGTATGTAAGACTGCAGGTCTCAGGCCTTATCTCCACAGCAAAGCATGTGTAAATTATATTTTTAGGCAGTAGCACATTATTGTCACTTCAGACAAACTTCGGAAACAATTCTTATACAGTATGCATGATGTCAGCACTTACCCGGCCTCATCCACGACTGGCACCTGGTCGTAGCCCTCCTTGTTGAGCAGGTCTAGGGTTTCCTGGATGCTGACCGTGGGCAGGATGGTCAGCGGGGGGTTCAGGTGAAGGGAGCTCACACGCAGGTTCCACCACCTGTAACAACACAGCAGCAAATGTAAACACGGCTAGATCAGGCATGTCGAAATATTGAAGTCCTGGAGCACACACGAGAGGCGATATGCGACAATTAGTTAGAGTACCATCACAATAGGTCTTGGAGCACAACAGTTCTTTAAGTACAGACCTAAATCAATCAATTAGGTAGGCATTATGAGTAAATCGATTTCACACATTTTCTAAATACAATATGTATTTCAAAATGCAAGTGAAACATTTAATACACTCACTGGGTCATGCTTCCTAGAATACTTCAAAGTTAAACAGTGATAGATGTTGTTTTTTTTTAGTCGCACTTATGAGGCCTCGCTGCCGCAACGCAGTTTTCCACTTGGATTACAATAAATCAAAGTGAAAGCTACTGATATAATAAGGAATCAGTATTTCCATTATATGCTCATTTAAGAAATTGACTTGATCACTAACCAGGCCTTGGACTCATCTATCTGGGTCTCCAGCTCCAGGAAATCCCTTTCCATCATCCAATCATCACTGAGGAACTTAGTCCTGGAAAAATAGAAGATTGTGAAAAGAAATCAAGAAGATACTGCCATAATGTACACACATACACACACTTCTAAATCAAAATGTACAACTTCTATTCACAAACTATATGGTAATCAAAGCAGTTATTTTTTATACATAAAGGAATTGTTTCCAACAAATGAACATTAAATATTTCTATTAATTGAAAAAAAAGTTGATTGACATACTTTCAATATATGCAACTCCTTGAACACCCAACCATGGATTGCAATGTGTTGATTTTAAGTTTACCCCTTCTTATTCTAGTTACACTTAATGTGGTTCAAGGCATCTATGCCAGAAAGTGCCAAGGTTCCCAGGTCTAGGAAGTAGGGAGATTGTGGTGGTGATTGTGATACGAACATGTAATTCCTGACGGAGTCGGGTAGGATGACCACGCAGCGCTGGCCTTCCTTCAGATCATGCTCCTTGATGGCCTGGATAGCGCTGTACATGGCAGAGCCACTGCTGCCACCTACAGGGAGAGGAGGGAATTAGACAAGATCAGCAGCATGCATGGACAGTAGAGATATAAGAAAAACAAATGAATACAGCAGAACTCATAGGAAAGTTTACAACAGTCACTTCAATGAGTAAGAACAAAGGATTGTGAAGCAGAATAAAGCATTTGTAGATGGCACAATGAGGTATCAGAGAAATACATAACCTTGATCCGCAACCCCATAGGCACTGCATGCTAGCACCTAGGGCATTTGCGCCTCGGGTTACGCGGTGTAGCCTGGGGAAGTATTGGTCACATGATTTTTTTCAGAAAGAGGCTGGCCGGATGTTGCAGAGAGAGTGGCTGACTGACTAGCTGGCTGCTATCTAGGTCAGATAGGTTGCCAAGGAGATGGGGTCAGTAGGCAGCAGGCCTGGGGTACACAGGTTATCTATGACTAATAGTGGGAGGCAGCAAAATTTGATGACGCATGCAGAGTGCCAACTCCCTGTCTTCATACTCTCAGGAGGTATTCAGCGACAGCAAAATCAAAAGTAGGTCAGATGCCCAATAAAGTGCCTCTCTCGATAAAGTTAACATTTAGATAAGAACAAATATTGCATAGACTATATATTACTTTAAAACATACATTCATCCGGGGAAACCAACTCTTTGAATTAAGGTCTGCATACTCGTATTACCAAGTACTAAAGTGAACAGTATGTTGTACTAGTTACAGACAATCTATGACCAGCATTTTCGGTCATTGAAGGTTATTGAAAAAAAATGTTTGTGATATTTATTCGTGCAACTTATTCAACATTTGATGTTTGATTTTATTATCTTTTAAAATCAATTTCATAATCAACCATACAGCTAACTTAAGGAGACTTAGTGCGTTGAAATAATGAAAAAGACTGGGCTAGATGCTTAGATACTAACTATGCTGCTTTCTTATATTGGTATTGCTCTGTAAGAGGATACCCACAAAATGTCACTGTATGTATGTTGTACATTCATTGACTGTAAATTTCATAGACTGCTAGCATGAATGGAATTGGTAATAGTGGCTTACCACAGAGAAGTCCCCTCCTCCTTCATCATACGGCGAGACATGATGAACGAATCCTTGTCCACAGACTTGTACCAATGGTCCACATACTGCAGACAGAAACAACAACAGGAATGATAGAGAATCGGGAAACCAGATGTAATCTACCCATTACTGAGAAAGCACAGCTATTATTATCAGTGCTCTTCAGTCATTTTGAAAATTTCTACCTGCTCGGGGCAGTAGGGCAGCCCTTGATGTCAAACCCTGCTTTTTTATATAAACCTTTATTGACCTCAATAGCAAATAAAATGCTAATCTAGGCGGTACACCTGCTTAATCATGTCAGTGCAAGCAGTCCCCTAGTAATCCCTACATCTCCAAGCACCTTTCAGGCAATCAGGGTGAATGACCGGGGTATACCAACAACCTTGAATTGTTCAAGAAGTGATTAAAACTGACCAGGAGGTGAGTGAAATCATCTACCTCTGGGCAAACAAAAACTAAAAAGATGCTTTTCAAAATAAGGGAAGCTTTAATGCTAAATCAATTAGAACTATCATGCTGAGCAAGCATGCAAGAAACAGAGTTATACAGAAATACTGTTCATACCCTAAATTATTCTACCATTAAAACAACAGGTCAGACCAAAAATTTTGTTCATAGCGCCACCACTGTCACTTTTCGGTACTAAAATGAGTCCCCCCCCCCCTTCTCAAATGCTGAATCTGCCACTGAGAGAGAGAGAGAGAGAGAGAGAGAGAGAGAGAGAGAGAGAGAGAGAGAGAGAGAGAGAGAGAGAGAGAGAGAGAGAGAGAGAGAGAGAGAGAGAGAGAGAGAGAGAGAGAGAGAGAGAGAGAGAGAGAGAGAGAGAGAGAGAGAGAGAGAGAGAGAGAGAGAGAGAGAGAGAGAGAGAGAGAGAGAGAGAGAGAGACCTAGCATGCTTATTGACGGAGCACACTTTTGATGCAAAGATATAACTATATAGCATTCTCACTCACAGTTCTATCCAGTACAGTAGGGATGAAATCATAGCCAACACCTTCCACTTCATAGTAAGTGACATCGCTCTGATTCAGCTCCTCGGGTTGAGCTAGGATAGAGCCCTCAGGGTCTACGCCAATCACCTGCAATAGACACAAACACAGCACCAGACTAAGTCAACATCTAGAGTGAGCTATGCTAGAGTCTTCAGCCTCAACACTAGCATATTATTAACCCATTCATACATGTAGCACCAAAAAACACCCAATTATTTTTTTTTGTGAAAACTCTCAAACAAAAGTTATTTTCAATAAGTATTTGAAGGAGAAATATGAACAAGATACAAATAAATAACTACCCTTCAAAACTTTTCCCAATATATGCTTAATTTCAAAGTTATTTCCAGAATAATTATAGGTCCAGACAATAATGGTCAAGGAAACCGCCAAGGATGAATGGGTAGACTCCCATACGTAAACAAACTGGGAGTGGGTGGACAATCTGACTCAACAAACAACAAATTAGATTTCTGAAAAGATATCAAACCTACACGATTATTTATCAAATTTGGGACACATATGTTTACAGGGATTCAAAGCCAAATGAACTTTTTACAAGGTGAGATATAATAAATTGATTCTTGGCATCAGGTTTTGGCCGAGGTTGCAGCATTACTACGGGATGAATAATTTCGCCTTGTTGTCTCAGGTGCACCTTTTTTCTCTATGTACGGCATATGCACAATAAATAATCTCATATTAGTAACTGTGTACAGTTTCATGTATATCTTACCTTGCAGCTGGGCACCTTTTCCTTGATTTTCCTGGCCAGACCAGCAATTGTACCCCCAGTTCCTGCTCCTGACACCAACATGTCGATCTTACCTAGAAAATTAACACAAACATTAGAGACAAGAATGAATAAATTACCCTCAAATCTGAATGTATTTAATCATAGGAAAATAAGAAGTTCAGGACTACAGTATAGGAATGATATTCCATAAATAATCTTCTTTACATTTTTTTATGATAACTTGCATGTAGTCATTCATTGTCAAAGAACCTTTTTCCGACAAGGGAATCA
>OZ012689.1:31612167-31632167 GCA_963942565.1 Maea johnstoni
ATATATATATATATATATATATATATATATATATATATATATATATGTATATACCAACGCTTCCCAAGATTAGAGACTCTTTCTAGTAAAACTGGAGCCAGAACAAGACACTTCATCTATAAGAGGTGAGCACAAATCAAGGCCATTGCTTCAAAAAACTAGGAGGTTTTACATGCGTTAAAATACAGCAAGAGGCAAGGGACAAACCATCATATCATCTCACCTGATCAAGGATGTGTGAGTTTGGGATCTCATTCTTGAGACGGTGAGCCACTCCTATGTGAGACTCAGGCGAGTCAAAGGCGGCACTGGTTGGTGTTCTCACAATCTCAGCCCCAAGAGCTCGGAGAACATCCACCTGGAATACACAAGAGAAATCACATCACATCACACCACAATTGATGACATCTGTCTTTGTTTTTTTCTAGTATATTCCACTTAAATCCATCTGTGGATAAAAATAACCAACAACACCAATGATTAATAATAATTGAATAAAAGATGATCTGCAATGACGAGAAAATGCACACATTTAGGTTTATATGCTGAGGCTACTTTCGTCCAAAACACAAGGAAGCAAATATTTTTATAAACGACATAAACCCTGACGTATTGGTATTCATTGGATAGTTCTTGCTGAGTATTGTCAGATATGAGTACCCATGTGCCAGGGTTTCAGTCATTTTTCAGTCTTTTTGCATCATTTCGTTATGGACAAAATTAGCCAGCAGCAGCATAAGGTTTAAAGAAAGGTTTAATATCTCATTGGCTTATATTATCCTCTGGTCCTATCTGGCATCAGGAAGTAGCCACCTGGAGGGTCATAAAGCAGACTTTTTAACCCACAGTAACAAGCTAGCTTGCCAATAAATTTCTGGGTGACTAGACCAAAGTTCGCCAGTACTGCAAATTTGTTATATATCACATGCTTGTTAAACATGTCAAGTAGACAGGAGCAATGACAATCACCCAATTGTTTTCTAGGTGACATTTGTCGAGTCACCTCCCTGGCTTAAGAAAAGCAGTCACATTCAGACGTGAGGACAGGATAGGACACAAATAGCCCAGACTTCTAGGCCATCATAAGTATTTTTCTGTTAACAGGCACCAAATAGTCTAGGTGGCCTTAGTGGTCGATTTAGTCACACTTATCTCATGAGGGCCCTGGCAATAGAGGATTCAGTTTGAGTACGATAAAAAACCTTCATTCTATAAAGAGATAGGAGGATAAGTCAGCTGGTGCCATCTATATACCATACCTGGTACTTGACCAAACTGCTTAGTCATCACAGAAAGAAATGTCTACATTTTAGAGACTAGGAGCCTAGTCTATTACACAAACTCGACTGGGCTACCATTTCTAAGGGATTTGAAATTATTTTTATCATCATTTTTCTGCCATATTGCGGCAAAGTCCGTACCAGCTAGTTGTAAGTGGTGGGGGAAACCATAGTAACCAGTGAAAAATACGGAAGTAGTATTAGTATTTTTTAAAAATATCTCTTCAACAGGGTTTTACAATGGCCAACCTAAAATGGGTTAACCCATTAAAACTTCCAGCACCCAAGAGAAGCCTGACAACTTTGATGAAATCTTGCATGCAAAAGCTAAGTTAGGAAAATATTTGATGGAGAAATGTAAACCAAAACACTACTGACAACTCTCCCTCAAATACTCTGTAAAATCAGTCTCACTTCCAAAAATATTGTCAAAAGTATCATACATCCAGACAGCTATTTCTGGAGGAACTCTTAACCCTTCCAGTGCAGAGGCTACTTTCGTCCAAAGCACAAGGATGCAAATATTTTTGAAAACCATCCAAACCCATCCAAATCATGTTGCTATTCATCAGATATCTCTCACTGAGGAGTACTCTCAGATGAGTACCCATGTGCCAGGATTTCAATCATTTTCCAGTGTTTTTTGTTGCATCAGTTTGTATTGGCCAAATAACTCACCAGCAGCAGTATAAGGGTTTAGCATGAATGGGTTCATATTGCCTACCTTTTCCATGCTCATTTTCTCGGGCATGACGATGATGCAGCGGTAGCCCTTGACGGCGGCGGCGAGGGCCAGGCCGATACCTGTGTTCCCTGAGGTGGGTTCAATGAGTACATCGCCAGGTTTGAGTGAGCCGGCCCTCTCTGCATCCTCTATCATACGCAGGCCAATCCTGTCCTTCACACTGCCTCCAGCGTTGAAGAACTCACACTTCACCACTGGAAATACACATTCATGCCAATATAATATAAATATGGGGTACAGATCTTCGGTCTAAATGGGTATTTCGCCACTTGCAATGTTAACCTGAGAACTTAAGGCCTAAAAAAAAAAGTTGTTTGTTTCCTGTAACCCTACCCTAACAAGTTTTTATTCAAACAAATCCCTACCCTAAAGTTTTTATCGCCCATCCAACTCCCAATCAACTTAAAAGATGCATAAAACACACATTTTTGACAAAAAAATAATGCAAAAATTGTTTTTTTACCGACCTACCTACCCTATTTTTTTTCAGACCGTTACAGGAAACAAACAATTCATTTTTTTAAGCCTAAAATAAAAATCATAAACAAAGTCAACCCAACGACTTTTTCTTGTTCTTTTGACTTTTTCAGTACGTATTCATCTAAATAGTTGTATAGGAGGCAAATTCCAATCTTGAGTATATTGTATACATGTGTATTAAGAATATGTTTAGTATAATCAACAAATAGTTGTGTTTGTGATAATGTATATACATTAACAAGTAGCTTTTACTCAAAACTAACTGCTTTATCTATCTTGTGTTGTAACATATGCACACCTATGCGTCAAGATGAAAACAAATTGAAAAACCTGAAAATTGTGTACATGTGACAAGGATAATGTAAACACCCCTAATTGATTTGCTATAAATTGATTTGTAGTTTACCGGATCTTTCCCCGTACCATTTTTGCAGAGTCTGTAGGGAGGTAAATAAAATAAAACTATTAGTTCAAGTTATTCACACATGTATAAATTAGACTTTCACGACAGCGTGGAACAGGTGTGAAGATTGGCGGGAAATGATTACTTGATTTATTTCGTGTTTTTCAGTTTTTTTATTGACATTTAACTATTGTTTTATCTATTCTATCTAATCAAAAATCTCACTATCATCTATTCCCCATTAGATGTTGCTAAGTTGGACTGGCCGTTTATTATCTAAAAGATTTAAGAGTGATCTTTGTTCCTGTTGGGTGGGTTATTTTTAGTTTGGCACATCCAGGAAACTACAAATCAATTACGGCCTTAGAACTTTGAATGCATTGATATAAGTTGCATCATTCTAGATACATTTTCACACTAATTTCAACAGGACATTTCTAAGGAAACTAGAATGTCAGTATTTGCCCACAAATATGAATGTCTCCCCTGTAGGGATAATGAAAAGCCTGGAACAATAGGAATGTCATTCTATCAATGAACCCATAACCTGGTTCTCATGCTATCTGGGATGAAATGTATCATTTGGAATCATAACAAAAATAGTAAGATCTTCTAAAAATAGATAACACATACAATATACTCCATTGGACATGTTGTTACAAAAAAAATTGATTCAACTAACTGTTGCATAGAAATGTTTAGATTTTGTTGCTGTAATCTTCACAATCTAAGGTGCTCCAGCAATGGGATTTGGACTTCAAATGTCCCAAATATGACATTAAAATAATACCAAAATTTACAAGATTCTTACGAGTCTGGAATGGCATAGGAAAGGATTTGAATAGACTCATTTAAACATTTTTTGAAATATTTTGCAGACAAGTCTAGGTGCAGAAGCTGACTCCGACAGGAACTGCGCCGAAAACAATATGTCTCTCCTGATACATACACAAGGCCTAAAAAAAAGTTGTCTGTTTCCTGTATCCCTACCCTAACAAGTTTTTATTCAAAAAAATCCCTACCCTAAAGTTTTTTCCGCTCTCCAAACTCCCAATCAATGTAAAACATGCATAAAACACCCATTTTTGACCAAAAAAATAATGAATTTTTTTTTTTACCGACCTACCTACCCTATTTTTTCCGTACCGTTACAGGAAACAAACAATTTCTTTTTTAGGCACAATCAATTTCTAGCATATATCTGTGTCAAAAATTACAGGACATTTTACGTGATCAAATACAAAGATGGAACTTACATAGTTCACATTTGATTCCAAAGCTCTTGCCAATGTTGTTGATGCGCACCAGCGGAGTTTCCCCAATGTTATAGAGAATGTTGGGTAAAATCTTTGGCCTTAAACCTCTGAAATATTGAAAGCAACATTCAAAGAAAATAACAATTTCCTTACAATAGTTTGTAACCAGAAAATTAGCAGTAATTTTTCTATTACTGAGAAGTACTTACCTGTTATTATATATGAAGCTAGTGACACTAATCGCCCTCTATTGGCAGACTCAAAAGTAAAATCCCTTGATCTTCCCGCCTCGCCGCCAGGTGGCTACGCGTTTTGGCGCCAATCTACCTCAAGTGTCCAAGTCAGCGCTCGATCCAACATCAAGATTAGCTAAGACCAGAGGGGCAGGATGGGCGGGATAATAACAGGTAAGTACTTCTCAGTAATAGAAAAATTACTGCTAATTTTCTGATTACTATCGAAGTACATTACCTGTTATTATATATGAAGCTGAATACCACCGAACGGTCTAAGCTGTGGTGGTCTTAGCTCCTCCAGAGGAACCCGCAGTCGAAATAATAGCACGGCCGAAACGCCCCTTAAGGTTGGGAAGATACTTAAGATAATGCCTAGCAAAGGTGACTGGGGTCTTCCAAGCCGCAGCGTCCATTATCTCCTGGATTGGAACCCCCGCTAAGAGGGCCCAGGACGCCGCAACTCCCCGGGTATCATGTGCCTGGATGCCTAAGGCTCGACGCTCCTCGGAAGAGAGATGCCGATAGGCAGAATTTATGGCCTCCCGGACCCAGCCCGCAATAGTCGATTGGGCGGCCCGGTTATGAGGCTCCTTCGAGGAAATGAATAAGAATCTCTCATTCCCTCTAACTTCCTTGGTACGTGAAATGTACCAATTCAAAGCCCGGACAGGACAGTGAAGCCTGTCGTCCGGGGACAAATCTTTCAGACTGGATAGAAACACCGAACTCGGGGTAAACCCCGGCCCTTGATTCTTGTCCAGGAGTAATGCCGGGAGAAGACGCCATCCCCCGGTCTCTTTCCGGAGGTGGCCCTCGTCCACTTTACATGCGTGCATCCAGCTACCTCTGCGGCCCGAGGCTAGTTGGACTAAGAAGGCAGTCTTGATAGACAAATCCCTCAATGACGCTTTAGCCATTGGCTCAAAGGGAGATTTCGAGAGATGCTCCAACACCTTCGGTAGATCCCAGGTTGGACGCAAAGTCCCAACCTGCGCTCTATCCACATAAATCCCCTTCATCAGGGCACTCAATACCAGGTGAGAGGAGACCGTAACTCCACCCTCAAACCCAGAGTGAATAGACGCAATTGCCGTCCGATAGCCTACTATAGTCGAGTGAGCCATCGGTTTCCCTTTATGAGGCATTTTCGACAGATCCGTAAGAAAATCTGCCACCTCAGTTACAGGGGCAGTATAGGGATCCACTGCTCGTGCAGCACACCATCTTGCGAAGTGTGAAGCACGGGCACCGTAAACCCTCCTAGTGGACTCACGGTGTCCCTTGGCGGCAGTGTCGGCCACCTTCTCTGAAAAGCCCTGCGCGAGGATAGATCTGCGGAGAGCCTCCACGCAGTCAACCTCAATCGCGCCGGCTCCGGGAAGAACTTGTGTGTCTCCGAGTTTTTCAGGAGGCTCCACCGATCCGGAATCGCCCTGGGCAGATCGACCAGGAGATTGGTCATCTGTCTGAACCAAATCTGGCTGGGCCAGAATGGTGCCAGTAGGACGATCGTCGCTGACGGATGTCTGAGAAGTTTCCTCAGAACCCGCTGGCCTGGGGATCCGCTCCCAGGCAGTAGTATACCGGGAGTTGGGCATTCTTCGCCGAGGCGAACATGTCCACAAACGGACGCTCCCAGACCTGCCACAGGGACTCGAACGTCAACCTGTGGAGGGTCCACTCCGTCGGGCAATAATTGCCCCTCGACAGCGCATCTGCCAGGATGTTGCTCTCCCCCGCAAGATGCACCGCCGATATGACGATCCGGTGCTCGTCGCACCACTCCCACAAGTCCAGGGCTAGTCTGCACAGCGACAGAGAGTGAGTTCCTCCCTGCTTGTTGATGTAGGACACTGTCGTCATATTGTCCGACAGTACCTCCACCACTGTGCCCCCAGCTGCGGCAGAAAATGCTGCAGCGTGAGCCAGACCGCCTGAAGTTCGAGCCAGTTGATGTGTCTCGACTTCTCTTGTGGTTGCCAGGTGCCAGAAGCCGTCTGGTCTCCCAGGTGACCTCCCCACCCGTAGGACGAAGCGTCTGTGACGATCGTCATCTCCGGAACCGGGTCCGAGAAAGGAACCCCGGATGTGAGGTTCGGAGTATGGAGCCACCATTGAAGGGTCTCCCGGGCAGCCGGAGTCAGAAACACCGGAGTGGACTCCGGCATAGACATGTCCCATCTCTCCTGCACAAAGTACTGGAGGGGACGAATGTGCCGCCGAGCCCCTGGGACCAGCTGAATCATGCTGGCCTTGTGGCCAAACAACGACCTCCAAAGTCTCGCCGGACTCGCCGGAGACTTCAGAACACGACGAATGAGTCGCTGTAGCTGATCTATCAGATCCTCCGACGGAAACGCCAGGAGGCGGACCAAGTCTAGCGAAGACCCCAGGAACAGAGGAAACTGGGACGGAACCCAGTCTGATTTTTCCTCGTTGAGCACGAAGCCCACCCTCTGAGTTACCCAACGGACTGTGTCCCGGTAACTTAGGGCCAGTTGGTAGGTCTCGCCCACTACTAACCAATCGTCGAGATACTGGAAAACATTTATTCCCAGCGTCTTGAGATAAGCTCCGACCGCTCTGACCAGACGTGTATAAGTTCTGGGAGCGGTCGACAGGCCGAACGGCAAGACCTGAAACTCGAAGATCTCTCCGTCATAGGCGAAGCGGAGATACTTCCTGTCCCTTGGGTCGACAGGAACGTGAAAGCAGGTGTCCTGCAAATCCAAGGAAACAGCCCACGGACCGGACACCTCGGCGCCGGGGGGGCACCCGTCCCGGTAGAGCTTTATGTCCGCTCCTAACGTATTTAAAACGCTCTGGAGCGTGTCCATCCTGAACTTGGGAGGTTTTACTCCTTCGTTCAGGCGCTTCAGGTTTAAGATGGGCCGCCATCCGCCTGAACGCTTCTCTACCAGGAACAGGGAGGAATAAAACCCTGGTCCGATCATGGAGGGATCCAACTGCACTATTGCCATCTTTAGCAACATTTTGTGCAGACCCTCTTCGAGGGCCACACGGTGCTTGTGCTTTGCTGGGACCATCGTCCACAGAGGCGCTCTGGTTAGCCGGCAGCTCTCTGTGAACTCTATGTGGTAGCCTGAAGAGACAGTTTGAAGGACCCATTTGTCTGAGGTAATGGCTCCCACGAACTCCCCCAAGCGTCCCCCCACCGGACCGGGCTCCACCTCATTGGGGCCGGGACCCGCCCCGACCCCTACCGCGCCCCCGCGACCCAGAAGAGTTGTACCCAGAGCGTTGCTGCTGGGGTTTCTCTTGAGCCTGCGGCTGAGCTACCTGCTGCTGCTGTTGCTGGTGCTGCTGCGGCTGGGCAGGAGAGCGGCTCCTACGGCGCTTCCTGGCCGGACCCTGACTCTTGGCCTGGGCTGGCCTCTTCGGGATCTTAAACCCGGACGGATCCAGAGGCGGTGAACCCGCCGCGATCTGTGACGCCTGGAACGCAATGGCTTGGGTGGATGTCGTGTCCTTGAGCACCTGGTCGAACTGACGGCGAACATGAGCTCCGAATTCAGCGGCAGTTCCAGGAGTTTCCCCTTTGTAAAGGAGGGAATCCCCGGAAGACCCCCGTCGGGACGCAGGTGGTTCACCAAACGTGACCGACGGTCCAGACGAACCTCGGCCTGTATGTGGAGTGTGATCCGGGATATACAGGCCGTGAGGTAAGCCGCAAACTCCATGGCCTCCGTGACCACAGCCGGATCGAAATCTGGGTCCGTGGCCGGAGCAGGAGTGGCAGCATCTTCGCGAAGACGCTGCAGGGCGGCCGCCTGGAAAGCTGCAGCGTGGTGGATGTAGGCCTGCACTTGTACGAGCAGGCCCGAGAGACGGTTGACCGTAGACAGCCGCTCGTCCAACCTAACTGATAGCTTTTCTGCCGAAGCCAGGACGGAGGACGTATCGGAACCGAAGGGCTTCTTAGCTGTGAAGTCCTTCTTGCCGCAGACCCGGAAGTGCTTTTCAGCCTCCGGATCGATGGTCTGAGGGGTCAGGAACGATTTCTCGTCCGCACTCGCATGCCGGAAATTTCCGGGCAAAGACACCCTCCCCCAACGTCTTCGGCATCCCATCCAGGAGACCCTTAGCGTCCCTCTTCGCCGTTGTGGCACACATCGTGTCCCACGGCATAACGACCCGTTGGGCCAGAGGTACCTGAGGTACCCCCACAAAGAGAGACCGGGCTTGCGCTTGCGCCTGCGGAGCTGGCGCGGCAGCCTCGGGTTCACCTGGAAACCTGAGAGCCCTCTTAATTGGCTCCATGATCTCATGGAACCTTAAGGGGATCCGGAACTTGAACTTCTCGGCTAGCCAAAGGCGTCGCCAAGCAGTCGCATCACCACGGATATCGTCCAGGTCCTCGAGGAGGCCCTGGGAACCCTCCGACAGAGAGTGTGGTGGCCGAGGAGCAGCCACCGGCAGGGCTGGTTCGTCCGCAATCACGGACCGAACCGGAGAGCCCCTCAGCTCCCTGTCGAGCGGTGAAGACCCACGAGGCGCGTGGACATCCACGAAGTCCTCATGATCGGTTAGAGTTTCCGATTCATCGGATTCCGGCACTGGAGTGCGCGGCCTCGACGATGCCTCGGATGCAACGCTTTCCTTATCCCCCCCCCCCTGCCTCAACCTCTTGATCAACTCCCACTCTTCGTGAGAGATATCCGAGGGGGTGTCTCGACCTGGGTCGGTAGACTGGGAAGGTTGGATAGCCTGGGCGGCCGGAGGCGCCGGGGCCGAGGATTGGGAGACGCTGGAGGGACCGAACGCGTCTCCCGCACCAAAGCCTGGAGGCTGGAAAGGCTGCTGGCCAGGGAACGTATAGGGAACGCTCGCCATAGCCTGCTGCATGGCTTGCAACTGGTACAGCTGCATTTGCCACTGATGCGGTAAGGACAGAGCCGGGAGGCTCGCCCCTGCCGGCGTCCCCGGTCCTAACGCCGGCCGGGAGGCGGATGGTACTGGGGTACGAGGGTCGACCGCCATCGGGGTCAGAGGAACCGGGGTCCTAGTGACTCGAGGCGGGGAAGGTAGAGGCCCAAGGGCCTCCGACCGGGGTTCCCTCGGAGTACCGGGAAGAGAAGCTGGCGTTGGGGACCGGTGCGGAGACCTATCCCGCGAACGCCTTTTCGCTCCCCGGAGGAAGACGAAGACTTCTTCTTCTTGTGGGAACTGGAGGATGAAGAGGAGTGCTTGACTCCTCCCTCTCTCCGCCCTACGGGAAGATGACGAAGAGCTCTTGGAACTCTTCTTCTTCCCGGAGCCTCGGGCCGGGGACGGCCGGGCTGGCCGGGATCGGTCTCCCAAAGGCGACCTCTCCGAGCTGGAGGCTCTGCCCCGTGCCTCCGAAGAGACCCGGGGCGACTTACCGGGAAGGGAGGTCTCAACCTCCACTTCCATCGCTGGATGCTCATCAATGATGAGCCGCCCCTCCGAAAGTACACTGTCCTCACTCATAGAGCCGGTGTCAGAGATCTTTCCAGCTTTCCGGCGCCTCTCCTGGCAGGCTGCCAGGCGGGCCAGAAGCCTCTCGAGGCCATCCCAGTCTCCCTCGCTCCAATGCTCACACACACGACAGTGGCTGCCGTCTCTAGTGCAGACCACATGTGTGGAACAGGTGCGATGGTGGGTCCAAGGTTCTGATTCGACGTAGCGAATCGCAAACCGAGAACAGTGGGTATCGGCGCAACGAGCATACGAGGCTACCAGCTGTGCGGTCGCCATCTTGTTTCTGAAACGAAAAACAAGAAGGCACACGAGACAAACAAAAGCAATCATAAAACAGTGAAGCAGACTGAAGGTCTGGAAGGAAAGATGGCCTGTAAGTAGCCAAAAGTACTTATCAACAATGTTGACCACTTCAAATTCGCCAAGTCGGAGTGAAACGTTGAAAAATTCTCGCAAATGCAGGAGAGTCTAAAGTATACCAGTGATGAGGGCGCTGGCAGACACTAGAGGAAGATTGGCGCCAAAACGCGTAGCCACCTGGCGGCGAGGCGGGAAGATCAAGGGATTTTACTTTTGAGTCTGCCAATAGAGGGCGATTAGTGTCACTAGCTTCATATATAATAACAGGTAATGTACTTCGATAGTAATACTACTGTTATAATACTTTGAGGGCCTACCCTAATGGCTGTGTGGTCTAAGGTGTTGTTACTGACTGCAAGCTGGCTCTTACCAATGACCTGGTTGCCAGTGACTTCGGGTTAAGCAGTAGTTTTCGCCGGGTACTCCAGTTTCGTCAACCAATTAAACTTACCTAGTCACAACTTAGCTGCATAGCTGTAATATGGCAGAAAAAGTGCCGAAAATGGAAATTCCATAAATATATAACATTTTAACCATTGAGGCTAAAAAAGAACAGAGCAATGCATTCATAAGGGTGTTTGGTTTGACATGCCATGGGGGCATCTGTGGTGAAGGTACAGCGGCTGGGGAGACCAGGGTGGTCCTAGGGTGCCTTACCTTGGCTTGTGGTAGTGAGGGGATGATGACTTGGGGGCATCTGTGGTGAAGGTACAGCGGCTGGGGAGACCAGGGTGGATCCACTTGCGCTCGCCGCCTGCACTGCTCACGCTCTTGTTCATCGGACATTCCATGCTGACAGTATCCTTTTATCTGAAATGTTATTGGAGTATCTCAGTGCCTGAGGTAGGTGGCATGTCCTGCATGATTAATTACATAAGGCATCAGTAGGTATCCCAATACAGGCTTAATATTAAAAGCCCAATGCAGTCAATTACAAAAAAGAAATTGACCGATCAGCTGCCAGAATCTGAGTGGAGCTGATGATAAAATTTGCAACAGCTTGAAGTTACTGCAATTTTTCATGGTACTTTTGGACAGAACCCAACATACAATTCACCACCAAATAACGAACTTATGCCCAATGCCATCTGGATTCTGGAATTATCTACGAAAAATAACAAAGGTCTTGACCATACTTGTCAAAGAAGACTCCTGACGATAGCGATAGCGCAAGTATACGAAGTAAAAACTATACTTTATCATATGTGTCATAGGTTGCTGGGTGATTTGGACATCTCAAGTGGTCTTTATCTATTGAACCACTTCAGTGTGAAGTGTCCATGTTATGACCCATGTATAGATCATATCATCACCATCATCACTTCCCAGTTGTAAACAACACATGAGTGACAATCATAGCCCGGCTAATCTGCTGTGTCATGGGGGAGGGAGGGGGGCAAGGACTTGGCCAGGACCCGTCGTGCATGTCTTTTGGACAAGCAGTTTCCTGTAAACCCGAGTTTTGATTAGGCAAAAATTTCTATAAAGAGTTTTCAATGGTGACTTATTGGTTGTCATAACCAAATATTTTACTAACTAAACATCTTCTGGGACATAGCTGAAGTGTAAATAGCTTTTTTTGACATAATATGCTATTAATTATAATGATTTGAAGTAGATAAATAGCTAAATTTGGATGGGTAGAAACCGTAGAATTTTTGGAATTGCTGTTTTGGACAGGCGATTTTTGAATCATGGCTAAGACCCTGGAGGGGGAGCTAAGCCTTATTCTTTAAGATTTGTAACTGCTTAGATTTTAAGTAAGAACGTATGTAACAGGTATGTATAGTTCTCTGGATTTAGTGAAAATCGGCTTTATGTGCCCATTATGTATAGCGGTACGGGAGGTTTGGTGGTCATACCGTCATACTTAAATGACGCTTATTGAATCCACAGACCAGTTGTTATGTACAGTAAATATTCCATTTAGACTGGATTTAGGTGGGGGTTGGGGGGGAGCTTAAAGCCTTATTCTTCAAGAGTCTTAACTGCTTATATTCAGCAAGGACTTATGTTACAGATCTACATAGTACTCTGGGTTCAGGGAAAAGTGGCATTATATGCCCTTTACATGGGGTAAAGATCGCTTTTATGGGAGCAGGGACTTAGCCAGGATTTTCATAACAGGGTGTCCAAATTGGGATTTCAAGAATTTAGGGCGTCCAAAATCCCTGATTGAAAAAGTAAAAATCATTCCACTGACTATGTACATTAACAAATAAAGTAATTATATGCTTTATTCTCCAAGAAATGCTTTTGTTATTATTTCAAAGTAAACATTTTCAGAAATTTAACTTGGAATGGGTATTTCTGAAAAACATGTGCATACCAAAATCAAGGGTGTCTTTTTACCTAAAATCAGGTAATTTTCATGAACCAGGGAGTCTAAAAGACACCCAGACACCCTGCTGGCTAAGACCCTGTATGGGAGGTTTGCATCAATGAGCACTGCTTATTAAATGTACTGACCAGATGGGACAAAGTAGCTCAGTTGGTTAGGTGACGGACTAGTACTGTCAGAGGGTCGCTGGTTCAAATCCCAGTAGGGCACTTTGGTCTGTCCTTGGGTAAGACAGTATATTCCATGTTACTTCAGTCTACCCAGCTGCAAAATGGGTACCTAGCATAAATAAGGTAGTGCTTAGAGCTTGTGTGCTATATACTGCCAGTTGCTCTGGAATATCCCCCGGGGGATTGAAATGGTTATCGTGTGTACAGGCCTGCTAGGCAGGGTCTGACACTTAGATTTCAGTCTAGGGGCCCGAATAGGTCTTAAATTGATAAAAATCAATGGTCAGAAACAGGATTTCTAGTTATTATGCATACTATTTTTGGCCCCTAGTCTGAAAAATCTAGGGGCCCACAGCAAAATCTAGGGACATATGCCCCAGGGAAAGTCGAACCCTGCTAGGGGAGGAAGGTCGTGTGAGCACTTCGGTGGATACAAGACTATAAACCGAATACCTAAGTTACCTTTATTATTCCACTTGGACTTCATTACTTGCTGGTTATGTAATTGTATTCCCAGCAATTGATAACTGCGTCCAGCATCTTACCTGCTTGTTGTCAACATATTTAGCAGGTGCTCCTGTGAGTTACTGATGTTGAAACATAGTGAAGTTTATTAATATCACCTATTTAAGTCAACAAAGTATAAACTTTCTGTGAGAGAAATAAACGTAAGCATGTGGTTTTGCAAGTAGATATCAACTGTGCATATAAATCTGTTAGGCCTAAATAAAAAGTTGTTTGTTTCCTGAAACCCTACCCTAACAAGTTTTTATTCAAAATAAATCCCTACCCTAATTTTTTTTTCTGCCCTCCTAACTTCCAATCAACATAAAAAATGCATAAAACACACATTTTTGACCAAAAAAATAATGCAAATTGAAAAAAAAAATTCATAGACTTTTGGGTGTCCAAAGTGTGGCACAAAGTTCACCATACTAATGTCATTATCTGTAGATGTATATGGTTTATTTCATTAAATGAAATAAACCATATACATCTACAGATTTTTCTTCTTTAGACCAGTAACTTCTTAGTTTGTATTGTATTAGTGACACTACTTGCACTATCTTCAAAAATTGTCATCATCAGCAAATCCTGACCTAAACTTTTGGGTGTCCTAACTGTCAAAAAAGCTTAGGTGGCTAAGCCCCTGATCTAAGTAGAACCAGAGGCATGTGAACAATGTGAAAGCAATGGTTGTGTTTTGAAAGTGGTTATTTGTGTAATTGTAAATATACATATAACTAGAAATCATATTTCTAATGGAAACAGAAAGTTTGAAAATTTGCCTCACATTTTGTTCAAATGTTGCTTTTTTACCTTAATTGAAGAAAGTTCAGGCACTCCCTAGAATGGCGAAAGGCATAGGTTTCTTCCAAAGAAACTGGAAGAAACATATTTCTTCCGGGACGGAAAAACCTGGATTCTTCCATGGAAAAAAAACGCCCCTCGGAAAAAACTGCCAACCCTGACCTCAGGCACTTTTAAACACCACAAGGTAAGTTTTCAGGTTATGAATAAGTTACCCACCAAGGCACATGACACATGTAATAAAGTCACCTGTTTACTGACCACTTGATCCCTGCCACCTTTTATCTCAAGCTGTCACAGACATAAAATAGTAACGGATGGTATTTATAGATAAGTGATATTTTTGACAGCAGTGTTGATGGACGCAGCCATCTTATCACATGCATCACATTTTTTGTGCATTAAAATTAAGAGCAACTCCAGCATTTGGTCATAGATTAACATGAGCTATAAGCCTCTTTGAGGTTGCACAGTAAAATGCATAATTTGCAACTAGAATGTTTAATTTTTTTTCTCTCTCACACTCTGACAGTGGTTGTTGAATTAACAACTTATAAGATTAAACCTCTCTCTAGAAGAGAGATAAAAGAATGAAGAAGCTAAGGGGATTAAAGTTGGGTGCTTGGGGCCTAACAGGATGTACGGCATGTTAGAATGTACATATTCAAGAGGACCCCAGCCCTGATATAAAAGCAAGATAAGGATTGGGCATTCTCTTGTCTCTTGATAGGGTTACTTTAATGTGTAAGAGAAATGTGATTTCACTCTTTAAATTGTATGATCCTGCATGCATGCAACTCCAGTGTGCAACATAACCACTTGCCCTGTGCAAGTTCCAAGTAATTTCAGCAAAAAATGACAATGGGGCAAGCTGAACAAGACCCTGACTTGCCGCGCTTGGCAAGTAATGATTTGGGCAAAGTCCAACCTCACCTTTGTTTAACAGAGTGGCAGGGCAAGTGGAAGTGCCAGCGGGGCCAGTTTACTGAAGGGGCAGCTTGCCCTGCTCAGAAAATATTGTTTTGCAACCTATGAACATTGCACCTTGAACTCCTAAAAAAATTAGGAATTTTTTCTTACCCCTGGTCACAAGAAGGTGCAAGCAGGCTTTTCCATCAACGACACCAATATCAAACCTGAAATATCTGTTAAACTTTTAGTTGTAGAGTTCTGAGAACTGGATGACAAACAAATAGACTACCGTAAATTCTCGGTTATCTCGGACACTTTTTATTAATTACGATTTTCGTTGGCTGATGGTGGCCGAAATTTACTGAAAATAGCGATCAAATGTCAGACACCGTGGCCGAGATTCGTCGATATTATCAATTGAAACGAAAGCTACATGAACTATGATGTAGATGGAACTGAAAATCGATTGCGGTAACTTCGTACCTGGGAGTAGTAGACATGTATTTCTCTGCTTCGTACACAAGAATATAATTTTCCCCCACAAAACCCTTATTGTCCACCTACATGACTTGTCATTCCTCTGCTATATACTAATAAGGTAACTTGCCTCCCTTGTATGTTGTTTACTTGTTCTGTTCTGTTCTAGTAATTCCCTCCTTTCGTATCAGGAGCGCCTCCTATATTGTTTATTCTTGCTGCCGCACGCTAATTACGCATTGAATTATACAAACTGGCGCAGCCCATGAGATCGATGTGTTTACTTCCGGTTTCGGAGCCGGTGTGTTTTGGCAGATATAGGGACACTAGAAATGTTAGTTTATAATCTAAAATCAATCGGAAACTTCGTAAATCTAAACATGTCTTTCACTTTGGCCGATATCATCAATTGTCAATTGAATTGAAACGAAAGCTAAATGGAAATTCGATCGCTAACTTTGTGAACAAGAACACAATTTTCCCCCACAAAATCACCTACCTGACTTGACATTCCTCTGCTATATATACTTGTAAAGTAACTTACTAACTTGCCTCCCTTGTATGTTGTTTACTTGTTTATTCTTGCTGCCGCACGTCAATTACGCATTGAATTATATACTTGGTCAAGTTGTTGACAAGTCTTATTTCGAAATGGCGCCGCCCAAGCTGTATTCCACTCTACACGCAGAAATGCGATACCTACTTCCGGTTTCGCACCGATCGTCTTTTGGCGAATATGGTAGGCACTAGACACAATCTTTAATAATCTAAAATCAATCGCAAACTTTGGAAATCTAAATGTTTTTTTCTTATATCAATGAAATTTACTTGGTGGCCGACTTTTGGTGAAATGTGTCTTTGGATGAATCGGGGGTGGGCGAATTTCCCCAATAATTATTTGGTAGATTAATTATAGTGGCCGAGTTTCCTAGGGCGGCCGAGATTTCTGAGAATTTACGGTAGTAGATATTTATCATTTATACTGCTGTTACAACCGGTGTGCTATACTTTCATTGTTTTTTTGTAGTCGGCCAAGAGCTCTGGCAGCTTGTGTTTACAATGTAAAATTATTAACGATTTGAAATAAAGATCAATCTACCTATCTATCTACTAACATACCCATCAATGGTTTTAACATATATTGTATAAAATGTTTGCAAAATAGTTTTTAAACACAGATCACAATGATAACACCTCAACCAAAACAAATATCTTGTTGAGGACTGCATCACATTCACTACTACTATTGTTACTTTCATTTCAAATATAGGACCCTTGAAATGAAATGTGACTTTTCTAAAATAATATTCAATCAACCCAGAAATCGTAAAGGGGGCTCCCATGATACATATTGAGTAAAATGATTGTTTCTTCAAGGTGTTTCTCAGTGAAGTGTTATTACGACATACATGTACTATTTCAACTGGTCACTGGCACGTAACATGGTTATTTAAGAAGGCATGTATTTTAATTTGTAGACGTTTACTTGGTTTATGCATATCAAGTCAAAAGGGTATCAATGACAAAAATAAACAATCGTGACTTTTCATCAGCACAAAATATACTTCATAGCTAAATATATCATGCTGGATCACTAAACAACTCTAATTAAGGCATAGAAAATTGTCCCTGGCTTGATCTTTCAGAAAGTTGTTGATAGTAAATTCATGACACATTCTAGAATATTTTTAATCTAAATTTAAAACCCTTTTAGTAAGGATTTAAAACCCTGAATAGAGGCCTACCTAGCCTAGTCAGGACTAGGCCAAGAAATTTATTTCACTTCTTTAATAACTTACGTTACTTACCTAATATTCATATATACCATTCTAAGATGATATATATACCCATATTTAGTTCTATATTGGCTCACCAGGCAGCCAGCATTGGGTCATTTGGATTTCTTGATTCTGAATGACCAGTGTGACCACCCTTGGTGCCATCTTTCACCAGCCATTGGAACTAATACCTAGATATTGATCAAACGATAGAGGCCAGAACAGAGAATTTTTTAGCATAATTCAACTAAATCATAGACTAGGAGCTAGTCTAAGGCATTCCCTGAATAACTCCATTTTAGCCTCTAGAGGCAAAAATTCCCATGAAGAAGTTTCAGTTTTTTAATTTTTTGGCATGTAAGTATGTATGTCCCTGGTGACACACAATTATGGTACAGAAGTCAGGTCTTTATGTATCACCATGCATGATCAAACATCAACATAGTTGTCCCCACTGACACTGTGACTGTGCACAAATCGATCTGAAGCTGCGCTATAAGTATAAGTATCGGTCGTCAATCTAAGTGTCCAAACGACTCACTAGCACTAAGATTTATTAGATCATTTGGACTAATGATCATATCTTTTCATAAACAAAATCTTCTAAGACATAGCTAAACTGATGAAGTGCAAATAGCCTTTATTGAAAAGACAGGCTATTAAATGTATTTGATATCTATACAGATTTGAATGAGTTGCTAAATCTGGACCTGTGTGTGCAGAAATTTTAAGAATTGCTGTTTGCCTGGGCATTCTTGAAATCCTGGCTAAAACCCTGGTCGCCTACTTTTAAAAGTTAAAAATGAGGGGATTATTTATAGTGATCACATCCAGACTGTGATTTAACTTGCGGATGCACGTTCAACATTTTTAATTCAATTACTAGTATATGCCCACACAACTTCCTGGATTACATTTAAATATAATCCAGCTCTGAAATAATTCTTCAGTAGAGATCATTTTCAGGTAATTTCCTGACCAGTTTTTCAAATAGATTTGGTAGTAAGGGTTTCGAATCCATGTGTGAATATCATGATTGGGTTACTTTGAACCATATATACCACAAACATGCCACCCAAACTCTAAACAGGTAAAATTGATACCTATAGAGAACTTTAAGAACAGGTGACCTTACAGAGTTTGTAGGCCCTAAGAAGGTTCCCTGTTTATAAGCTGGAAAAACCAGGATATGTTTGGGTTCATGACCAGTAGAAAGCAGTGCAGACTGGCCCTTAGGACTCTGCTACGCTTAAGTTCATGAGCAACTCTAGTTCCGGTATAACATGGCTGTTGTTAATCATATGCTTCCTGTTGGCCTGTAACAGGTGGTACAGGACAATCGATAGCACAGGTCAAAAGCCAGCATAAAGTAAACAACAGCCATGTACACACTGAAGTTATCTAGAGTTGCTTGAGCTATGTTATGGCCCCTTAGCCAATTTGTCAGGCTTCAGGCCTATGATAAATAGCATATTACCCTCAGCAAGTTTATGACATCTTTTCAAGCGACAGCTTTTCCCAAAATTGATGCAACAATTCTGAAGCAAACCAGTCTTACGAAGTACTTAACAATATTGTAAATCTAAACAATATTGGTGCGTGCATCAATTGTAGGTAGATAAAGATTGGCACCCGCATTGGCTCGCCCCATTACAGGGAAGCTAATGTGTCGTCCCCTTGAAATCCCAGGTCTCGACCTATGTGTCCCCTGATCTTGGGGTGGCACCCTACTCCCAATCTTAAATTTTACCATTCTGCTAGCAGTCCGCCATTATTGTATGTTGTTTTTGTAACCCATCATATAGATACCCAGCGTTCAACTTAAGAGCTCGCCCGGGTGTGAATCACACCCTGATATTTGGGCGGGCGAGCCACAGCCAAAAACAGCTCGCCCGGGGGACGAGCTGCTTTTCCTGCATCCCTACCAATTCCCTGGCTTGCTTTACTGAAAAAAATACCTTAGTTGTTTTTGACGCAGATGTTCACCCCTCTTAAAAGGATCACCTATACGCACATGGCAAGTTGCCTAGAACAACCTGGCTGCAGGAAATAGCTAAAAACATTGGAGATTGGAAAGAAGACATGATAGCGATAGGCAGTTATGTATGTTAATAATGTGTGTTAGGTGCTCTGTGTTACGTTTGTGTTCCCAACATAGACGAGCTCATGATTTAAACATTTCAGCTTGAGCTCGGCGAGTTTGCCCCAGGGCTCAAGCCACTTGAGTTTGTGAGTGGTGAGTGCAGCTCTACTATATATCTAAATATGTTATGTCATTATATAGGCTGGGCCAGGGGGCGAGAAGCTCCAGAAAGCTGGGCGAGCTGGATTTTTTCAGGGCGAGCTGAAAATTTTTCGAGCTCGAAAATTTTTCATTTCTTATTTCTAACCCTGGATACCCAATGGTGAATATATATATGCTTACAAAATTGGATCTTGCCACGAATGGCCCTACCAAATATCATTCAGTATATACCCAGCAGTTCTGTATCCTACATAAAATCCATTGAATTAAGTTCAATTCACATACATTTTACTGTTGTGCTAGCAGGCCATGATTGATTTTTTAATTTGATATATATGCACTTCCAGTGAATTGACAAAGAATGATATCAGTCAACAAGCAGGACGCACCTGCTTAATTTGATGCTGTCTAATTGTTGGGTGTTTGTTAACAAGACATTTCAATTGTGTTAGTGTTTATAACAATACAATAAGAGTCTGACATTAAGGTTTAGTTCCTTCCTGTTTTATGTTTGTAAAAGTTGTGTTTGAGCCATGTGGGGCA